>CM038676.1:410286813-410743376 GCA_021605205.1 Aegilops longissima | reverse complement strand
CCGGAGGAAAAATTGCGTGTAAAAATATCTTGTATCGGGCGTAGTACCTATGGTTCGACCTCGGGACCCGACCGATCGATCGAAAACACCCCACTAGCCACCACAGCTTCATCATGCAAGCGTGGAGCGGAGGATAGATGTCGTTAGCTCCGTCTCGACCAGCCTAGCGTCTCTTGTTCTGGCGATTCTTCTATTTTCCAAGCTTTTTTAGTTGTAATAACACCACGGCAAGCTAAGCGCGCTCTTAGTAATTGCCGTGCAAAGGTTGAGCGATGGAGAGAAGAGATTGAGATCGCAGACACTGGGACCCACCGATAAGTGAGACAACGGTCATGCGTGTTGACGAGGCACTCCTCTACTCTACTCAATGCAAGTACTATATAAAATCAAGTTATGGGACAAAGCCAACAACCGTTTGTTTTTCAGGGCTATCGACTTACGCTTTGTAGTCAAGTTGCGTTTGAATCTCGTCTTTCAGATTTGTTAGTTTTAGGTCCAAATTTGATTAATGACAAGTGGGACCCCGTGTGTTGTTCGATATTTCAGTGTAGGATGGTTTTTGAACAAACACTTTGCGGCGGTTAGACAAGTAGCACACGAGTTACACATATTTTGCAAGTTTACAAACAAAAATGACAGCGCATAGAATATCACATCCACCCATGCTTAGATACTATGGTGATCTGAGTTTTACACCGTTGGAAGTGAGATCAATGGCTTGGGAGTAGTCTTTGTAATTATCGCAATTTCCAAACTCTCAAAGGTTTTTGCAAATAAAACATTCAGGCCTCGTGTGTGCGCTGCATCTTGATCAATGGCTCCTCGGTGCTCATATTAGGTGATCCCGTGGCTTAATTACCGCTACGGTGATATGAGCATCTAGGTCGTTATGATCGATGATCGAGATGGCACATCGTAATACTTATTTTCTGGCATTTCCCAAACTCTATCAGCCATATATTGCAAAACATTCAAACCTCCTCATGGGCGTTAGATCTCGGTGAACTCGTATCACCATAGAATCTATGGTGCGGAGCACCTCATACTCTCCGTGCAAGAAAACATAAGGTGCTATAGCGCTTGGATGCTCTGATGATCTGAGCTTGGAAGTCGTTTGATCTGAGATCAATGGCATCTGGCAGTCTTTGTGCTTATGGCGTGGCGAACTCTTTTGGGATTTTGTGCAAAAACCATTGAACCACGGAGGAGGTGTTGGGTCACAAATCCAGCGCCTCAGAAGAGCTTGTATCACCAAAGCATCTAAGGTGTGGTAGCACATGATATTCTTACATACGAGAGAATATGATGTCCTCCTTCATCTTAGATGCTATGGTGATCTGACTTCGAATGGATTGGATATGGGATCAAAGGGCATCTAAGTAGCTTTTGTACAAATTGTGTGCAATTCTCAAACTCATCAAGGTTTCTGCAAAATATTAAGACACATCATGTGAGCTGCTATATCTCGGATCTACAAGCTCCAAGCAACTCGTGTCGGCATATAGCATCTAAGGTATGGGGCACATGATATTCTCCGGGGAGGAGGGTGGGGGTGCACAACCAATGGGTGGTTGGGAGGGTGGGGACAAATATAATCTAAACAACCTAAAAAGAGCTCCACAATTTTATCTAAGGTCGAGAGGTTGACCCCGACAATCATAGCTCCGCCTAAACACAACATTTGCATGTCTTTGTAGTGCTAGACATAATATTCATGTTTAGGTTTCATGTTCATTTTAAATATTGAGCTGAGGACCATGGATGTCTTACACTTTACTCCTTAGTTCCTAAATATTAGTCTTTTAGAGGCTTCAAATGGATGGCACATACGGATGTATATAGACATATTTTAGAGTCTAGATTCACTCATTTTGCTCCGTATGTAGTCACTTGTTGAACTCTCTAAAAGACTAATATTTAAGAATAAGAAATATTTTTAATTCGTGTCATACATGCATGGTTTGGAAAATAGATGCACTATACTTATTGGATTGTTGTTGTGTTAGATGCGTGTGATGCGTGTGTGTGTGTGTGTGTGTGTGGTCATATGCTTGAAACCATGGGTGTTTACGTGCATACGAGTCCCTCTTCTCACGTGTAACATCCCAAAATTCTAAATTTTGGAATGTTATAATAAATAGATAGATTTGATTTATTGTTTGATGGATTGTGTGAAATTGGTGAAATTGAAAACCTTTTGAAAGTTAAATGAGAGGAATAAAGGACTTTCCCAAACTTTCTTTTTGCTTTTATGCTCTCAGAATTCAAATTCTTTTCACCACAAAACCACGGTGAAGATGACATGACTTCTTCCATTTATTTAAATGACAAGGGTGTTGAAAATATTTGAATTTCATTTGGAAAATATTTCCAACCCAGGAACTTTATGCAACTCAATGATTTTCACGGCGAAGATAAAATGAATTCTTCAAAACATATGAAATATGAGTTGGGAGTTTCAAAATTAAATTCAAAGTTCTTTTGAATTTATATTTCAATTGGAGTTATTTGAGTTTTATTCAAATTATTTTTCTCCAAAAATAAAATACATGGAAAATAGGGTAACATGATTCCCTACAATAGAAAATTGGAGAGAAATAAATTTGAATTCATTTTGGTATTTTAAAATGATTTTATTGGATTTTATTAGACCAGTAGCACTCTTTGCTTTATTTAAATTTGTGTGGATTTTATTTGACTCAATAGAAATGTTCAGATTGTAGAAATCTTTTTGAAAATTTTGATATATTATATGCCTATATAATATATAATTTTTTCTCTGTTTTTATTTATGCAGAAAATGTTTTATAAAAAAAGATCTCTCTTCCCATTGGGCGGCCCGGCTCAATCGGGCAGGCCAAGGCCCAGCCAACCGCGCGCTCGTCCCGAGCTGGGACGAGTTCGAGCCGCCACTTCTGCCGTAAATGCGCCCTGACCTCCGCCGCCGCCTCCTCTGCCCCCTCCCCATGCCACCCTTGGCCCCCTCAAATACGAGCCGGGCCCGTTCTCTCCTCCGCCGCCGCGGTGAGATCCCTCCGCCAGCCGCCACCCGAACTCCGCCGCGCCCGCCTCTCCGTCGACCCTCGTCGACACCACCACCCTTTCGCCGCTCCGCCGCCCCTCCGACTACTCTGCGGCCGCCGTGCCTCGCCGCCAACCGCCGCCCGCTGCCACGGAGCGCGACTGCTGGGAGCTCCACGCCCAGTCCGAGACCGCTCCGCCGACCGCCGATCTTTTCGTGGACGGTATAAGCCAAACCCTAGATCGTATTCTGGTTTTCTCGGTTTTTCTTAAAAAGCAGGTTTTCTTATTTAACCTAGTTATTTAGAGAATGTTCACTAGTTAAGCCTCGGGCGAATGTGTTCGTAGTTTAGAGTTCGATAATGAGCGCTCACTTTTAGTCTTTTGTTTTTCTGTTATTTTGATTGGGGACCTATCGTGATTTTTTCTTTATAGTTTAGCCCTGATTTTCAAAACCCGGTAACTTTTTACTGCTTATCCAAATCCATGAAACCAACGCCCACTTCTTCGTTCGATCCCTCTATCAGTAAAACAACATCAACATATTTTTGAAAGTTTAAAATTTGATTTTAAAACAGATTAGTATTTGAAATTCGTTTGATCATAACTTGAGTTTCGTAACTCCGATTTAGTTGATTCTTTTTGCAAATCGAAACTCTTGACCTAAACTTTCTGATAAGGCCAAATTCACATAATTTTGGTACTGTTAGAAATTGTTTTATGTTACAGATTATTTGCTTGGTTTTGATGTTTTTGAATTGTTTTCTTCGTTCTTTCCGATCTTTTGGTGATTGCTTATGTGTGGTTACTATTGCTTGCTTACGATAGATTGACGGAGTGTGCGAGTAGAACTATCAAGAGTTATGAGTCGAATCATCTTCATCAACATTGCGAGCAAGTTCACACTTTGATCATATACTTTTCATACCAGTTTTATTGCATTAGATCAATCCTCAAACATTGCATGGTTAGGATCTAATTAAATTGTGGGGTTTGGGAAGTAGTTTGAGGTAGTACCTATTACCTGATTTATTATCAAACCCTTGGGAGTTACTTCTCGTTTGCTTATTTATGCCATGCTATGCTACGTAGGCGTGGTTTGGGTTTGAGTGAATATCCATGACGAGATGTGAGATTGTTAATAAACTGTTTATCTAAGGTGGCAACAAACACACATCGGGTGGATTGAGGTACTGGCTATTCAGGATTTGCCTATCTAGGCACTGGGTAGACCAAGATTTGCCTGTTTTTATGGACCGCCACCCAGGGCTCAAAGGGATCATAAGATTATTCATGCTAGAAACTTCCGTGTGCAACCACATGCTACTATGGGCTCTAGCATAGTTGATTAAGTCGTCGAACTCTTACGGTGGTAGACTAGCTGATGTAGGGGTTGTAGGTTGATGCGGTCTACCCATTACGTAAGGTGCTAGCATACGAAAGACTATGTCTCGGTCATCCGTTTCATCAAACACCATGTAGTGCGAGAAATCAAGCGGAGGAGATTGAGTCTTGTGGGAAAAGTGCACAAACCTCTGAGTGTACAAACTAATCATGATTAGCCGTGTCCCGGTTATGGACATCTTGAGTATCTAGTATTTGGATTATCATGTTGATCTCATCATGTTACTTTAATTAATTTTGTTGGGTTTTAGTGATAATGATTAATTGGGATTGAGAATCTGTCAACCATTCTCAATGTTTAACAACCACCATGATAGTTAAATAAATTTATTCCTTTGTAGTAGGGAAAAATTGGCTTTTCGAAAACTTTGTAATCATAGAGCCTGCCAAATATGCATGTAGAGATAGCCATTATTCATCATTGCTCTATGGTGTGAATTTGCGATACATTCAATGTCTTGACCCTTTATGTTTCTGCGTCTCATGTTGCGGGATCTTCTGACAGTAAGTGATATGTTAGGAGTTCTGATTTCCACTCAACTTTGCCGTTGGTGTTGATGGGAATCCACAACCTTATTACTTCGCTATTTGGATTGAGGTAATAGTATTTACGTTATTTATACATGTGATTTACCTCCGTTATAAATCCTCGAGTCTGTGTGTGTCGACATAGCGATCGGGATGACACTTAAGCACGAGACTTGATCCATTGGTGGTCGCTACATCACGGCGAGTGCCGTCCGAACAGCGTGTGAGTCGGCGAGGCGTGCGGCGAAGCCCTGCGCCGGTGTCGAGGCGTCTGAAGCGGAACCGCTATCGCAGGATCACGGGAGGCAAGCCCTTTGACCAGGCTCCGCCGCACCATCGTCCCAACTGCTCCCACTTTTAGTGTCACCGGCTCGCATTTAAAATCAACACCGCACTACCGGTATCGCTACAATTCTCTCTCTTCCTCTCCGATTCTCCTGTCGTCTACCTCCAACTAGCGACCTAAGCGTCGCCATGCCGCATCACGATGGTCTGCCCTTAGTGTTCGATTTCTGAGGAAGACACCTGGCAGTCTCAAGAACATAAAGGCGCTTTGGGGCGAGCTTGAACGGCCTTGCGGGAAGGCGCGCGTGTCCCGCTCCGTTCGGCTCCGTCGCCCGACTGCGCCAGCGCCCATCCCGTGGCATTGATGGGCTGGGAGCGCACATTATCGCCGATCTTGATCCCGGGGTTCCACGAGGTCCCGCCGACTTTCATCGCCCGTGCACCTGCCGGCGCATGCGCTTCTGCGTCTGGCAGCAGCCGCGCCCGTGCGGTGCCGTGCACCTGCGGCGCTGCGCTCTGGCGATGCTGCGATGTGCGTGCCCGTGCGGTGCCGTGCACCCGAATGTCTCCGCCGCGCCGTTGACGGCGCTGTCCTCATGCCCGTGCGGTGCGGTGCCCCCTCGCGGCATGATGGCTGCCGTTGACGCTTCCTTGCACCGCCGATCGCCTCCTCCCGCTAGTTGACTTCGCTCGAAGTCGAACATTTTGGCCTTCCTTGAAGCTAGGCCAGCGTCGAGAATCGCCAACAATGGCGCAAAGCGCGCCCGTCGCCATCGATCGATGGCCCGGCACGACGAAACGCAGCGGAAGGCCGCTTCCACCATGAGGCGCCCCGCTGCGGCGTAATCTAAATTGCCATGAAAAACATTGGATTGCCATGCTTAAAATCAAGCGTTTATCATTTTCGTTTATTTTATATCGATCGTCGTATAATTTAAAGTCGGTCAGACTAAGCGAAATGTATGGTTTGATCGATTGAATGTTACGCTAGAGCGTATCAAATTAAATATAAAACATCATCAAGCCACATGTATTCCTTGTCATCCAACGACCTAGACTGCTTCAATGTCGGCGCTTAACACGTTTAGCGTGCGATTAATTTCATGCCAAAATAGTGCTAATCACATGACAACACACAAATAATATCCTAGTAGTTAATATCCGCATGCACTTAATATACTTCCAAATTAACGTGCATTGCGCGTACCTGTGACTAGTGATGCTAGATGCGTGAAGCTGGTGCCGTGACTTGTGAGCAGCGTCTGATATGGTCAGCGCAACATCGCCATGAGTTCTTCCTGTTTGCCGTCGTCTAAGCGCTGAAGGGAGGAGAGAGAGAGCACACATGGAACCCACCAGTGAAGTGAAGCGAATAGTACTAAAAATAATATTACATGTTATCCATTAATTTGGCTGTGGTAATATAAAAACATTATGTGAACAAAGGGGTACAACAAACATTGCTATTCTATGTATGTTGATTGATGTCTTGACTTGAAGGCCGGTTCGCATCCTTGTCCTTTATTTTTTAATTTGTATATGGGTCCAAATTTGTTTCATGACATTGGGCCCTCGGTTGTAGTTTGTAGCACTTTAATTTGTGGGCGAAATTTGTTCCATTCAAGTATTCGATTGTGTAGTTTTTTATTTGTAATAATTAAAACAACATAGTTTTTTGACGGGTTGAAGGCGAAAGGGCGTGCGAAGGAAGCGATGACCGAGCGGAGGGAAATCAACTAGGGGAGTTGCGTGGGTTCAGCGGTGTTTGGAGTAGTTGTGGGCGAATGCTACGAAAATATAATCTAAACCGACGGAATAAATGCCTACAAAATTAATCCAAGGTTGGAGTGCCCCTCGCAATGTAAATAGCTCCGGCTTTGCGAGGATGGAAATAGTCTTCAGCGTGGAAGATATGGTGTGAAAGCGAGGTCAATCGAGAGACATATAGATAGAGAGATAAAGTGAGTGTGGTCGACATTCATTGAACAAATATATATGCTCTGGAGAATATTGTCCGATTGAGCTTTTTGGCAAGGGTGAGGGTGTAAGATAGAGCTTGAGAGATGATCCGTCCACGGACATGTAGATATATTTTGTCGTGGGAGGAAGCAAGGTCAACCCGATCACATAAATTGCCGTCCGTCGAAAAGAGTGAGGCGGGTTGGAAGAGTGACCTAGATAGGCGATGTGGGAGAGGTATACAAATTGAATAGGTGAATTGGGCTCAAACATGGTGATATATCATTTTGTGAAAAAGGAAGGGCCCGATCCGGACATTGGGAGAGAGAGAGAAGGAGGTGGCGTGGCCCCTGAGGTGAAAAGAGTGGCGGGCTTGGATGGAATGAGCTAGATAGACAATCTGCGTGAGAGAGTATAGGTGTGTCGATCGAGGCCGAACAGGGAGATATATCATTTTAAGAGTCTCGAGGATAAAGAGGCGAGATTAAGAAGGTGTGGCCCGCCGTGCGGAAGAAAGGAAGGCAGGTCTCGAGGGTGACCTAGATATACAACGTCGTCGTCTTACGAGAGGTTAAGGGGCTAGATAGGCAATGCATGTATTTAAGCGAGAGGGTGAGAGGGAGAGGGGGGGAAGGCTCGGCATGGGGTGCAATGGCGGGTGTGTGAGGTAAATACATTTAGTGAGTGGAAAAAGGGGTTGTGTAGTTGAGAGACTTAGAGATCAAAACATGGAGAAAAATGAGCGTGTGTTGGAAACCGATAGCTTCCTAAGGTGGTTAGGAGAGGAAGATTGGATATAGGAAGTATGTAGCGTTTGTCTTGGGGGATAAAAACAACATTTGAATGTACATGCGAGACTTAATATCGATGTTTCAATTCGATTGTACATTGTAAGATTTGAACCAAGGACCAGGCATACGGGTAATTATTTGAATTAAATGCCATACTAAGTTTGAAAAGTTGACATTGACTCGGTTTGTTGTGCTATTTTGTAGGTCATATGTTTGAATCCATCCAAAATTTTCTCACTACCATTTGTTCATCATAACATATGAATGTTATTAAAAAAGTAGCATGGATACAGTGAAATCACGAAATCACGTTAAATTGGAGATAGCTACATGACTGTGGGTCGAATCTCCGGGTGTTAATTTCTAGAAAAATGGCCCTTGTGCTCACCAGCCCGGGATAAGCTTTGGTGATGAAGCACCAACGATCTGAAATTCCAAGCAAAAATACAAAATATGTAGTACAAGACCATTACGGCCTGTGGTACAACAAATGGTTTCGATGGTTGATGGAGGCGGTTTATGGATCATGAGTGTCTATGGGACTCCAATTTCCACAGGAACTGACCAGGTTAACTCCTATCTTTCGGGGCTGCTATCACCGTTGCTTAGGTTCAGGACCATTCCCAACGGTCGCTCCTCTCAGCAAAGGAAAATCTGGCCAAGACAATAGCGAGGACAAGCCAGTGAGTACTTTGAATGTACTGCAAACATTGATGTCTGAAAATATTTTATGCTCATGGCGTCGGTCAAAAGATAAATAAAACTCGATGCGTGCAAGCATGTTATTTATGAATATGCAATAACATAGTAGTATTAAAATTATGAAATAAATAACAAGCATGCCATAGTGGGGCATCTTAGCGACACCACATAAAGGGCTTTAAAAGAAATGCCACGGATCCCAGGCGTCTTAGCGACACCACATAAAGGGCTTTAAAAGAAATGCCACGGTCGGGTTTGGCGACACCACATAAAGGGCTTTAAAAGTAATGCCACTTCGAGGCGTCTTGGACACCACATAAAGGCTTTAAAAGAAATGCCACGGATCAGGCGTCTTAGCGACACCACATAAAGGGCTTTAAAAGAAATGCCACAGGTTAGGCGTCTTAGCGACACCACATAAAGGGCAAAAAGAAAACACGGTAAATATCCGGGAGGTAGAACCATCCCGGGGATATTCGATAATACCAATAATATCACGGGTTAGTCAACAGTAATAATAATAATTATTATTATCACAAGTCACAATTGTGATTCGGTTCGGTTCAACAGTTTCACCTCCGAAGATCGACACTAAGACCGACCTTGACCCATCCAAATCCTTAACCATGGACACGGCTATTGAATAGGTTTAATCTCGGGAAGGTGTACTCTTTACCCACGATGTAGTTCCTTTAGTCCATGGGACTAATTACATCTCTGTCTTTTGTTTGAAAACACACCTAACACACACACCGGCAACTCACATGTGTGGAATCACCCCGACACTTTAAGCAAAACTCTAAGTGGGGGCTACAACCTCGGCGTAACATGGGATCACAAAATTTATACAGGCATAATGAGGAGCTACCCCTTGGCTACCGGAAACACCCATGCTCCCGGACCCGATGGTATGACTACGGAGGCCTCCGGTATCTTCCACCATAGCCTCTTATGCGGTGTGGCTAGGAAAGGGGTTGACAACTTACTAAACCGTACCCTACTTGTTATGAGGCAGTGGGTGTCTGAAGCAAGTATGGGGTTCTTGGCACAAGACTCGATCTACGGTCGACTCGGGAGGTTGTAATGTTCCCCAAGATTAGTATAACAATGCATATACTTCAAACAACAGATAGAAACACAACGACATACCCCCTCATGCCATACGGACACGTCCGTCTCGACGAAGGACTAGGGACAAGAGTGTCTACCCAAAAGGGCCTTCGGCTTCCCTCCGGTATGCATGAAATGCATATGCGGTGATTCCTATCACAATCATATCAACTCCATTTGCATGAAATTCATTAACATGCACTCATGAGTAGGAACCAAACATCCCCCTTCATTAAAATGGGGGTATTAAAATTTAAAAAAAGGTTATTAAAAAAAGGTTGGTTTTTTTGTTTTGGGGTTCAAAAAAAACCGTTTGGCCAAAAAAGGCAAAACACACCCAAAAAATTTACAACCCGGGGGGGGTTTCCCCAGGGAATTTTTTTGGCCCTTGGCCCCTTGAGGGGGTTTCCATGGGGGGGAAAGGCGAGGTGGGGGGCCCATTCCAAAAACCCATTTCTTGGGAAATCTTTTCAAAAAATCCTTAATTTTAAAGGGAAAATTTATTTAATTTGGGAAAATTTTACTTTTAAACCCAAATTAAAAAATCCAAAACAGGGCCCACAAAAAAAGTTATCCCTTGGATTTTTTTCCCAAAAATAAAAATTCCTTTTAAAAATTTAAAACTAGGGGACCCCATTAAATTTGAAGGAGGGAGGTAGGAAAAGGGGAGTCAAATTAATAATTTTGGGGAAGTTGTTTAAAATTTAAAAAAAAGGTTTTATTAAGAAAACCAAAGGGTTCAAAGTTTTGGGGGTCAAAAAAATTTCCAAAAATTTTTTTAAAAAAAAAAAAAAGAAAAAAACAATTTGAATAAAAAGGTTGGTAAATAAATTTCCCTATTAAACCCATTACGGGGTTTTGCTGGGTTGGATGGCTTACTATTTTTCCCCTTTTTTTGGGGAGGCCTGGGAAATTTTTGGGCTAAGGCGGTCCCCGGGGCCCCGATTTGGGGTGAAAACCAAAAAGGCAAGAAAATTATTTATTGGCCCAAAGGTGATTTGGGAGGAATTCTGACACTCCAAATTTTGGTTAGTTTTTGGCGGGTTTATAAAAATTGGGGGGAGGTTCAAAAGGAGGCTCCAAAATTTAACAAAATTCAATTTTAATGGAAAAGGCCGGAAGTGGAAATTTCAAAAAAATTCCCTTGATTTGGGAAAATGGGGTTCCAGGGAGGGTTTAGAATCCTTGGTTTGGAGCTCCAAGGAAAGGCCCTTAAATTAAAGGGTTGGGAAATTCAGGGAAATAAAATTGGGTAAACCGGCCAAATTTTAAAATTTCCCGGGGCTAAATTTTGGGGTGTTTCAAATCCCCCAAGGAAAATCTGTCCTCGGGGATTTGGAAAGTTAAATCCTAAATTAGCATTGGGCGGTGGGCCTTACCGGGTGGGGAGGCCAATAAGTGGGCCTACGGGTGGTGGGAATCCTTGGCACGGGTTGGGGGAAAAATCCCAGTTTTGGGGGAACAGCGAGGTTCTACAAATGGACATTAAATTTAGAATAAATTTTAATTCTAAAAAAGCTAGTTGCCCGGAGGGAAACAGTGCCTCTGGCGGTATGGCCCGGGTTTTGACAAATCCTTCCTAGGCCTTTCTTTTTTAAAAACTCCTCGGTTTCTCCCGTGGAGTAAGGGGTGGGAATTAGGCCAAAAAACCGCCGTAAGTTTGCAAAACTTCTAGCGCAGGAAAAGCTCACTCAACCTGCCCGGGCATGCTTCCGGCCTTTTTCAGGGAGGCCTCAAACCGGGGTTGGGGAAAGGACTTGGGTGGTTCGACCAAAACCAAGTCGGCCAATAAAAGAAGGGGTTCTTTTTCTTCCTCACAAGGGCCTGTTTTCCCTCCCTTTCCCTTTTTTGGGGAGGCTCGGGGAAATTTTAATTGGCAAGGTGGTGCCCTTTGGACCAATTTTGCAGGGTGGAAACTCTTTGGGCCTTGGTTTTTTTATTCCCAATGATTTAGGACCCTCCCGACACTCTTTTGGTTGGTTTTGGCCAATAATAAATGGGGTTGTGTTCGGGTTTTAAACTTTTTTGGAATGCTTAAAGGAAATTAACTTAAAAAATTTTTGAAAATGGTATTGGGTTTGAAGTAATTGTTTGGAGGCTCCCTGGGCCCTTAAATTAAAAAATTCCGTCCGTAATAATTGAAAATCTGAAAAAAATTTCGGCTAAATTTTTGGAGGAACAATTATACCCTAAGGAAAAATCAACCTAATTTGGAAAATTAAATTTTAAATTGCCTTAAAAAACTCGGGGAAGCAATAAGTTCAAAAATGAATTGGGCTTCACAGGAAAAAATAATTTAGCGGCGAGGTTCTAAATGGAAAAATTTGGTAAATTCTTTCTAAAAAAACGCTTTGGGATCCCTCTTCTTCACGGAGAGGTGGAGACCCCGATCGTTTTAATTTTCTTCTTCCTTTTGGGCCTCCGGTTTCTCCATGCGTCGGGATTTAAATCCTTGGAGCTTAATGGAGTAACCCATCACCTTGGGAAACTTCTTGGCCCTTAGCGTTGGGCGGGTTGGGCAAAACGGGGTCCTCCCCGTTCAACCTGGAAAAAGAATGGGTTCTCCTCC
The DNA here is from genome assembly GCA_021605205.1 of Aegilops longissima. Taxonomy (NCBI): domain Eukaryota; kingdom Viridiplantae; phylum Streptophyta; class Magnoliopsida; order Poales; family Poaceae; genus Aegilops; species Aegilops longissima. Next base: position 410,731,007 of record CM038676.1, on the reverse strand, counting down.
TTCCTCCCCGGCCTCGGTTTTTCCCTCCTTCCCTCATTTACAGGCGGAATCGAAGGCGGGCTTAAAATGGGGCCTTAGCACTTTTGCCACGGGGTTTTGGGCCTTGGTTTTTCCTATGAAGAGACCTCCGTTGGATCCTTGGTTTGGGGTTCCTGGGAGGGGGTGTGCGGGTTTGCCCTTTAATCTTAGGTTGGAAAAGGGGTTGAAATTTTCAAACAGGTTTGTTTTTGGGGTTTGGGTAGGCCCTGGTGCTGGGTAAAATTCCCACCAATATCCTTGGGAAAAAACTACCCGGGTTTTCGGAGCCGGTGATCTGGGGTCCAAATGGCAAAAAATGGGTTTAAATGGTTTACAAGGTAAGGGGCTTCGGGGTTACCTGGTTTAAACACGAAAATTGGGCAATTTTTACCGGGGTTAAAGGAAAAGGAATTTGGGCCGGGTCAGCCTTGGTTCGGGATACCCCTTCCACAAAGTGGGTTACCTTTGTGGGTGTTTCGGGGGTTTTGGTGGCGCGAGGATTTAAAGAGAAATAACCCTCATTGGGTTAAACATTCCTTGGCGATACTATTAAAACCAAAAGGCTTCCTTAATCTTACCTTAAAGTTTACTCCTCCTTGTGGGTGGGGAAAAATTTCCCCGTTTTTGGAATTACCTGGAAGGGTTGAGGCTCTGGGCTTGGGGATTTTGACCATTCGGGGGATTGTTCCCAAAAACCCCGTTGGATTTGTTTGGGTTCGGGAGGGAGGCCGGGCCCAATATCAAAGGGGACCTTTAACAGGTTTGGGGTGGCCTGGGGCCCTGGATCGGGTTCCCACAATTCTTGGCCTTGGGTTGTTGGGTTTCTCTAAATTGGGGCTCGGCAGGAAAGGTTTAAATGGTGACAAGGTGATTTGTGAGCAGGGTTCCTCGGTTGGCCTTTAATATGCACAAGCGGGATTTTCCGTTGGTGAAATTTTCCGGTTCAACTTGGAAGGCCCGGTTACCATACCCTTCACCTTTGGGGTGTTGTGGAGGGCGGTTTTGGGGCGGCCAAGGATGAAATCCTCTGGCAGCTAATTATGGCTTTTCAAAGGAAGTTGGGTCCTTTTGGGAACCAAGGCAAAGGCGGGGTCAGGCCCCCTCTAGTGATTGTCTGGGCCGTTTCTCCAACCCTTTGGGTCCTTGGTTTCAACCTAATTGGTTTGGGGCCTTCTTGAAGGCCTTAGGGTAGGTTTGCCAGGAGGTTTACCAAAACCCCGGTTGGGTTTTGTGCTCAGGGGGCAAACTACGGGGCCCGGGCATTTGGCTGGTTTGGGGTACCCGGGGTCTTTGGGCGGGTTGAACCCCCTTTTTTGGGGGGTGGGTCTTCCTTTGGGGCTTTTGAAAGCCCACCTTAGGTCTTGGTATTTGTCGGAAAGCCTGGTTGATAGGGGCACCTTGCAAAATCGGAGTCCTTGTGCCTCCTTGGCAACGGGGCTTCCTTGGGTTTTGGGTTATGGTTGGGGGGGTTAACCTAAGGTTTATTGCACAGTAAATAGGGTTAGCCAATTGGAGGGCTTTCTCAAAAAGTTTTTTGGGGAACCCCAAACTCGGGTGGAAATTTCGAGGAAAAATGGCCCCTTGTGGCTCCACCACCCGGGTCCTTTGGTATAACAACCAATTGGTCTTTCCAAGCAAAAATCAAATTTGGTAGGTACAAACCTTCTTTTTGAAGTCCAAATGGTTCATGGGAGGGAGGGCCGGTTTTGGGATACGGTGTCTTTGGGGAACCTCCTTTTTAAGAAAAAAGGGTGACCCCAGGTTGAACCCTTAATCTTTTGGTGCTATAAACCGGGCTAGGTTGGGATATTGGGCCACTTGGCCCTTAAAAGGAAAATCCAAGCCAATTTAGCCAACAAATTGGGGGTTTAACTTTGGGTTGTTGCCAAAATTTATTGAACACAGCTAAAAAACCAATGGTGTGGCTGAAAAATTTTTGGGCCAAATCGGTGTTAAATTTAAAAATCCTTTGCCTTCCAAGGATGTTTTTATGAAACCAATTAACATAAATTAAAAAATAAAAAATTAACAAGACCATTACGCTTTTGGGACAACAAAAGGGTTTAAAATGGGATCGGGCGGTTTTGGACACCCTAAAGGGCTAAAATTTCCACGAGGAACAGTGACAGGTTGACTCCTATCTTTGGGGCTGCTATCACGTTGCTTAGGTTACGGGACTGTCGCATACGGTCGCTCCTCTCCGCAAAGGAAAATCAAAAGACAATAGCGAGGACAACCCGGTGAGTACTTTAAAGGGCTTTAAAAGAAATGCCGCAGCTTAGGCGTCTTAGCGACACCACATAAAGGGCTTAAAAGAAAACACAAAATATCCGGGAGGTAGAACCATCCGAGGATATTCGATAATACCAATAATATCACAGGGTTAGTCAACAATAATAATAATAATCATAGTTATCACAAGTCACGAGTTGTGATTCCAGTCTCCGTTTAATGATTTCACCTCCAAGACCGAGGCACTTGACCCATCGGCTTGATCAGTAATCCTTAACCATGGACACGGCTATTCAAATTGGTTTAATCTCTGCGAGAGGGTGTACTCTTTACCCACAAGTAACAGTTCCTTTAGTCCATCGGGACTAATTCGCTCGTCACGGCTATTCCTTTTTGTTGAAAACACACCTAACACACACACACCGACTTAACTCACATGTGTCCGGAATCACCTCTTACACTGTTAAGCAAAACTCTAAGTGGGGAGGCTTGTTGGGGAGCGTAGTAATTTCAAAATTTTCCTACGATCACGCAAGACCATGGTGATGGCATAGCAACGAGAGGGAGAGTGTCCGCCCACGTACCCTCGTGGACCAAAGCGAGGCGTTATAACAACGCGAGTTGATGTAGTCATGACGTCTTCACGATCCGACCGATCCAAGCACCGAGCGTCACGGCACCTCCGGAGTTACGCACACGTTCACTCGATGGCGATCCCGGACTCGATCCAGCAAAGTGTCGGGGATGAGTTCCGTCGAGACTGACGGCGTGGTGGCGATGTTGATGCTCCACCGACGCGGGGCTTCGCCTAAGCTCGCTGACGATATGACTTCTCGGCGCGAGGCTTCGCCTAAGCTCGACGATATGACGAAGTGGAATATGGTGGAAGGGGCACCGCACACGGCTAAGGAAAGATCCGTAGATCAACTTGTGTCTCATGGGTGCCCCTGCCCCGTATATAAAGGAGCCAAGGGGAGGTGGCGCCCAAGGGGAGGCGCGCAAGGAGGAGGTCCTACTCCACCGGGAGTAGGACTCCCTCCTAGTTGGATTAGGATTGGAGGAGGGGAAGAGGAAGGCGCCGCCCCTCTCCTTGTCCTATTCGGACCAGAGGGGGAGGGGCGCAGCCCACCTGGCCGGCCCTTCCTCTTCTCCCTTGTGGCCCATGAAGGCCCATATACCCCCGGGGTTCCGTAACCCGGTGTTCCGATAACTTCTTTTTCACTCGGAACCCTTCCAAGTCAAACATAGGCTTCCAATATATCAATCTTTATGTCTCGACCATTTCGAGACTCCTCGTCATGTCCGTGATCACATCCGGACTCGAACAAACTTCGGTGCATCAATACTTATAAACTCATAATGAGCATCATCGAAAGCGTTAAGCGTGCGGACCCTACGGGTTCGAGAACTATGTAGACATGACCTAGAACCGTTCTCGGTCAATAACCAATAGCGGAACCTGGATGCCCATATTGGTTCCTACATATTCTCTGAAGATCTTTATCGGTCAAACCGCATAACGTCATCGTTGTTCCCTTTGTCATCGGTATGTTACTTACCGAGATTCGATCGTCGGTATCCAATACCTAGTTCAATCTCGTTACCGTAAGTCTCTTTACTCGTTCCGTAATACATCATCTCACAACTAACTCATTAGTTGTAATGCTTGCAAGGCTTAAGTGATGTGTATTACCGAGAAGGCCTAGAATACCTCTCAGAGCAATCGGAGTGACAAAACCTAATCTCAAATCGCCAACCCAACAAGTACCTTTGGAGACACCAGTACTCCTTTATAATCACCCGATTACGTTGTGACGTTTGGTAGTACCAAAGTGTTCCTCGATGGCGGAGTTGCATAATCTCATAGTTATAGGAACATGTATGGGTCATGAAGAAAGCATTAACATACTAAGCGATCAAGTGTTAAGCTAACGGAATGGGTCATGTCAATCGGATCATTCAACTAATGATGTGACCTTGTTAATCAAATAACAACTCCTTGTTCATGGTTAGGAAACATAACCATCTTTGATTAACAAGCTAGTCAAATAGAGGCATACTAGTGACATCTTTGTTTGTCTATATATTCACACATGTATTATGTTTCCGGTTAATACAATTCTAGCATGAATAATAAACATTTATCATGATATAAGGAAATAAATAATAACTTTTATTATTGCCTCTAGGGCATATTTCCTTGATCTCCCACTTGCACTAGAGTCAATAATCTAGATTACAAAGTAATGATCCTCACACCCATGGAGTCTTGGTGCTGATCATGTTTTGCTCGTGGAAGAGGCTTAGTCAGCGGATGCGCAACATTCAGATCCGTATGTATTTTGCAAATCTCTATGTCTCCCACTTGGACTTGGTCGAATGGAATTGAAGCGTCTCTTGATATGCTTGGTCCTCTTGTGAAATCTGGATTCCTTTGCCAAGGCAATTGCACCGATATTGTCACGAAGATCTTCATCGGTCCCGATGCACTAGGTATGACACCTAGATCGAAATGAACTCTTTCATCGGACTCCTTCATTTGCTGCTTCAAGCAGCTATATACTCCGCTTCACATGTAGATCCATACGACGCTTTGTTTAGAACTGCACCAACCGCAGCTCCACCGTTTAATAAAAACACGTATCCGGTTTGCGATTTAGAATCGTCCGGATCGGTGTCAAAACTTACATCGGCGTAACCATTTACGACTAGCTCTTTGTCACCTCCATATCGAGAAACATATCCTTAGTCCTTTTCGGTATTTGGGATGTTCTTGACCGCTGTCGATGATCCACTCTGGATTACTTTGGTACCTTCTGTAAGCTTACAGCTAAGCATCGTCAGTGCGGTACACAGCATTGCATACATGATAGAGCCTATGGCTGAAGCATAGGAACATCTTTCATTTTCTCTCTATCTTCTGCGTGTGGTCGGGCATTGAGTCGACTCAATCTTACACCTTGCAACACAGGTAAAAAACCTTTCTTTGCACGATCCATTTGAACTTTTCAAAACTTTATCAAGGTATGTGCTTTGTGAAAGTCAATTAAGCGTCTTGATCTATCTCTATAGATCTTGATGCCCAATATGTAACAACTTCACCGAGGTCTTTCATTGAAAAACTTTTATTCAAGTATCCTTTTATGCTATCCAGAAATTCTATATCATTTCCAATTAATAATATGTCGTCCACATATAATATTAGAAATGCTCTGAGCTCCCACTCACTTTCTTGTAAATCGAGCTTCTCCAAAAGTCTGTACAAACCCATATGCTTTGATCACACTATCAAAGCGTTTATTCCAACTCGAGAGGCTTGCACGGACCATAAATTGATCGTTGGAGCTTGCACTTTGTTAGCACCCTTTGGATCGACAAAACCTTCTGGTTGCATCATATACAACTCTTCTTCTAGAAATCCATTCAAGAATGCAGTTTTACATCCATTTGCCAAATTTCATAATCATAAAATGCGGCAATTGCTAACATGATTCGGACAGACTTAAGCATCGCTACTGGTGAGAAAGTCTCATCGTAGTCAACCCCTTGAACTTGTCGAAAACCTTTGCAACAAGTCGAGCTTTGTAAACGATTACATTACCATCGTCGGTCTTCTTCTTAAAGATCCATTTATTTTCAATGGCTTGCCGATCATCGAACAAGTCAACCAAAATCCATACTTTGTTCTCATACATGGATCCCATCTCAGATTTCATGGCTTCCAGCCATTTTGCGAATCTGGGCTCACCATCGCTTCTTCATAGTTTGTAGGTTCGCCATGGTCAAGTAACATGACTTCCGAATAGGATTACCGTACCACTCACGGTGCGTATTTTACTCTGGTTGACCTCGAGGTTGATAGTAACTTGATCGAAGCTTCATGATCATCATCATTAGTTTCTTCACTAATTGGTGTAGTTGTCACGGGAACCATTTCTTGTGATGAACTACTTTCCAATAAGGGAGCAGATCTGATTATCTCATCAAGTTCTACTTTCCTCCCCTCACTTCTTTCGAGAGAAACTCCTTCTCTAGAAAGGATCCGAATTAACAGCGAAAATCTTGCCTTGAGATCTGTGATAGAAGGTGTACCCAATGATCTCCTTTGGGTATCCTATGAAGACACATTTTTCGATTTGGGTTCGAGCTTATCTGGTTGAAGTTTCTTTACATAAGCATCGCAGCCCCAAACTTTAAGAAAGCGACAACTTTGGTTTCTTGCCAAACCACAGTTCATAAGGCGTCGTCTCAGCGGATTTTAGCGGTGTCCTATTCAACGTGAATGCGGCCGTCTCTAAAGCATAACCCCAAAAGCGATAGCGGTAAATCGGAAATAGACATCATAGATCGCACCATATCTAGTAAAATACGATTCTGACGTTCGGACACACCATTTCTCTGTGGTGTTCGGGTGGCGTGAGTTCTTGAAACTATTCCACATTGTTTCAAATGTAAACCAAACTCATAACTCAAATATTCTCCTCCACGATCAGATCGTAGAAACTTTATTTTCTTGTTACGATGATTTTCCACTTCACTTTGAAATTCTTTGAACTTTTCAAATGTTTCAGATTTGTGTTTCATTAAGTAGATATACCCATATCTGCTCAAATCATCTGTGAAGGTGAGAAAATAACGATACCCGCGGCGATGCCTCAACATTCATTGGACCACAAACATCGGTATGTATGATTTCCAACAAATCAGTTGCTCGCTCCATAGTTCCGGAGAAGCGGCGTTTTGGTCATCTTGCCCATGAGGCACGGTTCACGCAAGTACCAAGTGATTCATAATCAAGTGATTCGAAGCCCATCGGTATGGAGTTTCTTCATGCGTTTTACCGATATGACCTAAGCGGCGAGTGCCACAAATAAGTTGCACTATCATTATCAACTCTGCATCTTTTGGCTTCAACATTATGAATATGTGTATCACTCACTGAGATTCAACAAGAATAGACCATTCTTCAAGGGTGCATGACCATAAAAGATATTACTCATATAAATAGAACAACCATTATTCTCTGATTTAAATGAATAACCGTCTCGCATTAAACAAGATCCAGATATAATGTTCATGCTCAGCGGCGGCACCAAATAACAATTATTTAGGTCTAAAACTAATCCCGAAGGTAGATGTAGAGGTAGCGTGCCGACCCGCGATCACATCGACTTTGGAACCATTTCAACGCATCGTCACCTCGTCCTTAGCCAATCTTACGCAATCCGTAGTTCCTGTTTGAGTTGCAAATATTAGCAGAACCAGTATCAAATACCGGTACTCTGCGAGTATTAGTAAGGTACACATCAAACATGTATATCACATATACCTTTGATCACCTTGCCATCCTTTTTATCCGCCAAATACTTGGGGCAGTTCGCTTCCGATGTCGATTGCTTGCGGTAAAAACACTCAGTTTCAGGCTTAGGTCGGACTTGGGTTTCTTCTCTTGATCAGCAACTTTCTTGCTGTTCTTTTTGAAGTTTCCTTCTTCTTCCCTTTGCCCTTTTCTTGAAACTAGTGGTCTTGTTGACCATCAACACTTGATGCTCTTTCTTGATTTCTACTTCATGCTTTTAGCATCGCATGAGAGCTCGAATTGTCTTAGTCATCCTTGCATATTATAGTTCATCACGAAGCTCTTGTAGCTTGGTGGCGATGATTGGAGAATTCATCAATGACACTATCATCAGGAAGATTAACTCCCAGCTGAATTAAGTGATTGTTATACCCGGACATTTTGAGTATGTGCTCACTTGCGAACTATTCTCCTCCATCTTGCAGCTATAGAACTTATTGGAGACTTCATATCTCTCAATCCGGGCATTTGCTTGAAATATTAACTTCAACTCTGGAACATCTCATATGCTCCATAGCGTTCAAAACGTCGTTGAAGACCGGTTCTAAGCCGTAAAGCATGGCACCTTGAACTATTGAGTAGTCATCGGCTACTGCTTTGCGGACGTTCACAACCGGCTCGGCATCTGCAGCAGAGCTGTCACCCAGCGGTGCTTCGGGGCGTAATTTTACATGCAGCAATGAGGATAATCCTCAAATTCGGACCCAGTCCGTGTAATTGCTACCATCATCTTTCAACTTTGCTTTCTCAAGGAGCGCATTAAAATTCAACGGAACAACGGCCACGAGCCATCTATCTACGATAAACATAGACAAGCAAAATACTATCGGTACTAAGTTCATGATAAATTTAAGTTTAATTAATCATATTAAAACCTCCCACTTAGGCAGACATCTCTCTAGTCATCTAAGTGATTCGTGATCCAAATCAACTAAACCATGTCCGATCATCACGTGAGATGGAGTAGTTTCAATGGTGAACATCACTATGTTGATCATATCTACTATATGATTCACGCTCGACCTTCGGTCTCCGTGTTCGAGGCCATATCTGTTATATGCTAGGCTCGTCAAGTTTAACTTTGACTATTCAGCGTGCGCAACTGTTTTGCACCCGTTGTATTTGAGCGTAGAGCCTATCACACCCGATCATCACGTGGTGTCTCGGCAAAAAGAACTTTCGCAGCGGTGCATACTCGGGAGAACACTTCTTGATAATTTTGGTGAGAGATCATCTTATAATGCTACCGTCAATCAAAGCAAGATAAGATGCATAAAGGATAAACATCACATGCAATCAATATAAGTGATATGATATGGTCATCATCATCTTGTGCTTGTGATCTCCATCGCAGAAGCACCGTCATGATCACCATCGTCACCGGCGCGACACCTTGATCTCCATCGTAGCATCGTTGTCGTCTAGCCAACTATTGCTTCTCGACTATCGCTACTCCTTAGTGATAAAGTAAAGCAATTACATAGCGTTGCATTTCATACAATAAGCGACAACCATATGGCTCCTGCCGATTGCCGATAACTTCGGTTACAAAACATGATCATCTCATACAATAAAATATAGCATCACGGCTTGACCATATCACATCACAACATGCCTGCAAAAACAAGTTAGGCGTCCTCTACTTTGTTGTTGCAAGTTTTACGTGGCTGCTACGGGCTGAGCAAGAACCGTTCTTACCTCGCATCAAAACCACAGCGATACTTCCGTCAAATAGACTCCGTTTTAACCTTCTCAAGGACGGGCGTATACACTCAGTTCAACTAAAGTGAGAGAGCAGACACCCGCGGTCACCTTTAAGCAGCGAGTGCTCGGGCGGTGAAACCAGTCTCGCGTAAGCGTCTGCGTAATGTCGGTCGGGCGCTTCATCTCACAATACCGCTGAACCAAAGTATGACATGCTGGTAGGTAGTATGACTTGTATCGCCCACAACTCACTTGTGTTCTACTCGTGCATATGACATCAACGCATAAAACCAGGCTCGGATGCCCTTTGTTGGGGAGCGTAGTAATTTCAAATTTTTCCTACGATCACGCAAGACCATGGTGATGGCATAGCAGAGAGAGGAGAGTGTCGTCCACGTACCCTCGTGAACCGAAAGCGGAAGCGTTATAACAACGCGGTTGATGTAGTTATGCGTCTTCACGATCCGACCGATCCAAGCACCGAGCGTCACGGCACCTCCGAGTTACGCACGTTCAGCTCGATGGCGATCCCGGACTCCGATCCAGCAAAGTGTCGAGGATGAGTTCCGTCGACCGACGGAGTGGTGGCGATGTTGATGCTCCACCGGCGCGGGAAGCTTCGCCTAAGCTCCATGACGATATGACTTCTCCGGCGCGGGGCTTCGCCTAAGCTCATGACGATATGACGAAGTGGAATATGGTGGAAGGGGCACCGCACGGCTAAGGAAAGATCCGTAGATCAACTTGTGTCTCATGGGGTGCCCCCTGCCCCGTATATAAAAGAGCCAAGGGAGGTGGCGGCCCAGGGGAGGCGCGCAAGGAGAGTCCTACTCCCACGGAGTAGGACTCCCCTCTCCTAGTTGGATTAGGATTGGAGGAGGGGAAGAGGGAAGGCGCGCCCCTCTCCTGTCCTATTCGGACCAGAGGGGAGGCGCGCAGCCCACTGGCGGCCCTTCCTCTTCTCCCTTGTGGCCCATGAAGGCCCATATACCCCCCGGGGTTCCAGTAACCCCGGTGTTCGATAACTTCCTGTTTTCCTCGGAACCCTTCGAAGTCAAACATAGGCTTCAATATATCAATCTTTATGTCTCGACCATTTGAGACTCCTCGTCATGTCCGTGATCACATCCGGGACTCGAACAAACTTGGTGCATCAATACTTATAAACTCATAATGAGCTGTCATCGAAGCGTTAAGCGTGCGGACCCTACGGGTTCGAGAACTATGTAGACATGACCTAGAACCGTTCTCGGTCAATAACCAATAGCGGAACCTGGATGCCCATATTGGTTCCTACATATTCTCTGAAGATCTTTATCGGTCAAACCGCATAACGTCATCGTTGTTCCCTTTGTCATCGGTATGTTACTTACCGAGATTCGATCGTCGGTATCAATACCTAGTTCAATCTCGTTACGGTAAGTCTCTTTACTCGTTCCGTAATACATCATCTCACAACTAACTCATTAGTTGTAATGCTTGCAAGGCTTAAGTGATGTGTATTACCGAGAAGGCCTAGAATACCTCTCCGACAATCGGAGTGACAAAACCTAATCTCGAAATCGCCAACCCAACAAGTACCTTTGGAGACACTGTAGTACTCCTTTATAATCACCCGATTCGTTGTGGACGTTTGGTAGTACCAAAGTGTTCCTCCGTAAGCAGGAGTTGCATAATCTCATAGTTATAGGAACATGTATGGGTCATGAAGAAAGCATTAACATACTAAGCGATCAAGTGTTAAGCTAACGGAATGGGTCATGTCAATCAGATCATTCAACTAATGATGTGACCTTGTTAATCAAATAACAACTCCTTGTTCATGGTTAGGAAACATAACCATCTTTGATTAACAAGCTAGTCAAATAGAGGCATACTAGTGACATCTTTGTTTGTCTATATATTCACACATGTATTATGTTTCCGGTTAATACAATTCTAGCATGAATAATAAACATTTATCATGATATAAGGAAATAAATAATAACTTTTATTATTGCCTCTAGGGCATATTTCCTTCAGAGGCTACAACCTCGACGTAACATGGGATCACAAAATTTATACCGCGCGCAAACTGGGGAGCTACCCCCTTCGGCTACAACCGAAACACCCATGCTCCCGGACCCGATGGTATGACTACGGAGGCCTCGGTATCTTCCACCATGGCCTCTGTATGCACGGTGTGTGCTAGGAAAGGGTTGACAACTTACTAAACCGTACCCTACTTGTTATGCAGACGAGTGGTAGTCTGAAGCAAGTATGGGGGTTCTTGGCACAAGACTCGATCTACAGTCGACTCAAGAGGTTGTAATGTTCCTGCAAGATTAGTATAACAATGCATATACTTCAAACAACAGATAGAAACACCCGCGACATACCCCTCATGCCATACGGACACGTCCGTCTCGGCGAAGGACTAGGGACAAGACCGTGTCTACCCAAGGCAGAGGCCTTCCGGCTTCCTCCCGGTATGCATGAAAGGCATATGGCGGTGATTCCTATCACAATCATATCAACTCCATTTGCATTAAATTCATTAACATGCACTCATGGTAGGAACACATCCTCACATAAAATGGCGTATGCTCAGGTAGGGGTGGTGTTGCCACCGTGCCAAACAACACACACAAAAATTACACGGGGTTCAAATTCTTGCCTTGGTCATGGGAAAGCAGGTGCATTCCAAAGCATCTTGAAATCTTCAAAATCCTATTTAAAGAATATATTTGAATTACTACATAAAATCAAAACAACACAAAAAGTTGTCTGAATTTTTTCAAATAAATCTTAAAATAAAATAGACCATATTTGAGAGAGGTAGGAAAAATAATCAACCTATTTGGAGTTGTATTTAAAAAGTTATAGGCAGTCAAAGTTTGGTCAACAATCTGTTATTAAAAATAAAACAGAAAAAGCGTTTGAATATATCATTACGTCGAAGGCATAAACTGAAATGTGCCTCCACTTAACCCGTGGACTGGCGGGGTCAGCGGCAGTGGGTCGAGGGCCTTGGTCAGTTTGACTATTCTCCTTCCCTCTTCTTCCTCTGGCCAAGCAGGCGGGAGCTCGGCGATCGTCGCAGCTGGCGCTAAGCGGCTCTCGCGGGCCCCCAATGGAGGATGGATCCGCAAGGCTGAGGCGGTTCTTGATGGTCGAGGGGTGATGGGGATGGAAGGAGTCGTCGGGCACGAGCTCTGTGGCGGAGGAAGGTTTCGATGGCGTAGTGGTTTTGGGGCGGCGGTGGTTCCCGATAAAAATTGAGCAGGGGAGGTTCACGGGAGGAAGGTAGAGCTCTTGGTGAAGAGAACGGAGAAGGGAGGCTCAGATGGCCCGGAATGGCCAGCGGCGGCGGCGGCTGCGGTTGCGGAGATGGGGAGGGAGATCTCCCTGGGTTGATTAGCTGCCAATGGGGTCCTAGGGAGGGTTTGAGACTGCCTGCGTGCGGAGGCGAGCTCGGGGCTCTTAAATAGGCGCTGGGTCGGTTCCATGGCGGCGAGATAAGGTCGCGGTGACCGCCATTCTGTAACTTAGGTGTCGTGGCGGCCACGGCTAGTGGACATGGCTGTGGATGAACTCGCTGTATGCCGGGGCAGGTGGCGAGGCTGGAGGCTTAGGCGGTGCTGCTCATGGCGGTGGCGGTTATTGACATGAGCATGCCGCCAAGTGGCTGGCTGGCAACACTGCAGAGGCGGTCGGGTTCCTTGGCGCGGCGAAGCGAGAGGCCAAGTGAGTGGGCGCGGCTCTGCGGAGTGGTGGCAAGCCGAGGCGCTGACAGCGTCGGCTCGGGCGCGGCACGTGCAATCTGGCGATGCTCTGTTGGCGCCCGAACACGCCGCGAACGTGCTCGACAAAATGCCATGGCATGCTACAGGGCTTAGGTGAGGCTGGCACTTAGCATATCTAGGTTAGGATCGTCTAGGTGCTTAGTAGACTTGCTAGATTGCCCAGAAGTGCAAGGTCACAGTGCAAAACAAAAATCATGTCAAAACAGATCATGCCCATAAGGTGTTTGACAAAATGCCAAGGGTACCTAGGCATTTCTTGGAGTGTCCAAAAACTCCAGATCAGTGTCTATGTGGATGTAAGAGAGGGTGGTGAAGTTAGTTTGCCAAAAGGAGAAACTTGCTAGTGCAAGTTTTGCAAAACTACAATTCTGGACAGAAAGAAAAAGGCATCACTACATGGACCAAAAGTGTTCCAAAGAGTGCATGCTCCTGGACTTAGGGGTTTAGCAGGGAGGACTACAAGCAGGAGAAAGCTCATGGGTAAAGGAGCAAGTTAGGAGATGGTTGCAGTACAAAACACAAGTCTGGTCCAGAATGAAAAAGAGGCTGGTACACTTAATTTTTCTATAGAACATCACAAGGTTTTTGCATAAAGTTGGATGGCAAGCTACCACTGACATCCCATAATTTTGGTGGAGGCTATAGGGAAATATTTAATTAGGCTATAGTGCAAAAGTGTCCACTGGACCAGATTTGAAAAACAGGTGTAAAACTCAAAATATGCAATGAAATAATTATATTATTACACACAAGTGATTTAGAGACATCTCATGACATCTCCAAATTTTGGTTGGATTTTTAGCTAAATATATCAAATGGTTGTAGTTCAAAAGGAGCTCCAAAATTTACAACAATTCATTTTAATGAATAAAGCTCAGGGTGAAATAATCTCATAAAAAATTCTCTGATTAAGAAAAAGGTATCAGAGAGCATAGAAGTCAATATGTTTTGGAAAGCTCCACATGGAAAAGACACCTTAATATTAAAAGAAGAGTTACGCAATCAATGAAATAATAATTGTAAAACTCCTGGCAAAGTTTTAATATTTAAAACTTGGCTAAATTTTTGGGGTGTTACAATGACACACACTCTAATTCAAATAACTAACTTCGTGACACACTCTAATTCAAATAACTAATTATGTGACACACACTCTAATCCACGTTAAGCGTGGGTACCATTTCAAATTTTTTTTCAAATAATTCCTCTTTAATTAATTTATAAGACCTTGAAGACATTCAGACGTTATGCAAAACAGTTCATTTTAAGTTATGCGAAATGACTTACAAAAGTGAACGGATGGTGTCGGTGTACTAGAGTAGGGGTACCCTAGTACCCCGAACTCGTCTGCGGAGATTGCAGCACCCCACGGCCGGGCGGCCTGATGGCCGCTAAGATCTCAAATGGCTCCTTGGAGCCATTCAAGAACAAAGTAGTCAAGACCCGGCAGGGAAGCTTGCGGGAAGGCCACCCAGGCGCAAAGGAAGCGAGGCCCGGCAAGAGGAGCTTGCGGGAAGGCTTGGCGGGCGCTGAACCCCCAAGCGACAAAGGTTCCCTTGTGACAAGGCACTTGCAGGCGGGCGACCTCTTCATCTCGCTCCAGCTCACCCGCCAACGTGTCACCAGGGCTCTCCGTCTGGCGTGTCGACGGGCTATGCAGCCAGCGGGGAGTAGCGACAGACGGCGACAAGCCACCATCATGGCGGACGGGGCGCACTTAACGGTCCTGTTACCTTTCGGGCGGCCGAGGCGGGCATTGATGACTCTTGTCCCTTGCCGTCGAGTTAGGTATAGATTCTTGTACCTTTGTACATAGCGGTGTACCAACCTAGGTTATTACCATTGTAACCTTGTCTACTTGCCATATGTGGTAACCCCTTGAGCCTATAAAAGGAGGGCGGGCATAGCGAGAGGGGTTGGATTCGGCTGGGTTTCTAGTCTAGCTCCAGCTTAGTTCATCACACTCAAGCTAGGTTTTGTAGCCCGCATTGCTCCCTAGCAAGAACACCAGATAATCCACAAAGCAGCAGTAGGAGTATTATCTCTCCGGAGAGCTCCGAAGCTGGGTAAAAACCCTCTCGTGCGCATCGCCTCGACCCGCTCTTTGTGCGGTCTCCACCCCCCTCCGAACCACAAAGGGACCCAGGTCCCGTAGGTGCTCGCGGGGCACGATCTGCTCTTCCCCCCGACATCTTTGGCGCGCCAGGTAGGGGGCGTCGAGGCTGTGTGAATCCGGTCCGGCGGTCGCACTGGAAACTCCATCTACGTCTTCGTTGACATGGCGTCGAAGAAGAAGCCTTCGGCAGCAGCTGAGCCGTCCGCGTCGAACCCACCACCACCGGAGCCATCGGTGGTGGGGGCTGTGGCGGAGGACGGCATCGTCGAGAGAGCCCACGATGCCGCGGGTCCAAGGACAACGCGGCGCGGCGTCGGCGTCGAATCTGCACAGCGTCCATGGCGGAGGCGCGGGGCGGACAGCGCCACGATACTCGTGGCGCCATCGCTCATTGGATCAAGGCCAAGCTGGAGGTCCCGAGGCCCTCGGGACCGCATCGCCCAAACATGCGATGCGAGTGGGAATGCGGTCGCTGGGGCGGATGCTGCTCCTCCTAACTTGGTTGGGAGTCCGAGCACATCCGTTCTTCGCTCCGTACACCGTTGCCGCCAACCACACCAGCGGAAGCCTTGGCAAGAGCTCAACTGCTCTAGATTACCCTCCAGCGGCCGATAAGGTCGGCGAATGGAAGGCCACAATTCAAAGTCTCATCGGCCGCCAACGGCGCGTCCCAACAACAAGTGCCGCGGCGCGACGAGCGACAAAGCGCGAGCCGATGGCGGCGAGACTTGCGAGTGCACCACCGTACCTCCCCTTCCCGAAGGCCAAGATCGCCGACTCGCGGATCCACCTCGGCAGCGACTCCACGGCGTCGTCGGATCCACGAGCTCATCGCGACCAACGCCAAATTCTTGAGGAGCGGCAAGAAGAGGCGCTCGAACCCGAATCGGCGCCCGAAGAGAAGCGCCGTCAATCGACCAACGCCGGGCCCTGCGTCGATATGCATGCGCCCGAGAGAACAGGCGACTTGCCTTCTGTGATAGGTTGCCCTGCGTTCACTCGTGAGCTGCGGCAAGTCCGGTGGCCGACAAGAAGAACTTCAAACCAGATGTGCGGAGAAATGCGGCGGCAGGACACATCCATCGGAGTTCCTCGGCATCTACACCATCGCGGTGCAAGCTGCGGGGGCGAGGCGACAAGATCCTGCCAACTACTTCCCTTAGTGCTCAAGCCAAGCGTCAGATCTTGGCTCATGCACTTGCCGGATAGCTCTATTTCTTCTTAGGCAGATTCGTGCCACCAGTTTGTTGGCGCCTTCACGGCGCCACAAGCCTCACGGCGGAGAGTGATCTCCACCTGCTTGCCTAGAAGGAGGGGAGTCTGCGCAAATTCATCCAGAGATTGATCGAGTGCACTATAACATCCCGAGGCGTCCACCTGCTGCGGTGATTAGTGCATTCCATCGGAATGTCGAAATCGCAGGATGAGGAGGAGATGGCGATGTGCAAAGTGAAGGACGTCGTGAGCTTCATACTGGCCGACAAGTGTGCAGCGCTGAAGAAGGAAGAAGGCTCCCGGGAGAGAATGTGGGGCAGAGTCGACAAGATGAGGGATCGCCCGACAAGGAATAGCCGTGGCGGAACAACAGGAGGAAGAAAAACCAAGAAGTACTAGTTGTCGAGCAGTCCGGCAAGGATGGTGCCGCCAACCAAGCCAAGGCGGTGGCTCCGGCAAGGAGGTTACCGTTGACACCGACCGCCAAGCTGTGGCGACCGTCGACAAACTGGCAGCTCCAACAAGCGATCTTGTAAAATTCACCGCACTAAGGGCCATGATCTCCAAAGTTGCAAGAAAGTCGAGCAGCTTGTTGAGCCTCTGAAAGCTGAATCTGGCGGCGGGACAAGGAGAAAGCCCAAGAAGGTGCAGGTGCAGCAAGTAAGAAGAGACCCGGTCGGGGAGGGCGCTTGGCAAGGCCAAGCAGCGGCAAGGAGGCAGACCTCCCGTGGCGCGACAAAGAAGAAGATGAAGATGAAGATGGCGAGGACTATGAAGATGATGAAGCTGATGAGCAGGAGTTTCAAAAGGCGGCGGAGGTCCTTTGCGTCGGCGGTGGTGCGTCTCGCATACCTCACACCGCCAACTTAAGCAATGGATGCGTGAGGTCAGCGCAGGTGAACCATCCATAGAGTCACGCAAACCTCTCGAAGTGGTCCAGCACGCCCATCATCTTTGACATTGAGGATCACCTGATCGCATCACTGCGGTCGGTGTTTGCCGATGTTGGTCTCACCAACCATCCGCAACCTCAAGGTCACAAAGATGCTGGTTGACGGCGGGCCGGCCTAAATTGATCTCCTCCACGGTGCTCGAAACTTCAAATCCACGACGTGAGCTCGAAGAAACTGGTACTTTCAAGGAATCAACCCGGAAGGAGCAAGCCCAAGGGAAGATCACGTTGCGGTAACCTTGGCGATGAGCTCAACTTCGAAGCGAGAGGGTCACGTTCGGCGTCGCCGATTTCCATTGCCCTACAATGGCATACTTGGCCGTCCGGCTTTTCGCCAAGTTCATGGCCGCCTCTCACTATGCATACAACCTACTCAAGATGCCCGGCCCGATAAGTGTCATTTCTGTCCATGGCGACAAGAAGGATGCGCTTATCTGCGCCGACAAGATTTACCGAGATGCAGCAGCCGCGACAGATAGCAAACCACTTACCGCTGGAGCTCCCGGGGCGAAGAAGAAGACCACCAGGTCCGGCAAAGCTCTGTTGCCCACTCCGGCAAGCGCACCTCTTGGTGCTGCGCTACCGTCGAGGCGCACCATCGAGCTCCACCGGCAAGTGCAACAAGACAATGGCAGCTCCGCCAAAGACCAAGAAGGTGCCGCCAAGGAGGGCGGCTTGGTGGTACCTACACCATCGGTTCCACGCTTGATCCTAAATAGGAAGGCGAGCTCATTGCTTTCTGCGGGCGAATGTCGATGTGTTTGCATGGCAACCATCTGATATCCCGGTGTTCCCGGGAAAGTAATTGAGCACCACCTAGCTGTCTGTCCTCACCTTGGGCCCGTCAAGCAAAAAGTTAGGAAGCAGGCGGTGGGCGCCAAGAATTCATAGCGAAGAAATCAAGAAATTGGAAGCAGCGGGGATTGTCGGAGGAGTCCTCCACCCCACGTGGTTGGCCAATCCGGTAGTGATACGCATAAGGCTAATGGGAAATGGAGACTTTGTATTGACTTCACGGATGTTAATAAAGCTTGTCCCAGGACCCATTTCCCTTGCAGCGTATCGACCAGATTGTTGACTCCACGGTGGGTGCGATCTGCTTCGTTTCTTGATGCATATTCAGGATATCATCGGATCTTCATGGCGAGAAGAGGATGAAGAAAACCGCATTCATCACACCATGTAGCACGTCTTGCTTTATCACGGATGCCTTTCGGTTTGAAGAATGCTGGTTCAACCTTTGCAAGGGTAGTCCATGATGCTTTTGGACCACAGATACACGAAATGTAGAAGCCTACATGGATGACATAGTGGTCAAGAGCAAGAACAGGCGACTACGATTCAGGATTTGGATGAGGCGTTTGCAAACCTGCGCAAGATCAACCTCAAGCTCAACCCGAGAAGTGCATGTTTGGAGTCCCTTCGGCAAGCTTCTCGGGTTCTTTGTATCTCAGCGGGGAATTGAAGCCAATCCCGACAAGATCAAGGCCATCGAGCGATCGAAGCACCAAAAGCGCGTCAAGGATGTTAGGAAGCTTGCGGTTGCGTGGCTGCTCTCAGCAGGTTTATCTCTAAAATCTGCTGGCGCGCCTGCCGTTTTCAAGATTTTGAAAAGGCAGGTCAATGAAATGGACCCCGAAGCGGAGGCTGCGCTGCAGGACTTGAAGAGATACCTGTCCTCCACTCCAATACTTATCGCACCTAAGCCACAAGAGAAGTTGCTGCTGTATATAGCAGCGACCAATCAAGTGGTTAGTGCTGCGTTAGTGGCGGAGGGAGGCGGATGATGAGCCGACAACCGAGGCAGGTGCGTCCAGCGACAAGCGAGGGGCCGCCGTCAAGCTCTGGTCTCGACAAAGGCGGATCAGCGCGAGGTTGCGACAAGATACGGAAGAAGATGGTGCAGCGCCCAGTCTACTTTGTCGGTTCCTTCTGCGGGGGCTAGATCAAGGTACTACGGTGTCGCGAAGCTGCTTTCGGCCTACTCATGGCCTCGAGAAAGCTGCGCCATTACTTCCAAGCACATGAGATAACATTGTCACTCGCTTTCCTTTGAAGAGGATTTTGCAAAATCCGAAGCAACAAGCAGGATTGTTGAGTGGGCCTTTGGAATTATCAAGCTTTGGTCTTAAGTTGAAAGCACTTCAACTATCTGAGCAGGGCATTGGCAGAATTTATAGCAGAGTGGGCGTAGCGCAGGATGAAGAGATGCGAGCGAGCATCCCGTCAAGGAGGCAAATAAAGAGTGGCTGATGTACTTTGCGGTGCCTTCTCGCTGCAAAGCGCCCGGTGCGGCGTGCTGCTTATCGCACCGGAGAGCACCTCAAGTACATAGTCGGATGCACTTTCCCAAGGAACAAGCAACAAACAATCTTGCCGAGTATGAAGGTTTGCTTGCGGTCTCGAGATTCTGTGGACCTTGGGATCAAGAAGCACATTGTCGGGGAGACTCACAACTTGTCGTCCGCCAAGTAAATAAGGATTACGAGTCCGTTGATGGAAGCCTCGTCGGTGAAGTGAGAAAAGCTGGAAGAGCACTTTGAAGGCTGCAAATGGAACACATTCAAAACGCAGAATGATATAGCTGATGGCCTCTCAAATGTGCCGCACTTAAGTTACTGTGGAACCAGGATTTTTGTGCTCAAGCTGACTCAACCAACCGTGACACCATCAACAGGCAGGAGCAGAAGAAGAAAATTGGTTTCGGCGACTACTTTCCGGCAGAGCTCTCCGAAGCCGCCGCCAAGAAGGTCCCTAGAACCAATGCAAATATCACTGAGGAGCAGTCTGCTCCGACAAACCACGCGGTTTGTATCGTTGAAGCAAACGCTCCCGACAAGCTTAGCTCCGGCGAGCTTGACGGGGATCATCGAGCTCCGGCGGACCAGCGGGTCCTTGCCGTAGAAGCTGATGGTCCCGCAGTGACAGATGAGCCTTTAGTCCTTGTTGTCGAGCCACAGGCTCCAACATGGGCACAACAGATCGTCCATTTCCTTAAGACGGAGAACTTCCGAAGAGCAAGAAGAAGCGGAAAAAAGTAGCCCGGCGGTCAAGTATGTACCAGTTTGTTGACAACATCACATGCGAAGAAGACTCAGCGGAGTGAAATTGAAGTGTATTTGCGGGAAGATGGGCGAAAGCTGTTGGCGAGAGATACACGGAGGCATATGTGGTCACCACATTGGCGAAAAACACTTGCCGGCAAAGCTTTCCGGCAAGGTTTCTTCTGGCGAAGCCCTCGGATGCAACTGCACAAGTAACCAAGTGTGAAGCGTGCGAGTTCCATTCAAGGCAGATACACCAGCCAGCTCAAGCTCTCAGGCGATCCCTTTATCCTGGCCCTTCTCGGTGCAGGGGCTCGACATCCTCGGCCCTTTCCCCGAGCTGCCGGGGCTTTGAGTACTTATGCGTCGCAATCGACAAGTTCACAAAGTGGCGGAAGTGGAACCCGATGAGGAAGGTGACAGCACGATCGGCCGTCAAGTTCTTGGTCAATTGTTTGCCGTTTTGGGATTCCTAATCGGATCATCACCGACATCGGCACACAGTTCACGAGTCGCACCTTCATGCGATCGCCCAAGATCTTGGCGCCAAGATCTGCTTTGCTTCCGTTGCTCATCCGAGAAGCAGCGGTCAAGCGAAGAGGGCAAATGCTGAAGTGTGCGAGGACTCAAGACCAGAACTTTCGACAGGCTAAACAAGTCGGAAGGGCTGGATCGAGGAGCTGCCGATGGTTCTTTGGTCGTCGGGACGACGCCAAATCGAGCCCGGCGGACACCTTTGCTCTAGTCTACGGGCAGAGGTAGTTCTCCCACGGAACTTCGTATCTGGGTCACCTCGAGTGCTCGCTTATGATGAGCTTGAGCAAGAGCAGCTGCGGCAAGATGGCGCTGCTCCTCGAGAAAGATCGTCTTGAGCTCTTGACGAGCTGCTCGTTACCAGCAAGCTTTGCATCGCTACCATAGCCGCAAAGTTAATGCCGAAGCTTCGAGGAAGGCGACCTTGTTCTTGGCGCGTTCAATCCGCCAAGAATTCCAACAAGTTGGCCTTGAAGTGGGAAGGCCCTTATCGGGTAAAGCGAGTCACTAGGCCCGGCGCTGTCATGCCAGAGACCGAAGGCGGCTTTCCGGTGAGCAATTCACGGAACATAGAGCATCTTCGCAAGTTTTACCCATGAGGCGCGATTGCGGAACCCGTTCCGACAACCAACCTTTAATACAAATCTTGCCGCTGTTGCATGTAATCCTTTGTACAAAGCGAGCGCGCAGACCCGTGCATCGATAAAGCCTATGGTTGCGCACATTTTGTTAATGCATGCTTTCATAGTCATATATGCATATGGTTACTAACATCTTGTGCAGCACCCACACCGATGGCGATAATGAGCCATTAGGCTTCACAACTATCTTTTTCTCTTCTTTCTTCTCAAACAAGAAGAAGGTTCATCCACCCACAAGTTAACCGGGGGGAGAGGAGGAGATAGTGGTGCGGGCATCGCTCGAGGAACTGTTGCTTTGCCGGAAGACGGACAACAGAAAAGCTAAGTTGCTAAGTTTAAGCGACCAGTTTTAAATTTTTTAAGTTATCTTCCTCGAACGATAGTACTTTGTATGGAAAACCTGTGCGCGGAGGAACCAAATCATGACTGGTCGCGCCCTTATTTTGTTTGAGTCCGCTCAACGACTTAAGTGAGCTGCGACTAGTCATGACGAGGTTGCTTGTCGATGGCGACCCGCTTGACAGGCTGCTGAAGTTCCGCACTCGGCGCTCGCGGCAAGGGTGCCTGCACCGGCAAGTTTCCCTAAAAGCGTAGGGTAAAAACATACAAGGGAAGAAATCGAGTAAAGGAAATAACGTTGCATTCGATTGCCTAAGATAGTGTATATTACATAATGACTTGTCGCAGATCTAATAGATTTTTCGCCTAAACATGATCTACAGCGACAAGAAAAAGATAGACTTGGCGGCCTAATCCACGCGGTCGCCCTCGAGCCTCTTAACTCCGCTCACCCTGTCCACAATGGGTGCGACAAGGGTCTTGAGGGCTTCAACATCGGCGGATGAAGGCAGGGACTTGAGGGCCTTGGAAAAGTCGACGCCTGGGTTGCGGAAGGCCACCTTCATCAACACCTTCTGGAGAGCCTCGGCACAGACTTGGCGTGATTCCTCCGCCCGATTGCTTGGAACCTCGTCCGAGCCGCGGATGCCATAACCGCCCTTGGAGAATAAACTGAGCTTGGCGCTGAGTTGGAGGTTCTCGTCGGTGGAGTATCCAAGATCTGTCATCTAGCGCTATCAGCTCATTATGGATGTCGTGGCGGTGTCCACGAGACCTTCTCGTCCAATGCATTATACTGTCCGAAGGTTATTGCAGGCGGTCACAAGCATTCGGCAACAACTCCTCGGTGGCCTTGATTTTCTCCAGCAGGCCCGTTTCCGCTCCTGGCGCCGTTCAACGTCTCCGACAAGGTGGTCAATTTCAGCTCGAGATCCGCCTTGGCGACCTTGGCGGCATCGATTTCCTTGGTCTTTTCAATAAGCGGCCTTGCAGCTCGCCGAGGTGTAGCGTCCTTCTCACGCTTTCGCGCTTCAACGGCGATCTCCTCGGCACTCTTACGGAGGTGGACTCAGCTGAGCCACCCTCGTCTCCAGTTCCCCTTTGGCGGCCTCGGCGGCATGGCAGCATCCTTTGCCTCTTGAAGCGGCCTGCTGATCGTTTGCTTTCGCCTTGTGAGATCCTCCTCAAAGCTGTCGAGGTTGATCTTCCGCTCGCCAGACTCACCTTCTCTAGCAGAGAGCTTCTCACGGCAAGCCTCTGCTGCTCCTCAACCTCGCCTTTCTCCAAGATAAAGGCCGTGCGCTCCTCGACAAGCTGCTCTCGAGCCTCTGCTATGTCCCGGAGAGTCTCTTTGTTGGCGGCGTCGGAGCTCTTCCAGCGTTTCTCCAAGTCAGCTCCGCCCTCGCGACAAGCGCCTCCACAGACTCGGTTTGGCTTGCCGGGCGCGGTAAGCGGCAGTAACTTCCTCGGCAGCTGCTCCTCCTCGGGTTCACCTGCTGCTGCTCGGGACATCAACCAGCGACAGCCCGCGGAGGCGAGCAACTCCGCATCGAAGGTCTCCCCTTGGTGGCGCCACAGGCTTGATGCCCACAGGGAGCTTGATGAAGACACCCTCACCGGCTTTGGTGTAGGCGCGGGCTGGGGCTCCTCGGAGTTCGCTTGCGGCATCGGTGGCGGGGATCGGGCGGTCGGCTGGCGCTGGCGCTCCTGCGGCCTCCGGGCCGTCAGTCGATCGCGGGTTCCTCCCAGCCTCTGCGCTAGCGGCCTCGGCAGCCTCCTCACCGGGCGGGCTTGTCGGCTGGCTTCCTCCCCTCCGTGTCGTGGCGTCGACACTGTCGCCCGCCAGCGCCCTCCTCGCCAGCAGCCTCGGTTTCCATCGGGTCTCCGGCAGGTGGATCTAGCGGTCGGGAGGAGAAGCCCATATCAGACAGATATTTGGAAGAAGCAGAACCCAAAGAAAACTATCAAGACAAGAAGGTTACTGCGGTGGGGCTGTGGCGCGGCCTCCCTGCCGGAGGTCGTCGGCGCCAGTCCTTGTCGGGAAGCTCCCCTTGTCGGAGCCTCCTTGCCGGAGGCGCTCCCTTGGCGAAGAATCCTCCACAGGTGGTGTAGTTGAAGCAAGCAGAATTTGGGAGCGGCCTCGGGGCCTCCCTGATGAGGCTGGACCTCGTGGGTAGCCTCCGGTGCTCCATGATGTGGCCGCTCTGCTCCTACAAAATCCAGCAAACCAGGTATAAATGCGGAAAAAGCACCCATGCGCGCCTAACCACGGGAAGCATACGAGATACTTCTGGCTGGGGGGCTGTCTTTGGGGCTGCTCTGTTGAAGGGTTGCGGGTCCGGCAAAGGAGTCCGGATGAGCCCCTATTGCTACTGGGGGTAAATGCGAGGCGACAACAACAGCGTCTTGGCCCTCTTGACGCTCTACGAACCAAGGTCCTGAAAAAGAAAGTTGAGTGGCACGGTCGGATATAAGATAAAGCAATAAATTGGGAGATTCTGAATAGCAGCGATGAGATCTTACTCTTCCTCTTCTTCTTGAGCTGAGGCGGAGAGATCAAATTCTGCTCCGGCACGACGGATTGGGGAAGACTCCCTCGGCGCTTGGCGGAGTGCAGGGACGCGGCTCAGAAGGCCCTGCGCCCGTCTCCATGGCGGAACAGGCGCCCAGCAGCAGCAGTGCTTGCCGCGGTGGGGCGTGGCGGCGAGGCGGCTGTTGGACTGGATGCTCCCCGACACTTCTCCGGTCCTCCGGAGGCGTCTCCTGGCGGGACAGCAAGCTCCTCCTGCGGCAAGCTACTTGGCGGAGGAGAAGCGCCCAGCAGGCTCACTCGGGTCGTTGTCAAGCTCGGGCTGCTCCTCCCCACCGATGAACTCTTCTTGGTCGGCAAGGCTTGCCGCCTCGGCCATCTCCGCCTCCTCGATGGTGAACCCAAAGCGCGCGGCGGCAGCGCTCTGCAGCCTCCTCCAACCTTGTGGCGTCGCGCCATTTCTGGCAGTGGTGTCATGGGTGAGCCACCTCTTCTCGTCAGCCTGAACCGCCACTTCAGACAAGTCGTCGAAGAACTGCTGCACTATGTCGTGGCGGGTTCCTGCCAAGTTGGAACGATCCCATGGGAATCACACAACGGCATTATCGCGCGGATGCGATCAAGCGCCGAGTTGTTGCACAAGGGCACAACTCCCCTCGGCAACATGCACCATCCAGGGTTGTCCGGCTCGAGGCTTGAACAGCTCCATGAGCATGCCGTCAAGCTCGTGGTGGTGAAGTTCCAATTTAGGCCTGGGCGCAGCCTCATGATATCCGCCGCGTTCTGGAATTCCCAAGCAGGCCTCCTTTCTCCTGCAAGGGTGCAATGCGGCGGCGAAGGAAGTCGCGCCAACTGCCCCCACGGTGAGCCCAGCTTGCGGGCGCAAAATCCTAGTCGTGGCAATCTTCAACTTGTCGTCCTCGGCGCCAAGTTGCTCCAATCGTTCCACGAACTATGGGGTCTTCTTGAGGCGGTAAAAGGCTGGGGCTCCTCCTCCAAGATCCAGCACCGGTCAGCCCTCCACTCCTCCCACTTGCTGCGCAACTCTCCGTCAAGATATGCTTCCTTCTTGCCGATCCTAGAGGTCCATGCAATTCCTCCGGCAAGTGGCTCTCCTCTCTCTCGCTGGGGTGAAGTAATGGCGGAAGAGTCGACGTTTGGGTGGACCCGACAAAGTTCTTGCAAAGATCTTGTGAAAACAGCCAAGGTGAGAGCGGCGTTGGGGTGAAGTCAAGAAGGCGGAGGCCATAGGTGTTCATGACATCACAGAAAAATTCAGAAAAAGGTGGGCGAGCCCGCACTGCAAGAAAATCGCGAAGAAGGGGTACCGAAGGAGACCTTAGCAGATGTGGCGGCGGAGATGACCCCTCGTGCGCGGATCGCCAGGTCACCGTCGACGAAGAGGTAATACCCATCCACCAGCTCCTTCTGTTGAGCAGGGGTCGAAGAGGGCCCGCTCTTTCCGCAGCCTTGAGCCGCTGCGCCTCGGCAATTCCGCCCTTCCCTTATCGGCCTTGGGGCCATCAGAGTCGCGGTGGAGGAAGGCGGCGGCGTGGGTGGCACCGTGGCGATGGAGGCGGGCGTCGCTCTCTGTGGGCTCGAGAAGGAAGGGGAAAGCGGCGGGGTTTTCCGATGTGAGGCGAGGCAAGTGGGCGTCTGCCCGGTTTCCCGCTTATAAAGGGGAGGGACGAGGCGTTCGATTTTTCCCATTAAAGGAAGCCCCACGATCTCCCCATGGCGCCACGTCCTACACGTGCCGTTCGTGGGAGGCGTGGTGGGTCCAAAGCGAGTAACGGCGTAATCAAGACCATGCGGCGCCCGTGCCTTTTTTGGCCTGGCCAACAGAGCTTAGCGCCGTGTGTGGCCCCAGCCGGGGCTCTGTCGGTGTACTAGAGTAAGGGTACCCTAGTACCCCGAACTTCGTCTGCAGACGATTGCAGCACCACGGCCGGGGCGGCTGATGGCCGCTAAGATCTCGGCGGCTCCTTGGAGCCATTCAAGAACAAAGTAGTCAAGACCCGGCAAGGGAAGCTTGCCGGAAAGGCCCCAGGCGCAAAGGAAATGAGGCCCGGCAAGAGGAGCTTGCGGGAAGGCTTAATGGCGCCTGAAGCCCAAAGCGACAAGGTTCCCTTGGCGGCAAGGCGCTTGCCGGGCGGGCGACCTCTCTTCATCTCGCTCCAGCTCACCCGTAGCGTGTCACCAGGGCTCTCCAATCTGGCGTGTCGACGGGCTATGCAGCCAGCGGGGAGTAGCGACAGACGGCGCGCTGACAAGCCACCATCGTGGCGGACGGAGGCGCACTTAGCGGTCCTGTTACCTGTTCGAGGCGACTAAGGCGGGCATTGATGACTCTTGTCCCTTGCCGTCGAAATTAGGTATAGATTCTTGTACCTTTGTACATAGCGGTGTACCAACCTAGGTTATTACCATTGTAACCTTGTCTACTTGCCATATGTGGTAACCCCTTGAGCCTATAAAAGGAGGGCCGGGGCAACGTAGAGGGGGTTGGATTCGGCTGGGTTTCTAGTCTAGCTCCAGCTTAGTTCATCACACTCAAGCTAGGTTTTGTAGCCCGCATTGCTCCCTAGCAAGAACACCAGATAATCCACAAAGCAGCAGTAGGAGTATTATCTCTCCGGAGAGCTCCGAAGCTGGGTAAAAACCCTCTCGTGCGCATCGCCTCGACCCGCTCTTTGTGTGGTCTCCGCCCCCCTCCGAACCACAAAGGGACCCAGGTCCCGTAGGTGCTCGCGGGGCACGATCAGCTCTACCCCCCGACAGATGGAGTATCTCGTTTCGAATGACTAATTATTGCAAGGAAAACACGCACATGGTAATACATACAGATTCTTTTGCAAATGAAAGAAGATTCGTTTGCATTCTCAAATGTAAGCGCACAGGCGAGACCAGAGTGGTCGTGTCGGGTGGGCGCTGCTCGATGCCTTAAAGGCAACTGCCTTTGGATCACTGACATGTGGGCCAGCCACCTGTTGGGCCCACATGTCATGGACACAAAGGCAGGTGCCTTAAGGCACCGAATCATAGTCCTGTCGGGGTGGTCGCGTGTGTCGGACGGACGCATAGCACCTAGCCACCCCCCCTCCCCCAAAAAGGACGACAACAATAAAAGTTAGTGCTTCCATGTTTCGGATTGAAATATCAGGCGGCCCCAATTCCAGCCCTGCAAAATCTCTCTTCTCCACCGTCCCTTCCGTGCCCAGATTGCACAAATCCCTAATTCGCCGCCAACCCTCGAATCGCCCCTCGTCTCATCTCTTTCCCCACCGTTCCCCACCTACATGCGGATGACAGCAGCGAAGGCGGCGGTCGCGCTTCACCACCGCACCGGAGCTACCTCATCTACGCCCTCGTCCACCGCACCGGGTGGTCCACCGACAATGTCGGCCGCCGCAACCGATGTGCCTCACAGACACCAAGTTCCACCGCATCAGGTGCGCTTCACCGACGCCGTCTCTCAGCTCACCGGGGCTACTTCACCGAGCACATCGTCGCACCTCTGCCCCTCGAGGCCGTTGGGGCTTCACCAACGGTCTCGTCCACCACATCGTAGCGCTCCGCTGCCACTCAAGATCTACATCCATGCGCGGCCAGCCAAACACCAGCGCATCACCCTCAACGGCTCTGAAGTGACCCGCACTCTAGCTAGGCGAGCATGCCCAAACGCCGGCCCGAACTAGGTATCCACGTATCACTCCCTTGTGCACTGTTCCGACGATGTTTGGATATCCTTTCACTGCTCTCTTAGCTTACACGCCTATGCAACTCTGACTTTAACTCTTATTTCTTCTGGAGATATCATCTGAAACAAGCAAATCCAATTTTTAGCGAAGCATGACGGCACTACGGGATCTGGTACACATCCTACACACCCGTATAACCTTGTAAGTATCTGTCCTCCGGTACAACATCAAGGTCGATTCCTCTGATTTGATCAACCATTCTCCGTGTAAAAAATGCAGAGGAGGATGCAAGGAGCACAAGGCTTGCACATCCAAGCAAGTGGTAACATGGACTTGTACATGGAACATCCCAAGCGCAAGCGAGCTGCGATGAGCCTATACAACGAGCTAGCGTAAGTCCCTACATTTCATTTAATTAAATCTTGGCATTCGTGTATGATTTGCGTGCGATGGCTGATCCACAATTCAAGTTACCGAGGCGAACATTTAACTTAAAAATACGAAGGCACTTGCACTCCGGAAATCAACATAACTTGAGAAATGTGAAGCTACATACACTTTGAAAACCAGCTAATGATCCAAAGTAGTTCAGATTATAAACACTAAATGATGCAAGCACCAAAAAACACAAAATGCAACATGGTGTACAAGGACTACAAACATGGTATGTACCTGCTTGAATTATTTGTTCTCTGGCTGAAAATATCGAAGTGTATTGCATGTATAACCAGTTGGCAAACTGCATATCAATATATCTATCCTGCACAAGTATGCCAATAGTTTCAAACAACAGATTAGAAAAGTATTTATGCTATGTTGTCATGATACGGGGACTTTCTGGTAGATGGCCTCGACGTTTCCTCAAGCTATGAAAATGCACTATAATTTGCTTGTCATCAATGCCTGCAGATCTCTATCTCTCTCAACATAGTAGATCATCATTAGACACTAAATCATTCAATGAGCTTTCAAAATGCTTGCATTAGATCCCTCATTAGACACTATATGTTCATCACCAGGAGCATGTAAAATGTTTGCATCAAATCCTTCATTAGCAGTCTGTTCATTAGACACTTCATGCTCAAGAACAACATCAGCTTGTATGTTTGCACCCGAAACTTGATTAGATACATCAGATTCAGTCGGTTCAGTATTGATTGGGGGAGTTATAAAATAAGTAGAAATTGGTTTCATTTTCTCATAGATTCCCTACATACAAGCAGTTTTACAACACCGTCAGGTTTAACTATTGGCCAGAAATTGAAGAGTTGAATTATATATAATTAGGGATGTGATGTACCTGCTCGTTGCGCATGCTACTCTTGCAAGCTGCGACTGTCCGTTTGCGCAAGCTCGATGCCATGCCGTGCTGCCGCCGCTGCCTCCCACGCAGGCTACACCCAGGGTTGGATCTTCATCTTCTTGTCCTTCCGTTCGCTTGAAGCCCGGCGACCACCCTCCAACGAGGGCGCGAGGAAGTGCTGTGTCGGTTTGTCCAGCGGCGGCTAGGTTAGGAGCAAACCAGACTGGAGGCTGGAGCGAATGAATTGGGATTTTTCCTGCCGTCGATCGATATGGGAGGTGCTCATTTGGGCCACGAGCCTGCTATAGGGCCTGCCTTGCACTTATGTTATTGGCCCATCCAAATTGAAACATTTTTCTTCATTTTTTACATTGCCTGCTCGTGCGTTGGGACGAACAAAACTAGCATGGGCCAACCTGGACGACTCAAACTACGTGCACACTTTCCAGCCACCTGAGGCGGCCGCCCATACCAGCCCCTATGGTAGCGTCGCCCCTTTTGCGTGTATGATTAGATAGTGAAAAATATTCCAGTGGCACTTTTGATTTACCCACAGAATGGTTGAATTGCTTGTTTCTATGAACTGAGTTCGCCAATAATGTGAAGGATGCTAGTCTTTTCATCCTATTGTAGATTGCTTAGATCTCAATATGCCAAAAGTAATCGCATGAAATATACAGTAAAATCCAGTGTGATGAGTTTGGCTACAACTAGTCTGACTACACGTCCTCATATAATATATCAAGGACGCACCATCTTACCAGATTAACCATTCGACTTACCCATGCAGTGTGGGAAGAAAGAAGTATTGGGACTGCGTACCCAAGCAATTGATGCCATGGACTCCTTCGTACAACCTTGTAAGCGAAAAAGAAGTTGCAGTGTGCCTGTACAAAGAACTAGCGTAAGTTCAGTTACCTGTTTCTCGGAATTTTAGTTAGCCACTTATTGCAAAATTGTTCAATTACGTTGCTTGGCTTAATTTAGTTTGCTACTGATTACATAATGGCACAGCCTATTAATCATATTGTAGACTGCGCCTATCTATGTGTTTGATACTTACTGTTAAGAATTACCTGTTTGCCTTAACTTAAATATCTACTTGTTTGTTTAACTGCTTTGCTGCTGCAACAGCGGGTTACAATGATGTTAATAACTACTTTTCAGCATCCAATTGAAACTCTTTAATTCCTTGTTTGTTTAACTGGTTTGCTGTTATAACTCCCAGTTGAGATGTTTTGCTAACTTCAACTTTTCTGAATCCAATCGGAACTTTAATGGCAAAACATGTTAGCCCAAGATCAAAGAGCGAGGTCACCATGGACGTTGCATCATCCCACAGCAGTGGCACCGGCCCAATCGTGCATTATGAATTGCCAACTACTGATGCTCTAGAGGCTAAACTAGTGGTAGAAAGAGATTCTGCTTCTGCACTTAGAGATGAAGTTGACATGTTGAGGAAGCAAACAACACAATCACCAGCAGTACTCAAGACAACCATTAAATATTCGGTGGATTTCAAAATGAAGCAAGCTAAGACTGACCAGATTGTCAAGGTCTTGAAGGAAAAAAGGAAATTAAATTCCTACTTGGTAAATCATAGGTGAAATGTTCTTTCCATAATTGAATAACCTTTGTGTTGTCTGTTCGTGTAATCAATCAAACCATTTTTTTAGAGATCATGTAATAATTGTTTTTTTGTTTGTAATTTTATTTGAGCACAAGTCTGCATTAATTGATAAGACTCGAAGACATTTCATTTAGATTGTTGTGCCAGACCTACAAAATATGCCAATCGGGCTGAATGTGCATTCAGCAATAGTAGTAGTATAGATGGACCATAAGTGGCACGCATCAGAAAGGGCCAAGATGCTGGCTAAAAAAAGGATGCTGTATGTATGTTAGTTAGTTGATATTATTGATCCATATACTCTATAAGTGTTTATATGTCTGTTAGTTCTGTACATTCTTGGTTGATTGACTCGGTATTTGAATCTTGATACATCGCTTGTGTACATAACTAAATGGGAGTACACATTATGATGCGTGTGACATTTGAGTTGGACATGAAGTGTTCCAAATATTCGAATTCACCTTAAACTGGATTCTAGTTTCTGAATTTGAGTATCGACATTTGTAAACCATATTCATATATGACAGTGGAATACATCTTTGTCTTCCTTTTGAAGATATATAAAAACACATAGAATGATTTATAAAGATTCATATAGGAATACAAAATGGATTCAAATTTAGTTGCCAGGGTAAACGTGGATGCTTATTGTCCCAAAATTCGAAAGAAGCAGAAAAATGTCCACTCCCACATCGGCTGCCTGAAGCCAAGTGTTTGGGAGATGGAAATTACTGTCTACCCATTACACGGACAATCCATCGGCCCGATTTCCACTGCTCTAAATAGGGGTAGGTTAGTAACTTCAATTAGATGTGACACGACCACCTCTGAGCCCATTCTGACACAGCGGGCGTCAAACATGGGCGGCAAAACTCATTTAATTCAAGATCGTCCGAAAGACCTCTGTTTCTCCCTCCATTCCCCATTCATACACGATGGGCGGCAAAACAAACTCAACTCGGCCGAAATCGATGTAGGCAAATATTTTCAATAGGGGCAGGTTTGTAACTTCACTCAGACGTGACACAACCGCCCTACCTGTCAGCCCCGTTCATACACCGTGGGCTCCAACCATGGGCGCCAACCACCCTCTCCTCGCCCGAAATCGCTCTGGGCAAATATTGGCGAGATGCGAGATTACCGTCCTATCCCCAACCAACGAGACGTCCAAATTTTAAACGGGGGCTAAGTTCGTAACTTTCCCATATTTCAGACAGGCGCGTCCCAAAAACATGGTTCCTCGTACCTCTCCCTCCATTTTCCCATTCATACACCGTCCACGCTATAACACCCCATCCCCACACCAGCCTCCGTCCGCCACCCCATCCATCGCCGCCGTCCTCCACCACATCCATCGCCACCGTCCTCCACCATGCCGGAGCGCCTACCAAGACCGCGTCGTCCACTGCTAGAGATGGATGTTTCTCATCCATGGCGACGGACCAATAGCCTTGCATCGCGTCCTCTCGCTTCATCGACGTCGTCGCCTCTTTGTCGGGGCCGCTCACACGACCTTCTCTTCCACCGCAACGGGACTTATCCCCCGATGCACCCGTCTACCGTCGCAGATCTGCTTCAACACCACCGACAGCCATCGCACCCCCGATGCCTACACGGCGCCACAAGAGAGGTGGTACTTCATATCCCCTCAACTTTTTGATCTCAACAGAAAATAGATCTTAACTTGGTTACTCTACTTTCTTTTCAGCTCTTAGAATTTAGTTCTTAGTTCGAAGCAAACAATGGATGCTAAATATCATTTCTCCAGTTTGCAGCTTCAAATCTGCCATGGCACAGCCATAATACGGTTTAATTGATCATGCTTAGGGTTTAATTGATCATGTTGGTTCCGTGGTGGTTTCTTTAATAGAAATCGGAGGGGAAACCCTCTTTTGCTAAAAAAATTATGCTTAGAGTTTCCCCTTTATGATCACTATCTGATCGAATCGTGCTTCGTGTCATAATAACACTGCTCCACCCATCAAGCTAAACAAGCTTAGTTGTTCAAATACGAATCTGATATTATTAAAATAGAGTTGTTTAATTGGTTAGCTAAATGTTCCTAAATTAGTTTAGAAAATGCATGTTCGCCGCTCGGGTGTGTATCTCTACAGGGTGCCCACGGTGGGCCGGCCCACCCTGGGATTTTGGGTCGTCCTAGGCCCCGATTCCCCTCTGTTCTTCTGCGCGCTTCCGATCTCTACTCGCCCACAGCCGCCTGCCTCGCCAGTGACTGGCCGTCCTCGGACGGCATGACTCTAGGAGGAGACGCCGAACTGACAGGAGGCCAGGAGCCGCTCGCCCAACAGCGTCATCGCTGCCCGGGCGCGCCGCCGTGCCTACCTTCCCAGTCTGTTCAGGGCTCAGGCGTGCAGCACCCACCAAGCCAACCCGATTTATCCTGAGATACATCCTCGACACTCAGCAGCCACTCCTCATCACCCATTTTCTAATTGATTCATTACTCGTTAGGCAGGACTGTCATTAGGGCTTGTTGTGTGCTCAGTGCTACCTACACTTAATGGTTCAGATGTATTTCGGTAATCTTTAGTACCTCTAAAGTTCACAGGGTTTTCAAAATTCCGGCCCTCGGAACAGAAACTAGTCATTTTGGATTGTTGGTCGTAGTAACATTGACCCAGATTACTACCGCAAGCCAGGTTTGTTGACAATTTTACTTGTCTTTCTTACTCATTCGATATAATATCCAATTATTCACGTTAATTAGTTGCAAACAATAATTGCTAGACAAATGTCACGCCCAATACGCGACCCTATCCAAAAGGAACTCGACGGTCCCACCAAGGATAGACCCGCATATTGAAACGCTTTTGCAAGGTGGATATCATTACATCAACATTACATAATAGATGGGGATACATACATAAGGCACAAATGCCACAAGAATACATCAACATCATATACAAGATCAACATCCGACTACGGATGAAACATAAACAGAAAATCAAACGACATCCACCCTGCTAGCCCAGGCTGCCGACCTGGAACCAATCCCCTGATCGAAGAAGAAGCAGAAGAAGAACTCCAATACAAGAAAACATCGCTCTCGCGTCATGATCATAGCACAACCTGTACCTGCAACTGGTGGTGTAGTAATCTGTGAGCCACGAGGACTCAGCAATCCCATTACCATGGGTGTCGTGGAATTGTCACGGCAGATGTCCTAGTGTAAGGACTTAGTCGCGAGGCCAACGCATCTATGTGGTAGCTTGAGAGGGGTTGAGCAGAATCGAGAGACGCAGGGCGGATCAACACGCAAGACAAGGGTTTAGACAGCTTCGGGCCCCGGGAAACATCATCCGGTAAAAACCCTACATGCTGTTTGTGGCTAGGTCTCATTATCATCACGAGGGAGACGCCGTAAACCGGCTCTTTGTGTCTAGCCCTAGAAATTGTTTCTTGCTTGTCGCTTCTCTAACCCTCCTGCCGGATTACCAATGAACCGTAAACCGCCGGGTCGCCGGTGAACCGCCAAGTGTCAGCGGGTTCTTCAGGTAAACCGCCAAGTCCGGCCGGTTTATACTTCCGGCCGGTTTACGCCATGAGGTATATCCCGACATTAGCCCCAGTTTAATTTGGATTTATCCATGTTAAACTGATCCTGTGAAATAAACACAAGAACAAACTTGACAGATTATGCTCCGGGTTAAGAATTCTTGTAAACCGGCATCTGATCATCCTTAAATCCTTGTCATTTCCTCCTAGAAAATCTGGTTTAATAGGCCAGCTTCATAATCAACTTGCTGACATTGGTTTCTCATAGAAAATATATTGTGAAGAATAACTCCTTTGATTCAGCTCCCAATGCTTAAAAACAATATCGGTCCTTGAAATACTCATCCAATCTTCAGCCGGTTTAAGGACGTAGAACTTGCCGGTTTATCATTGCCAAGATAACCGGTTTATAAATATTGATGGTACCGGGTCATACTTGTAGTTAACATCCAGCTTGAAAATATACCTCTTATATACCTATCACTTGTAGCCCCCAAGTCTTTAAGAAGGTAGCATAGCAACAGCTTAAGACTTGTTTCAATATAAATATCACAATCTTGAAGAAATCCAGGTTGTTCATTTCAATCACTAGTCAGAATTGAGTATTCCACATATGTAGCCCCCAAGTGCGGGTTGTCATGCTTGCGACAAACTGGAACTTATAATTACTGATGCTCATAAAAACTTCAACCAGTGTAGCCCCCAAGGGCGGGTCATTATGCAATAATGAGCGGGGACTTTGTAAATATAATCATGTATATTTGAGCAATGATGTATAGCCCCAAGGGCCGGCTCAACAAGATAATATTGAGCTGGGACATGATATATACTTCAATGAAAATAACATCATATGATATAACCCCATCATGGGGCTTGAATCCACGTCCACAAGGTTAAGAGCCTTGTGCTTTACCAACTGAACCTTTGGACCCTTCAATATAATGGATAAAAAGCTTTGTACCTTCAACTGCTGGCAGGAGCAATTGGTAGCCCCCAAGGGCCGGCTCATTACGATGTGATGAGTCGGGTCTTCAATAAGGTGAGCAAAAAATGACTTTGCATTAGCCCCCAAGTATCATGGTGCATGCTCGCAGCGACATGAGACTTGCATATTTGATATAATCTCAACTTTGAATAATGTAGCCCCCAAGTGCCGGGTCGTAAGCCTGCAGCAACTCGGAACTATTCCCTCCATTGTAGAATAAATCATACCCATTGATGAAATAATAGCCATTGCGCTGAAGCGACTTTGAAAACCTCAATCATAATATGGGTTATTGATAACCATAATAAAAATCTAGCCCTGTTGGCTATTTGAAGATTTGAATAATATAGTCCAATGATTTATGAGCGCATGATTCCAATGGCGCAATCCAAATATGTCTTGGCGACTTATAGTCCAAAACCAGGCGGGTTAACAAACACGGATAATTTCTCATCATATCTTGGCGACTTATCGTCTTAAAGCCAGGCGGTTTAATAAACACCGGATAATTTATCATCATGCTTTATTCAACCTGTCTCTCTGCATACAACAAGTTTAAAGTGTCTGGCGGTTTACCACCGGACGGGTCATAATGCCCAACATATAACCCAGGTTTATAACCAAGGCTGCACTTTAAGAATAATCAATGAAATATATCATACCTGTGACATTGAATCACATCATTGGTTTACCAATTTTTGTAGTAAGGGTGATAACCCCAATCTTGAGTAATGATAAATCCTTTCATCTGTGTCGGTTTATGATAAAACCGTGCGGGTTGTGATAAACACCGGTTTAACCATATATATCTTGGCGACTCGTAGTCAAACCAGACCGGGCGGATAGTCTCCGGATTATGATTTGATCATGTCTCGACAATTTGTAATTGAAAGTCAAGCGGGTTAATGAACACGGTTTACTCCATAATAAGATGGTAACATCAAACCGGGCAGATAGTCTCCGGATTAAGATTTGACCGTGTTCCGCCAATTTGTAATTGACAGTTTGAACCGGATTAACAATGTCAGTTTAAAAACGCAACAAAAAGTAAATAACGGCTATGAAAAGAATATGGAAGCAAAGGCAATGATAAGACCGTGTGCAAAAAAGAGGCTTTACTGAGCCGATCAGATGGTGTTACCATGGTCGGACACGACCAAGCTCCCAATAAGGTGTAGCTATGGTTCAAGTCAGCCAGGTCCCCAACTGAAACCATGGCATTATACCGATCAAGTGGCGTGGCAATGGTTCGGGTTCGACCAAGCCCCCAAGTGACTCTATGGACTTAGGCCGATCAAGAGGCGTGACTGGTTCAGACTTGACCATGTCCCCAAGTGATCTGGTGGCTTTCGCCTATCAAAAGGTGTTGCATTGGTTCGGACACGACCAAGCCCCCAAGTGATATAACACAATGCTTTTTTAAAAAGCAAACTCAAGGGGTAAACCGGAGGCCACTTTAGAACAACTCCGTGTAACCACACATGATGTAAAAGACCAGAGACCCCGCTTTATGAAGCAGAAGCCCCCATGTGATCAATAATATGTCAGGCCAGTAAGGCGGAATACCCATGTTTGAACCGCGCATCATGGCGGCAGGTCCTCTTTGGCAATTTTTAACCTTTTTACAAGAGATAAATTCTTCTTGAACCGGATGTTAAAC
Organism: Aegilops longissima; assembly: GCA_021605205.1. Classification (NCBI taxonomy): domain Eukaryota; kingdom Viridiplantae; phylum Streptophyta; class Magnoliopsida; order Poales; family Poaceae; genus Aegilops; species Aegilops longissima. The sequence goes on along the minus strand of CM038676.1, from coordinate 410,693,740 downwards.
CGGATACTGAGAGCTTCAAAGCTTTATGATTTAATTTGTCCTACATTGAAGAACTTGCAAGACAAAGTAATGGCTCCTCTTTTTTTTAAAAGAAAGCAATATATAATATAAAAATATACCGGATGGATTTCACCTGATTTGTTTGGACGACGGATAATCCGTTTATCGTGATAGAGGTGGCTCAGGCAGACCAGCGACTCAATATGGTTCCGGCCGCTTGGGCTGACCGGCGACTTAATATAGCCCTGGCGGCTCAAAGCGGCAAGGGCGGCTCAACGCGGCTCCGGCGGGTTGATGTAGATTAAGTTGTACGGGCGGCGACTTGCGCACACCTGTTCCATCAATAAGCGGGCGCAGACGCGAGCGTGATGGTGATGGCACCACCTTTGCTGTACATAAAAATATACAGACAAAAGTAATTGTTCTTTGATGAAAACAATATGTTTAATAAAATAAACTTGGATGGATGTCACCTGGTATTTTTGTCGGTTGAATGTAAATGCAATGTATGAGGAGCAATACCCTCATAATAGCTCCTCCTCCTTATTTGAAGCGAGCAATGGTTTTTTTTTAAATATAATCTGATGGCCAAACCGGACATTTTCCTCCTAAACCGGCGACTTACTTGATCGTGAAATCTTTCGCGTGAACAGTGGCAGGAGTGACTGACGGAGCTTTGCTTCTGCCCCACTGTTGCTTTTATCCTCACGTGCATGTGTAGCAGACTTCTATTTGTTTTCCTCATCATCAGGATATTCACGCAGATTGATAAACCAGTCTTTCCAGCATCAAGCAATATACAAGTGCCAAAAATTATGACTGAAACAAAAACCGGCGAGCTTCAGAACACAAACGTAATGGTTTGAAACGGCGACGAGTGACATGGCAGGAGGACGTAGCTGCTTGAGTTTATGTCGCAGACAGTTCATGGCGGTTCGACCACAGCGTAGTAACGGGCGGCTCATGGCTGTGAAGACAGCGACTGTGAGGCGGCATCGAAGTTGACTTGGAAACGAGGCAGGACCGTCCGCGACCCGGATCCAAACCCGTGGCCATCTTTTCGCCGAAGGGGCCGGCGACGGCGACTCGGACGATGGCGGCTCTGCCGCGGGCGACTCGTGAGCCGGCGACGGTGACTCGAATGACGGCGGCTCTACACGGGCGACTTCGGACGATAAACACGGGCCAGCAGCGGCGTGAGAGGCCAGCGGCGGAGGGCAGAGGCTAGCCCGGTGCGATGGCGAGGTTGAGCACCGGTCGTGGCGGGTTGATACCTTGATGGCGGCCGTTTTGCTGATCTCTGTTTCGTGCTCCTCCAAAAATTTACGTTGTACTTCTTTTTTTCATGATCTCAATCTTGGTAGCTTGTGTTTTAGTATCACATGCCGGGTCATACTAGGACTTGAGCTTGCTCGAGACGCAACATGACCCAACAATCCAGAATTTGTACAGGCCAGGAAGACCATGATCCCTACAAGGCCACCACAAACCAAGAAACTTGTCTCACTCGACGGAGGCAGACGGGCAACAGAGGCGAGCATGGCGGCTTGACCGTGGCGGTTCAACGGAGGTGAAACGCGACGGCGCGCCGGAGCCTGATGCGGCAGCTCACCGCGAACCGCGAAGGCAACATGAACAAGCGAAGCGGAGGGCAGGCGACTCAGCGTGGGACAAGATGGCGGAGGCGGAGGCTGGTCCGCAACTCGGCCCGAGTCGGCAGCGGAGGAGCGCAGGAGCCGGTCGGCGACTCAGCGCGGGACGGCAGCGGAGGAACCGGTCGGCGACTCGGCGCGGGACGGCAGCGGAGGAGCGGAGGGCTGGTCCGGCTTACTCAGCGCGGGACCGCAGCTGCCCAGAGTGGCGGAGCAACTCGCAGGCGTGGCCGTGGAAGAACCCAAATCAAATCCACTTCCGGGTCCGTGGCTCGGTTGCTGTCAGTTTGGCTATCCATCTTCGTGTCTTTCTGGTCATGGCCGCCCCCGTTTTCTTTTTTGGGGTCAAACTTGATGTTTGACATGTTAGGGAAAGGTAATACTTGAACTCCGATTGGATGTTTAACACGGGTCATACTAGTTGCAACTTGCAGCCCATATGCAGTGACAACGACTCGGCGAATCGGACAAAATCAGCTGTACCTTGGACATGAGCGCTAGAGACGGAACACCTATCGACTTCGACACGGTAGGCGGTGCAGCTGCCGAAACGCAAACTCCGATCTGATTCGGCGGAACGCCCAGACGCGTGCGGTGGCGCATGTAACCCTAATCTCTCGTCTTGAACAAATCTCATATATGCCGGCTTCGATGAAATCGCAAGCTTCTTGATCTCTGATTAGATCCCTTCAAGAACTCAACACCACCGTGCGCAGGCCCCACGGTGGGCGCCAACTGTCGTGGAATTGTCACGGCAGATGTCCTAGTGTAAGGACTTAGTCGCGAGGCCAACGCATCTATGTGGTAGCTTGAGAGGGGTTGAGCAGAATCGAGAGACGCAGGCGGATCAACACGCAAGACAAGGGTTTAGACAGCCGGCCCCGGAAACATCATCCGGTAAAAACCCTACATGCTGTTTGTGGCTAGGTCTCATTATCATCACGAGGGAGACACCGTAAACCGGCTCTTTGTGTCTAGCCCTAGAAATTGTTTCTTGCTTGTCGCTTCTCTAACCCGCCTGTCGGATTACCAATGAACCGTAAACCGTCGGGTCGCCGGTGAACCGCCAAGTGTCAGCGGGTTCTTCAGGTAAACCGCCAAGTCCGGCCGGTTTATACTTCCGGCCGGTTTACGCCGCGGGGTATATCCCCGACAATGGGTATCAAGACTAGCAAAGCTTAATGGGAAAGGAAGGGGTAAAGTGGTGAGGTTGCAGCAGCGACTAAGCATATATGGTGGCTAACATACGCAAATGAGGCGAGAAGAGAAACAAAGGGCGGTCGTCAACTAGTAATGATCAAGAAGTGATCCTGAACTCCTACTTACGGCAGACATAACCCGAAACCGTGTTCGCCCTCGATCAACCCGAAAAGAGACACTCACGGTTACGCACACGGTTGGTGTATTTTAGAAGAGTTTGCTTCAAGTTTACTACAACGGATATTAACAAATTCCCATCGCCACATAACCGCGGCACGGCTCTCGAAAGTTTATACCTGCAGGGTGTCCCAACTTAGCCCATGATAAGCTCTCGCGATCAACGAAGGATATTCCTTCTCCCGGGAAGACCCGATCAGTCTCGGAATCCGGCTATAAGACATTTCGACAACAATAAAACAAGACCAGCAAGACCGCCGGATGTGCCGACAAATCCTGATAGGAGCTGCACATATCTCGGTCTCGTGGCACACCGGATTGTCCAAACTTCGGTGGCGAACCCCGAGTTGCCCTGGTGGCCACCGCGGTCGACGGTTTGGACCAGCACTTACGACGAGCACCGGCCGGGGGGTAAAATAAGATGACCCTTGGGCTCCGAAACCCAAGGGAAAAAGGGCTAGGTAAGGCAAATGGTAAAACCAATGTTGGGCCTTCTGGAGGAGTCTTATTCAAAGCGAACTGTCAAGGGGTCCCATAAATCACCCGACCGCGTTAGGGACGCAAAATCCGGGAACATAATACCGATATGACGGAAACTAGGGCGGCAAGAGTGGAACAAAACACCAGGCATAAGGCCGAGCCTTCCACCCTTTACCAAGTGTATAGATGCATTAATAATATAAGATATATTGTGATATCCCAACAAGTAAACATGTTCCAACAAGGAACAACATCTCCATGTTCCAACAAGGAACAAACTTCATATTCACCTGCAACTAACAACGCTATAAGAGGGGCTGAGCAAAGCGGTAACATAGCCAAACAACGGTTTGCTAGAAAGGGTGCAAAAGGTTAGAGGCTGACATGGCAATTTGGGATGGCTTGAGGAACAAGTGATAGGTAGCGCAGCATAGCGATAGAACAAAACAACTAGCATAGCAATGATAGTAGTGAGATCCAGGGTAGCGGTCATCTTGCCTTAAATCCCGCAAGGAAGAAGAACGAGTCCAGTCCATGAAGAAGATGAAGCCATGAAGATGAACCAAGCGTAGATGAACGAATCCTCACGATCGCAACGAAACGGGAACTATCGAAAAGAAGCACACAACAAAGTAAACACACCACACATGAACAAGGCATGATGCACAAACAAGCATGATCCATGGCAAGGCTACATGGAGCTACTCATGTAAAAAAATATGATGCAAACAAGAACAACACCTCAAAGCAAGTTTAAATGAGGCTGGAAACAACATATAACAATTCCGGTAAGTCCTCATATGCAAATTTCAAAATTGGTCCAGATCTGAATAAACCTTATGTTCAAGTTGTTAAACAGCAAGTTAAGATGCACCACGATGATCTACACGAAATTCTAGTCAAGTTACAAATAAAGTTCATTAGATTCGGAGCTACAGCCTAGAAGATATGAGCAAAACAAGATAAGCATGGCATTGATGCAAAATGCATCCAAACATCAAGCAAACACCTCAAAACGGAGCAACGGTTCAACACATACACACAATACAAGTCATGACAACAATCTGTCCAAAACAGCAACTAGGCATATTGCAAGCATCAAAACAACATGCTACAGAATCTCAACATGATAACAAAAGGCATGGGCATGATGTACAGGTAAAGCATGACAAAACATTAACAATGAGCTATCTCCAGAAATCAATAGAACATGCTCAAAATGACATGGCAAGATTGCAAATAATAACAGTTTCAGACTTTGCAGAAAATAACATCAGGTTGCAATGTTTAGAGCTATCAAACAACATGCTACAGGAACTTATCATGGCAAACAAAGGCATGGCATGAATCTACTAATTGCATATAACAAAAGTCCTTTAGTGACCATGATCCAAAAGGGCACAGAAAGTATGATGGAACCCATGTAAACATGACAAGTTATATTACAGATTCATACAAGGCAGGAACAACAATAAGTAGGCATGTTGGTGAGCTTGAACCACTCACCACAGAGCAATAAATGGCATGGCAAGGCAACAAACAGTAAGAAGACATGTCATAGAAGCTATACATAGCAAGAACAACATCATAGCATACACGGATCAACTACAACAACCTCGGCAAAATTGAATAACAGGTAAACAACCTGCCAGAAAACATTTTATAGCAAAAGTAGAGCTCGATTGACTCAAGCTATGGCGCTCCATAATTGCAAACAAGGGCATGGATGGAAAGAGCATAACCATATGTTCAAAACATACTTACTGAAGTATCTCAAAATAAGCATGGATCTCTCGGTAGCATCAAGTTTACATGGCATAAAAATATCAGCAAAACAGGGGCTGAAATCAGCAACATCTTGAAGCCTAGTTTGCATGCTTGTGCTAGTCACCACAGAGATCACAAAAATACATGGCATACACCCCTGTAAATATGGCATGACATATTACAAAACACATGTAGGACTCAAGTTCATAGGGTGCACACATCAATCATAGCAAAAATGACAAAAGTGCATGTTTTGATAAGAATCAGAAACTAACATCACATAGCCCTCTTCTAACAGCATTTCGGGCAACAATATGAGCTCAAATGAAAATGATGCAATTAGATGAAATGATGTACTAGTCGAGGCGAACAATTTGACATATTACACGCACGAAACAGAGCTGCGGATGCAGAATTATGATGCGATGAAAATGCATAAAAATACTGAAATAATCGGGGACTTAGAGAAAAACGAGGGTGAAAAGAAAGTCAACCGCGGATTCCAGATCTGGATTGGATCGGGGCTGCTGGTCGAGGTGGCGGAGCCTCGCGGAGCAGGCGCCGGAGTTGGAGAGGAGGCGGAGGAGGCCGGGACGGCGGACGGGCGGCGGGGCGCTTCATGGCGCATGTGAGGCGCTTCATGGCGGGCGCGACCGGACGCGGAGGGAGGTGCCGGCGGGCGGCGCTGGCCGGGCGGCGGAGGTCGCTGGCGAGGCTGGCCGGAGGCGGAGGAGATGGCGGCAGCGGAGGACACCGGCCGCCGAGGCGCAGGCAGCCTGCGGGCGGGCGACGGCGCTGGGATGGGCCGGGCGGGCGGCGCGTGTGGCTCATGTGGCTGGCCTTCTGCAGCCCCTCTGGACCCATGAGGCGAGAGAGAGAGGCGCAGGCCGGGGCTGAGGTGGCGGCGTGCCACTGGCTGAGGGGGCGGCGGCGCGATTTCGTCCGGCGGCGGCAGACGTGTCCGGTGGCGGGGAGGGGAAAAAAATCTAGGGTTAGACCGAGAATTTCGGGGGAGAAGACATATATATAGGTAGAGGGAGCTTGGAGAGTCCAAATGGAGCACGGTTTTCGGCCACGCGATCGTGATCGAACGACCGAGAGCATGGGGGGAGTTAGATGGGTTTTGGGCCACTTTGGAGGGGTGTTGGGCTGCAAAGAGAAGGAGGCTTTTACGGTTACCCGGTTAACCGTTGGAGTACCAAACGACCTCCAAATGGCACGAAACTTGACAGGCGGTCTACCGGTGCTATACCAAGGCCGCTTGACAAACCTCGGTCCATTCCGAGACCGTTTAACACCCGCACATGAAAAGAGGTAAAAGAGGGCGCCGGGAGACATAGGAGTGCCGGATTGCAAACAACGGGGAAAATGCTCGGATGCATGAGACGAACATGTATGCAAAATGAGATGCACATGACGACATGATATGAAATGCAGATGATGACATGGCAAAGTGCAACACGCAAGCAAATGACATGGCAAGGACGGTGAATAACTGAAGGACACCTGGCGCATCGAATCCGGGGAGTTACAACACTCCTCCACTAACAAGAGATCTCGTCCCGAGATCTTAGGACCGAGACGGAAGAGAAAAGGGATGAGGTGAAACAAGAACTCAAGAGAAGAATCAAAGAATCGAGAGCACTCGAGAAGAAGAGAGGAACGACGAGAATGACGAGAATCGAAAGCTGACAGAATCAGATAGACTATGAAACCACTCGTTCTAACCGGAGTGGTTAGAATGAGAAAAGAAACGAATAAGACTGAAAGGATTTAGGCAGCACTCCGGCTAAACACTGAAAGATTAGAACATGAGCTCCACGAGATGGGATGGCGGTTGATGAGATGAAGAACGCAATGCCTCCGGAAGAATTAAAAGAATGAAATGAAAAGGACTTAGAAGGAAGGATTGAATGGGATTGTTGAGAAAATCAACAACGAAAGAATAAGCTTGTTGTGGACTTATGGATAACATCTCAAGATCATAAGGTGATAACCGGCCACAAATTGAAATGATTGGATAGCTGAGAATAACGAAGAAATGCAAAACTCCACTTCAAAAGAAAGTGAAGAATTACTTGCGCTTCGAGACGTGAGAAGAAAAGATACTTGAACTCCTCCAACAAAATCTTGATGAACTCTTGAAGAATGAATTAAATCATGAAGAACCACCATGAAGAACTCCGGTAACAAAAGTATGGTGAGATAGAATGAAGGATGAAAAGAATAAGATGAGCATTGCGATGATTCCGATGGAGGTTCCGACGAAATGTCCGAGGAAAATTTGAACTCCGGAAAAGAAAAGATGAAAAACACTTGGAAATAGAATTTATTCATCACGAATAAACTCTGAAGGAAGGGATTACTTGACGACGATGAAACAAGAATAAGATTTATTGTATGCTTATCCTTCATCAAATTAAATTGATGACAAGCAGTGGATTTTACATACTACTTATTCTTCTTGAAAATGATTAAGGGAAATATGGCGCAAAACTTGAGAAAGTCTTCATGAACCACCGGTAGGATTGGAAAGAACGAATGGATTAAAATGATAATCAAAGAAAAGAACCTTGACCGAACCACCGTAAGAATTTGGAAATGACTGATGAAAGAGAATGAATCACCGGGAAGAATTAGAAAAGCACAAAGATTCTTGAGGGAATTAAAATGCAAGAGAACAAAGAGATCGCGAACTGATAGAAGAATACTTGAACGAAGCACTGGAAGAATATTGAGACGAACGAAGGGGAACGGATATAGAATAATTGGAGAACGAATCTGAAAACTTAGAATGAAGAAATCTTCCGAAAAGATGGCCTCCGGATGATTGAGACAGAAAGTAACTCCTGAAAAACTCTGGATGGATGAAAAGAATTGCACAACTGGAAACAATTCGAGAGGATAACATCGAGCTAGCACCGCGAATCTCCGGGGGAACGGACAAGATTTAAGAGAAACTCTACTTCGGTCTTCAAAGACGACGATAAACACCACCAAAATTGTTGAGATACTCCGGTAGAATGAAAAGCGAAGAGGTTGAGCCAACAATGAAATGGTTTGAAATCGATCTTGAAAAGGCATCTGACTGATGAAATTCATTCTTACGTCAAAACTCCGAAAAGAATTGAGAATAACTTCAGAATAATTAGAAGAGTCAGGTAAGATCCTGGGAAAAGACCTGTGGGTTAGGGCCCACTAAAAGAAAACACCGTTGGAAAGGATTGTTGAAGAGATAGGTGATGCACCGGAACAATTGAAATATTGGACTGAGGTGACAACCTCGAAATAATAGAACGCGAGCAAGAATATTCTGAGATGTCTTCAGCACTCCGGAAGGATAAACTGGCGAGAGGCGAACGAGCAAGGGGAAAACATTTGGGCCGAGGAAAAGAATATGATCAACCCGGAAAAAAACTTGAATTGAGTGCATCGGAAAAAGAAAGAGATGAAGAATGACGAACTAGATGAGAAACCACCGGTTGAAATGATTGATGGAAGACTGAAGAGGCTCCACACGAATGGAATTGATGGTCGGAAGAAACTCGAACTCCGGGAATAATAGGGTGGGAGGGCGGGAAAACAAAGACAACTTGGAAGGGGAAACCGACGAATATCTTGAAGAGAAAAGCACCGGTTGAGAACAATGAGGATAGAAAGCAAAGACTTCGCACGAGTAGGATGGATACTCGATTACAGACTCCGGTTTCTAGAAGAAGAAGGGTGGGCGGGTGAGAAAAGAAAACAACTGAGGATTGACCGCAAAGATGAAGATGGTCGAGTCAACTTGACGAGAAATGCATCGGACAAAAGAGGATGGACAACTCACGAAACTAACCACGTGATCCTAAAGAAAAAAAATTTGAATGAGAAGAGGAGTAATTCAAAACACCTACGTCAAGATTCCTTACCAGAGCGACGAAGGGGCTGAGGAGTAAAAAGAATTCCTACTCTCCGATATAACTACACTCCGAAAATAGTTTTCTTCTAGACTCAACTGCGGCCAAACTACACGATCAATCAAGGGGGCTCCTAGGGTCGGTCGAGGCTCTGATACCAACTTGTCACGCCCAATATGCGACCCTATCCAAAAGGAACTCGACGGTCCCACCAAGGATAGACCTGCATATTGAAACGCTTTTGCAAGGTGGATATCATTACATCAACATTACATAATAGATGGGGATACATACATAAGGCACAAATGCCACAAGAATACATCAACATCATATACAAGATCAACATCCGACTACGGATGAAACATAAACAGAAACTCAAACGACATCCACCTCGCTAGCCAGGCTGCCGACCTGGAACCTATCCCCGATCGAAGAAGAAGCGGAAGAAGAAATCCAATACAAGCAAACATCGCTCTCGCGTCATGATCATAGCACAACCTGTACCTGAATCGGTGGTGTAGTAATCTGTGAGCCACGAGGACTCAGCAATCCCATTACCATGGGTATCAAGACTAGCAAAGCTTAATGGGAAAGGAAGGGGTAAAGTGGTGAGGTTGCAGCAGCGACTAAGCATATATGGTGGCTAACATACATAAATGAGAGCGAGAAGAGAAACAAAGGAACGGTCGTCAACTAGTAATGATCAAGAAGTGATCCTGAACTCCTACTTACGGCAGACATAACCCGAAACCGTGTTCTCCTCTCGATCAACCCGAAAAGAGACACTCACGATTCACGCTTTACGGTTGGTGTATTTTAGAAGAGTTTGCTTCAAGTTTACTACAACCGGATATTAACAAATTCCCATCTGCCACATAACCGCGGGCATGGCTCTCGAAAGTTTATACCCTGCAGGGGTGTCCCAACTTAGCCCATGATAAGCTCTCGCGATCAACGAAGGATATTCCTTCTCCCCGAGAAGACCCGATCAGTCTCGGAATCCCGGCTACAAGACATTTCGACATCAATAAAACAAGACCAGCAAGACCGCCCGGATGTGCCGACAAATCCTGATAGGAGCTGCACATATCTCGGTCTCAGGGCACACCAGATTGTCCAAACTTCCGGTAGGCGAACCCAGAGTTGCCTGGTACACCGCGGTCGACGGTTTGGACCAGCACTCTGACGAGCACCGGCCGGGGGTAAAATAAGATGACCCTTGGGCTCCGGAAACCCAAGGGAAAAAGGGCTAGGTGAGGCAAATGGTAAAACCAATGTTGGGCCTTGCTGGAGGAGTCTTATTCAAAGTGAACTGTCAAGGGGGTCCCATAAATCACCCGACCGCGTTAGGGACGCAAAATCCGGGAACATAATACCGATATGATGGAAACTAGGGCGGCAAGAGTGGAACAAAACACCAGGCATAAGGCCGAGCCTTCCACCCTTTACCAAGTGTATAGATGCATTAATAATATAAGATATATTGTGATATCCCAACAAGTAAGCATGTTCCAACAAGGAACAACATCTCCATGTTCCAACAAGGAACAAACTTCATCTTCACCTGCAACTAACAACGCTATAAGAGGGGCTGAGCAAAGCGGTAACATAGCCAAACAACGGTTTGCTAGAAAGGGTGCAAAAGGTTAGAGGCTGACATGGCAATTTGGGATGGCTTGAGGAACAAGTGATAGGTAGCGCAGCATAGCGATAGAACGAAACAAGTAGCATAGCAATGATAGTAATGAGATCCAGGGTAGCGGTCATCTTGCCTGAAATCCCGCAAGGAAGAAGAACGAGTCCAGTCCATGAAGAAGATGAAGCCATGAAGACAAACCAAGCGTAGATGAACGAATCCTCACGATCGCAACGAAACGGGAACTATCGAAAAGAAGCACACAACAAAGTAAACACACCACACATGAACAAGGCATGATGCACAAACAAGCATGATGCATGGCAAGGCTACATGGAGCTACTCATGTAAAAAATATGATGCAAACAAGAACAACACCTCAAAGCAAGTTTAAATGAGGCCGGAAGCAACATATAACAATTCCGGTAAGTCCTCATATGCAAATTTCAAAATTGGTCCAGATCTGAATAAACCTTATGTTCAAGTTGTTAAACAGAAAGTTAAGATGCACCACAATGATCTACATGAAATTCTAGTCAAGTTACATATAAAGTTCATTAGATTCGGAGCTACGGCCTAGAAGATATGAGCAAAACAAGATAAGCATGGCATTGATGCAAAATGCATCCAAACATCAAGCAAACACCTCAAAACAAGGATGCAACATGATAATATGAAACTACATGCAAAACCAAGCAAGTTTCATATAGAGCACACTCAAAACGGAGCAACGGTTCAACACATACACACAATACAAGTCATGACAACAATCTGTCCAAAACAGCAACTAGGCATATTGCAAGCATCAAAACAACATGCTACAGAATCTTAACATGATAACAAAAGGCATGGGCATGATGTACAGGTAAAGCATGACAAAACATGAACACTGAGCTATCTCTAGAAATCACTAGAACATGCTCAAAATGACATGGCAAGATTGCAAATAATAACAGTTTCAGACTTTGCAGAAAATAACATCAGGTTGCAATGTTTAGAGCTATCAAACAACATGCTACAGGAACTTATCATGGCAAACAAAGGCATGGCATGAATCTACTAATTGCATAGAACAAAAGTCCTTTAGTGACCATGAGCCAAAAGGGCACAGAAAGTATGATGGCACCCATGTAAACATGGCAAGTTATATTACAGATTCATACAAGGCAGGAACAACAATAAGTAGGCATGTTGGTGAGCTTGAACCACTCACCACAGAGCAATACATGGCATGGAAAGGCAACCAACAGTAAGAAGACATGGCATAGAATCTATACATAGCAAGAACAACATCATAGCATACACGGATCAACTACAACAACCTTGGCAAAATTGAATAACATGTAAACAACCTGCCAGAACATTTTATAGCAAAAGTAGAGCTCGATTGACTCAAGCTATGGCACTCCATAATTGCAAACAAGGGCATGGATGGAAAGAGCATAACCATATGTTCAAAACATCCTTACTGAAGTATCTCAAAATAAGCATGGATCTCTCGGTAGCATCAAGTTTACATGGCATAAAAATATCAGCAAAACAGTGGCTGAAATCAGCAACATCATGAAGCCTAGTTTGCACGCTTGTGCTAGTCACCACAGAGATCACAAAAATACATGGCATACACCCCTGTAAAGATGGCATGACATATTACAAAACACATGTAGGACTCAAGTTCATAGGGTGCACACATCAATCATGGCAAAAATGACAAAAGTGCATGTTCTGATAAGAATCAGAAACTAACATCACATAGCCCTCTTCTAATAGCATTTCAGGCAACAAGATGAGCTCAAATGAAAATGATGCAATGAGACTAAATGATGTACTCGTCGAGGCGAACAATTTGACATATTACACGCACGGAACGGAGCTACAGATGCAGAGTTATGATGCGATGAAAATGCATAACAATACTGAAATAATCGGGGACTTAGAGAAAAACGAGGGGGAAAAGAAAGTCAACCGCGGATTCCAGATCTGGATCGGATCGGGCGCGCGGGTCGAGGTGGCCGGAGCCTCGCCGGAGCAGGGCGCCGGAGTTGGAGAGGAGGGGCGGAGGAGGCCGGGGACGGCGGACGGGCGGCGGGCGCTGCCTTCAGGCCATGGGCTGGAGGCGCGCATGGCAGGCGCGCGCCGACGCGGAGGGAGGCGCCGGGGCGGCGCGCCGCCGGGCGGCGGGAGGTCGCTGGCGAGGGCCGGCGGAGGCGGAGGAGATGGCGCGCGCGCGAGAGACACCGGCGGCCGAGGCGCAGGCAGCCATGGGCGGGCGACGGCGCTGGGATGGGCGGGCGGCGGCGGTGCTGGGCTCGCTGGGCTTCGCTTCAGCCCATGGCCATGGCGACGAGGAGAGAGAGAGGGCGCGGGCCGGGGCTGAGGTGGCGGCGCGCCACTAGTTGAGGGGGCGGCGGCGCGATTTCGTCCGACGACGGCGGACGTGTCCGGTGGCGGGGATGGGAAAAAATCTAGGGTTAGACCAAGAATTTCGGGGGAGAAGACATATATATAGGTAGAGGGAGCTAGGAGAGTCCAAATGGAGCACGGTTTTCGGCCACGCGATCGTGATCGAACGACCGAGAGCATGGGGGGAGTTAGATGGGTTTTGGGCCACTTTGGATGGGTGTTGGGCTGCAAAGAGAAGGAGGCTTTTACGGTTACCCGGTTAACCGTTGGAGTACCAAACGACCTCCAAATGGCACGAAACTTGACAGCGGTTCACGGTGCTATACCAAGGCCGCTTGACAAACCTCGGTCCATTCCGAGACCGTTTAACACCCGCACATGAAAAGAGGTAAAAGAGGGCGCCGGGAGACATAGGAGTGCCGGATTGCAAAACGGACAACGGGGAAAATGCTCGGATGCATGTGACGAACACGTATGCAAAATGAGATGCACATGACGACATGATATGAAATGCAGATGATGACATGGCAAAGTGCAACACGCAAGCAAATGACATGGCAAGGACGGCGAATAACTGAAGGACACCTGGCGCATCGAATCCGGGGCGTTACAACAAACTTCTTCATTCAGAGTTTGGACGGTCTCTTACTGATGTTACAGTTCTGCATACTTGTCCTAGTAAGCTCACAAGTAAATGATTGATTCACTACATCTATGCTTGCCTTGTCATATTTGTTGTCAATATTCTTTTAGGGTGGACCACCCTATTTCTAAATACTGGAACCGTAGACATGAGTGAATAGTATTTCTCTATGTGATCTCTTTCATCATGTGTGGGTAACGAACACTGCATTGTATAGAAAGAAAGTGTCATTTCTAGCTTTTACATAGGTTTCGATCTTTTACATGGAATACAATCTGCCTACTTGCTTTGTGTCGCACTACCAACACTCCACCCTTGAAGCTAAACATTACGCCACTCATAATTGCTTAGTTTATTTGTTCAAATACGAATTTCATATGATTCTAATGTTCCTACTTCAGTTTCAAAATGTGTGCCACTGTTATAGAGACATAAGGGTTTGTATTTCGTGTGTGGTCAGTCACAGCGGTTGGGGAGGTGAACTTTGCATATGCAGGGGTTTATAGGGAGACACTCACCGAGTTGAATCCGCAATGCATTCCATAGATAATCTGACTACCTTTTATGTTTTCATGAATCTCAGATTCTGAACAGCATCATAATGATTATGAGATTGCGCGCATGAAAAGAATAAAGCAGAACAATGCCATGGCTGTCAAACTTGGCATTAAGGGACTGAAATCAAGTCTGGATGCAATGCAATGCAAACGCTCTCCACCTACAGATTCATGCTCAGAATATGATCCTAACAGTGATTCTGAGCTAGAGGGAGACCTAAGTCAATGTAGCTCCCTAGTGGAGGAGTCATAGGAAGATGCCCTATCTTATTCACCCATCAAGGTACTTGCTCTAACTTTCCAAGGTTACATTGCTTGCACATATCTTGCAACTAATGCTTTGCATTGCTTCTACTTTGATGAACTGCCATTAGCTTAGTTTACACATCATGTATGTGAATACGCCCTGCCTATCCATTTTCAGTGCATATTCCATCTGTCATCATACCATATTTATCCATTCAAATGTTGTTCTTGTGTATCAGACGTTCAAAAGGAAGAGGGTGATTGCTGATCGTGGAGGAGCACAAGCAAAGTATTTGGAAAAGATAGTGGCACTTGATAAATCAAATAGCCCATTAGGTGTAATTGCAATATCACCTGACCCACAAAATACCCCAACTCTAGCAGACTCTAGCCCTACTACACTGGTCATTTCTGATGCCCCAACTCAGCAGACCCCAATTGCAGCAAACAATATGATTATGCCAGTTGACATAGCACCGGTGCACTGACGCAAAACCCCATTCCAAGCAAAGAGTACACCAAATCCAGTTGCCAAATCCCTTTTCTAACCAGAGAGAGCCCCAATTGCAGCAAATAGGACCCATGTTCCATTTCTTCCCAGTTTAGAAGACGAAGCTTATGTTGTTGTCAGGAACTTTGTGCGCATCTTTCCTTCATGGAAAGACTATACCGCAGACACAGAACAATTTCCAGTCTTCCTCCGCAACTTACGCGTAAGTAATGTTCTAATGTTATTCATGGTCATTACTGCATATGTTTCTGCTGACAGAAGACACAAGATTTCATTCTTTTAAATAGGCGAGGAGCAAACTGGATAGTGATGATGAGCAAGGGTTGGTTGTGCTTTTCAAGCACTCGTTGATGAAGTATCGTTCCTACCTGAGGCAAGCGCACTTCGATGGCAAGCCTCTGAATGAAATTTCTATAAAGTCTCCGGTGCTACATTTATCCGACGGTGACTGGAATAATCTTGTTACACATTGGTCTCGGCGGCAGCGTAAGGTACTGTCTATGATATCACATCACAATTTGAACTACATTTCTGCATTTGCCTTAATGTCTCACTTGTACGAAAACTGTTAGCAGAAGAACATTCGTTCTCAAGGGACCACAGAATCTCGCAACTATACCGCATAATCGCATTGCTCTTGTGAGTACCTCTTGCCTGTATGACCATACTTACTTTCATAGATGTTTGATTATGTAGCATCACTTGCACATGTTAGCCTCGTAATTGTCCATTTGGTGGACATTATAAGATCCATATGGACTCTTACATAAATTTAGAATCAACCCAATGCTTTTGAAGAGGTTTAGCTCTGCGAGTCCTCTTGTATGAAATCTTGAACGTGGTCTATCACTGTACTTACATTAACAGCTTCTCCTCCGTCCCATAATATAAGAACGTTTTGTACAAGACACAAAGTGTTCAAAACACTCTTGTATTATGGGAGAGGGATTGGTTCATTTTGTAGCATTCTGCATCTTATCTCCCTCGCCCACCATTTACTAAAAAATATCAGATCTATATTTAATCTTACCAACAAGTAAGAATACATAGACAATGCCAGTGCAGAAGTGTAGCCCATTGCTCTTGTCAGTACATTTTGTCCTGTAACGCTTGTACTTCCAAGGATTGGTAGTTGATTATGTAGCATCAATCTGCATCTTATCTTCATTATCCTCTATCCCTTCCAGTATTATCATATCTATAATTACTCTCTACAAAATGTAGAGTACAGGCAATGCTTATGAAGAAGATTATGTGCTGAAATCCTTGAGTTATCCTTCCCTTGACATGGAGAAGGGCATTATAAAGCCGGTGTTAACTGTTAATGTAAGTCAGTCTTTCTAAAGCCTTTATCCTCAACTGCTGTTTAATTTGCTCATACTCCCTATCGTTTACTGCTGTTTAGTTTGCTGTTTCTACCAAAATGCATGTTCGTAAGAACCGTAAGTTATAAGTTTTACTTGTAAAACCAAATTCCTTATTCATACCATGCGCATTACTTAATACTCCCTATATGTATGCTTGTTTTTGTGGATCTATAATCCAGTGTGTGGTGAAGCAGCCCACGTTTGCACCTTGTCATCTCCTGTTTTATCTTACTGATGTTTCTGATGATATGAACAACATGCCATGCACATTATCCAAAATAGATACAATGATTTTCTTTGCCCTTCATCTATGCATGTTATGTTGACATGGTATTCGAGTAGTGTGGTGAAGCTCCCCGCATTATGAACAATGCCAAATTATGCTATTGATATTTTGAACTTACTCTTTATTTTCTAATTTGAAATTGGATAGAATTGACAGAATAGTTATCATCTTTGTTTATACACGCAAAGCCTGTCATCTCTCTCGCTTTGTTTCAGGTGATATGCACGATGGCATGCACAAGTCTGCTGAAGGCTGTGAGACAAATCCAACATATATTGCAGCAAAGAAGGCAAAACATCTTGAAGATAGTGAGACAACCCCAAAGTCTTGTCTTGATGCAGTGTTCAAGTTACTTGAGACTAACGATGACAAGCTCATGAATTCGTTATGCGAATCAGTTCGACTTCTTGGTCCGAGTTCTAGCAGAAAGGCATTCTGCAACTCAACTTCGACTTGAAGTCCTATCTCTAAGAAAGATTGCAGAGAACACCAATGAGAACCTCATCGCTAAACAGCTACACTTGGAAGCTATGACCAACATGCTAGGCCGGTCTCACAGCCTTGCTCAAGACTTTGTGCAGTTCCCCCGCATGGCTAACCTTTCTTGAACTATCTTGGAAGTGGTCTCGGTTCAGTATTATTTTATTACGCTGCAATGGTGCCCAGTTTTTGTAATCTGCTTCTTCGTTGCGCTTTATGATCACTGGTGGCGAACTTCGATGCCCAGTGGATGTAATATACCTTAAATCCTTTATTGTATAGTGTAGGTTTATTCTTAGTTACTATGCCGTAATTTCTTTATTGTATAGAGTAGGTTTGTTCTTAATTCCTACTAGTTACTGCCATCATTCGCTATCTGGAAAAAATCAGATGTAGCCGACCGGACCGAAACATTCGACTCTAACGGGCCAGGTTTTTAGCGGGCCACAATTGGGCCGGCCTGCGTCTTTCTTGGGCCGAATGGTTGGGGCCTTCACATTGCGCCAGCCCAAACTTACACCGCCTATATTTTAGTTGGGCCTTTTGTCGACCCAGTGCTTAGTTTGGCCCAGGTAGCATTGGGCCATTAACAGGCTGAATATTGTAGTGGCATGTTACGACCAAGATGAAACCATGGGCCTTTAGCAGGCCAAAATGCATGTTGGGCCTCAATTTTCACTAGTCGACGACGGGCCTTCAGCAGGCCGAAATGTAGACCGGGCCGTTTTGGGCCCAGTTAGCTCACGGGCCGTTACCAGGCCGAAACATATCTCGGGCCTTAGTTGGCCCACTGATATCATGGGTCTTTAAGAGGCCGAAAGCTTAGCACAGGCATCAACGGGCCGAATTACGCTACAGGCCTTTAACAGGCCCAAAGTCACATTGGGCTTAACTGTTGCCACCTTTAGCACGGGCCGTTAGTGGGCCCGACGTCCCGTCGGACCATATATGGTCCATGGGCAGCACGGGCCATTCCCAGGCCGAAAGTCACACCGGGCTGAAATGGGCCCATGTCTACATCAGGCCTCTAATAGGCCGAAAGTCACTGGGCTGTAGTTGGGCCCAAATATTCGGCGGACAATTAACGGGCCAGATCTGGCTTCGGGCCACAAATGGGCCCAAATATTGGGCGAACAATTAACGGACCAGATCTGGCTTCGGGCCGTAAATGGGCCCAAATATTGGGCGAACAATTAACGGGCCAGATCTGGCTTCGGGCCGTAAATGGGCCCAAATATTGGGCTAACAATTAGCGGGCCAGATCTGGCTTCGGGCCGTAAATGGGCCTTTATTAAGTAGGCCGTTATTAGGCTGGCCCACTAGTACCTGATTAAGTTCTATGGTCCTTTGACTGGGCCGGCCTTTTAAACCTATATGGGCCTCTGTTGGGCCCAGCCACGTGTCGACGTATCATAGGCATGTCTCCTCCAATGGACGGGCGACATCTGGCCCACTGACGAGCTGACATGTGTTCCCTTCGGCCAATCAGAATTTTACACGTGGAAATTTCCCATTGGTCAGGGCTGTTAACGGGTTATCGGATCCAAAATCCAACCCGATAGCTTAACGGCGTTCCGTTACGGTGGATGCCACGTGTCGGTCACCCTTGACGAAAGCACTTCTGTGATGCGTGATTTATCGTCATGGAAGTGGACACTTCCATGATGATAATTTTGGTAATGTCATGGAACACTTCTACGACAGCACAACTATGACTATCTTGATTCTGTCATAAAATCGTCATGGATGTACATGCATGACAAAAAATACGACCTACTGTGACAAACACGTATCATCATGGAAGTGTAT
Source organism: Aegilops longissima (assembly GCA_021605205.1). Lineage (NCBI taxonomy): Eukaryota > Viridiplantae > Streptophyta > Magnoliopsida > Poales > Poaceae > Aegilops > Aegilops longissima. Next base: position 410,674,627 of record CM038676.1, on the reverse strand, counting down.
TTTTTTTTGCAGTGAGGAGGTGGACAATCACCCCGTCGTTCCACTGCTCGAGGGCGACCGTCTTGGTCGCGCTCGATGGTGACGCATGTGTGGCTGCGGCTTGTAGTGGGCTCTTTGTCTCGTTTGTCGTGAACGCCACCAGTCGGCGTCCGGGAGGTCGCGCCTTAATCTTGGCAAGGGGGCGGGTTGTCATTCCACCGATGAGGTTCTTCGGCGCGGCAGCCGGCTTCTTGCTTCTCGGCAGCCACGTCAATGAGCTGCTGGACGCGCTCCGTCATGTGGCGACGCTCGTCGCCCTCGAGGTTGTCCAGCTCGTCTGCTGCCGCCTGGGTAGCTCGTATGTTTTCCATGGGCGTAGCATAGACAGGGCGGTTTGCCCCGAACATGCTGGCGACGGCTGCGCACGCAGCCGGACTGTGCCAATGCGGTTGGGCCCGCCAGGGGCCGGCGTGCCGCCAATAGTGCGGTCCATCTCGCGCTGGTAGGCCTCCGAGAGGCGTCTCATGCTGGCCAACTTCTTGGCGCTCTTGACGAGCAAGACGCGGCGACCTTCCAGCGTCGCGGCGTCGGCATCTTTTGTAATGGGTGCAGACAGGTCTCGTAGCCCCGCTTCGAGCGGGGTCTTGGGCGCCTCCACCAGACGCTCCATCGTGGCTGATGACGAGCACCTCGTGACGGTGCTGCCTCCGCTGTCAGCGCGAGGGAGAGGCTCATTGATGACCACCACGTTGGTGGGGAAGGCGTCGAGGGACGCGGTGTTGGGGTCAACAAGCATCGGGTCGGTGGAGCCGATCGACTCCAGGTCGGAGGCGGGCTCGTTGGCGATGTCGAGCTTGCCAAGGAGATCGACGAGGCAGCTCTCAGAGTTGGCTGCGCCCGCGCCTGGTGCGGGCTCGTCGAAGAGGCGGATCTCGCCAACAAGGTCAGTGAGGCCAGCCGCTGCACAGGCAATCTCTACGCCATGCAGCGTGTCGGTGATAACGCCATCGGGCATGCCGGGCTGGTTTTTCTCACTAGGGAGGAAGAGGGTTCCCGTCCAGAACAGATCTCCGGACGACGGTGCACCTAGCGCCATGGTGGGCGCCAAATGTTGGGGGTGTCGTGCGACATATGCCAAAGGATGGCTTATCATGGAGGGGGATAATAAGACGTCGCCGGTGCCAGGAAACGGGATGAGGCGAAGACATGCACACCGACGAATCTTACCCAGGTTCGGGGCTCTCCTAGGAGATAACACCCCTACTCCTGCTTTATGGGGTCTCCGCATGATCACTCAAGCAACAATGGTGGCTACAAGCTTGCTCCTTGAGATGTTTCTCTAGAGGGGGAAGAAGAAGAAGGTCAGCCCTAGCTTCCTCTCTCTATATGGGTGTGTGGGTGGACTAGAGTCAGAACCCTTTGCATGGGTGCCCTGGGGGGTTTATATAGGCCTACCCCCAGGGGTACAAAGGTAATCTAGCCGGGTGGTGGCCCCGGCCGTCAGTGTCTACGATCGACGGCTTCTTCGCCGGCCGCTGGGGCCCGCCGCCTGGTGGGCCCTTCTGGCTGTCTCGTGCTTGGCCGATAGGCCACGCCCGCCGCTCGCGGGTCTTGTCGGCTGCTCAGCACTGTAGTGATCCTGGTAATGATGCATGCTTTGTCGGGGGAGGCGTGGCTACAGTACCGCCGCCTGGCGGGCGTTCACTGTAGCCACTCCCCGTCTCTTCTGGTTAATGGCGCACAAACTCCAAGGAGAGGAAGGCCGCCTGGTCAGAGGCCGGCCCCCTATGAGCCGACTGGTCTAGGCTCGCCGCCTTCTGGCTCCTTGTGGACAGGTAGGGCCCGCCTCTTGCGGGACGTACCGACAGCCCGTCGTGGGAGCATGGCTCCCTCTGACAGGGGTGATGTCATGGGCTGCGTGGCAACAGTGTCGCGCCGGACGGGAGATCTTCGTTTGGTATGATGCACTGCGGCCACGCTTGGCCCCGGATTTGGGGGTGGCAAGGCGTACTGTCGCCACGCCCTGGCTCATCGCATTTATGTGGGTGCAAACTCTGAGGACGCCTAGGGCCGCCTGCTAGGAGCCGGCCTCTCTGGAGGCCGCCTGCTTGGAGCCGGCCCATCTCATGGCCGCCTGCTGGGCTTTGCCGTCTGCTGGCAGCCGGCCGCTCGGACCAGCCGGTCGCGAGGAGGCGGCGCTTGGCTCTTTGAATCTTGAGGGAGCAGCTGGCCCCGATGTCTTGAAGTGCCGCGGGGGGCCGATGAGGCTACCCGTGGCCAATTACTCTGACAATACCACTTTTGGATCTTGCTATTTCCTTGAGCTTGTCTAGTGTTTGTATAGATATAGTGAAAGTGGTGATCACATCTTGTGCTTTTTGTATTCAAACACTGGTGGGCGTCGGTCCTAAACAAACGGTTTTTAACCCCTTTCCGTGACGGCATTTGGAACCGTCGCCAAGTGAGTGTGGGCGATAGGGGGGTCCTTCCCACACGACCCAGAAACCATCGGGGATATGCCCTCCCGCACACACTCGGCAAAATGAGGTCGTGTGCGATCAAGTAGCGCCAAATACGGAAATCGTCTGAAGAGAGCTAAAAATACAATTATACAGGCAAAATTGTTTCTGGTCGCAAGTACATCCCACATAGTCAGTCCCCGCTAAACGTTTCCGTTCGTATGTACATCCCACACAGTCGCTCCAAGGAAAACATATCCATTCACAGGTACATCACACACAATTTTTCCCATTATATCGTTTGCGTTATTGAATGTATCACACACAGTCCGTAGAAGAAACTGTGTGGCAAAGGCTGTCCATCACACACATTTTTTATGTGGTAAACGTTTGCGCAAGGTGGCCTAACGCAAACAGTTTTCAAGAGAAAGTCGTGTGTGATTGTTCATTGATCCAACACAGTTTATTCCTAGAAACTGTGTGCGTTGCATGAGGTCATCGCCCACGGTATTTTTTCAATAACCGTTTGCAATATCAAAACCCAATTAGTAGGATAATTGCCCTATTATTAATAATCTATTTATTAATCTAATTGACATTCATATTAAGCACACAATATATTTCATTTCCATATTAAGGAAGCAGAATTTCATAATTGAAATACATCGAGTTCAACATGATATAGCTTCAGACTCAGCTACCCCATTACACAATCAAGACCAGCACCAAGTTCCACATGCAACATGTAGAACCTTTCGAAATTAGCATCATAGACGGTATATAGACAAATGCATCTCATCTGGAAAACTGCTGAAGCAGAAGGCGAATATTGAGCTTTCATCCATGTTAAAGGTCTTTGCAACTTTAGGCCAGTGGCTGTGGATGATTGACCGTCCGTCCTTCGTCCTCTTCAGGACCACTTCAATATTGAACCATGGGTGTTGTATGAAAACCTTCCTCGCCTCCTGACCATAGAGGTGGTTTGAGATGTAATCATCAGTGAACTGCTTTGGAAAGGTCTGAAAACAAGGATGTGCGTAAATATCTTCTCTATATTGGAAATGGGGCAAAGGAATAAAAAAAGACAAGGTATAAGAGTTAGTACCATCTTGTAGTGAACTAATGTCTTCTTCATTGTGCAGACAAAGATCTTGTTGTTTTTTGTCGCTAATTTCTTCATCCTAACAATCTTTCTGAGTTCCTTGATTTGATTGATATTCATGGACAACTCATTTCCCCCTATGCAAAGAGGGTCGAACAGTGGGTCAAACCTCTGACAACAGGACCTACATGTGCAAGACCAAATTGTTGAAAACCAAAATATTAGAATGGTTCCTGCAATTGCACAATAATGTGCTATTAGAGAACATACCATGCACGTGCTAACCTCGATTGTAAACCTCAGTGCTTCCCATTGTTTCCCTGCAACACATATAAGGTAGTTCGTCATCAGGTTAAGTAAGGGTTCGCATGCTATCAGTAAAATATGTTGATGAAAAATAAGCACATTGCAGATTAATCAGATTAATTCAAGTCACGTGGAAAACCCATTTATCCAAACCAAGCATAATTAATAACTAGGAAATATAGCACTTGTATATGTTTCTCATGCATTAAGTGCAGCCAAATTCGATTTATTCCTCACATGCATAACAATACAAAATTATACCCACGACAATTGGATATCGCATTACAGAATTGAACCAAGCAGTTAACTAAACACCACAACAAATGAACCAAACATTAACTGAACACCACATTGCACAATATAACATACTCCTAATAGAAGATCAGACAGTTAACCAAACAGTTAACTACAGCCAATTGTAGCAATTGTATTTATTTGTCATGTATTTACCGCCAAATTCAATGTATTCCTCGCATGGTATACAATAATAGAATGCACCCACAACTATTGAACAACGCATTGCAGAATTGAACCAAACAATTAACTAAACACCACAACACAAATGAACCAAACGTTAACTGAGCACCACATTGCACAATCTATAACCAAACCAAGCATGCTTGACAACTTGGAAATATAGCAATTGTATTCGTTTCTCATGTATTTTGTAAAGATAAATTCGATTTATTTCTCACATGGAAGACAATACAAAATTGCAGCCTGAAGAGTTGAACATCACATTTGCAGAATTGAACCAAACAGTTAACTGAAGACGACAACTAATTAACAAAACAGTTAATAAGTGAGCACCACACTACACGACATATATAACATATACACTAGAGCAACAGATTGCATGGTAAAATTAGATAGTACAATTCGCTAGAATTTGTGAAGGAAAGGCAGGAGCAGCACACGCAATGGGTAAACCGAGCATGCTTAACCGGCATAGCTAGCAAATGGCAAGGTGCTCCTCCAAGATCTGGGGGTCGACACGAATGGCAGCCATCGCGACCTCATCCGCGCGTGCGGCCGCGATTTGCTTCTTCGCTGCCAAATGCTCCTTGAGATCCTGGCTATACTGCGTGCACCATGGCTTCGGGCGGCGCTTATTTGGTGGAGGGGTCGGTGGTTTGAGTGGAAGGTGTCGCGCTCGCGCCAGTGGTCGGGGCATGTGGGATGTGGAAGGAGGAGGAGGATGGGGGTCGGGTGTGGATTACCTGCCTGCATAGACGAGGCCGAGCAGCATGAAGGAGGGTCGCTGACGAGGAGGCAGCGCTGCAAGCAAGGAGTGAAGGTTTCAACTTGGAAAGGAAGGCAGAAAGAGGGGAAATGTGGCTTTTGGTAAGGGGGAGGGGGTGGGGAGGTAGATATTTCCGCGGAAGCCCAAAATTTGGAAGCGCTTCAGCCAAAAAACTGGCGCGCAAAGTGTCATCAGACACGGTCCCTTATTCAAAACTGTGTACAATATGTGAACATCACAAACGATTCAGATAGCTTCACCCATGTGTGATGAGTTTGAACGTCATAAGTTTTGGTTCGAATTTCCATGGTTACAGTGATCATCCACGTCATTGCATAATTTGGGTACACAAAGGAGACTACAGCACACCCACACTTCTTAATCAAGCAAGTTCAGCAATTAAACAGAGTTAGCTGACCTAAACATTACTCTAACAAATTAAAGACCGACGCTCTTAATTAAACAAAACAAAGAGTACTACTATGGCTGGTGCTCATCGATCTCCGCTGCCGCCTCCATGTCCAGCTCGCGCCCGACGGTCTCCTGGGGAAGGGGCTCCATGGCATCCATCGCACCATACTCGGAAAGCATCTCGCCATCCGCGTCCGCCATCTCTTTGGAAAAGGCCACCACGAGCTGGGCGTGGGCGGACACGATCTGGGCTTGGACGGGCTCCGTCGTCACAAGGTATGCGGCGGAGGAACGAACGGCTGCTCGAACGCTCTCGGCGATTTCCATCTCTTCGGCCATGGGTTGCTGACCGTTGTCGAAGAAGCTTCGTTCGATTTATGCTGTGACCGCCAGGAGCTAGGCGTGGGCGGCCTCGACATGTTCGTGGGTGGCCTCCATCAGGGCTAAGGCCGCCGCTACAGAACGGACAACTACAGTGCCGCTCTGATGTTGCTGCCGCCACCTGAGAAGCAACAACGGCCGTTTGGGCTGCCTTTGCCGCCCGGTGATACGTCTCCATCCTATCTATAATTTTTGATTGTTCCATGCCAATATTATACAACTTTCATATACTTTTGGCAACTTTTTATACTATTTTTTGGACTAACATATTGATCCTGTGCCAAGTGCCAGTTCCTGTTTGTTGCATGTTTTTTGTTTCGCAGAAAATCCATATCAAACGGAGTCCAAATGGGATAAAAACTTACGGAGATTTTTTTTGGAATATTTATGATTTTTGGGAAGAAGAATCAACGCGATACGATGCCCGAGGGGGCCACGAGGCAGGGGCGCGCCCCTGACCCTCGTGGTCACCCCGTAAGGCGGTTGGAGCCCTTCTTTCTCCGTAAGAAAACTAATTTCTGGATAGAGATCGTGTCCAAAATTCAGCCCAATCGGAGTTACGGATCTCCGGTTATAAAAGAAACGGTGAAAGGGAAGAAACCAGAATGCAGAAATAGAGAGAGACAGATCCAATCTCGGAGGGGCTCTCGCCCCTCCCATGCCATGGAGACCAAGGACCAGAGGGGAAACCCTTCTCCCATCTAGGGAGAAGGTCAAGGAAGAAGAAGAAGAAGGAGGGGGGCCCTCTCCCCCTCGCTTCCGGTGGCGCCGGAACGCCGTCGGGGCCATCATCATCACCGCGATCTACACCAACACCTCCGTCATCTTCACCAACATCTCCATCACCTTCCCCCATCTATTTGCAGCGGTCCACTCTCCTGCAACCCGCTGTACCCTCTACTTGAACATGGTGCTTTATGCTTCATATTATTATCCAATGATGTGTTGCCATCCTATGATGTTTGAGTAGATTTTCGTTGTCCTACCGGTAATTGATGAATTGCTATGATTGGTTTAATTTGCTTATGGTTATGTTGCTATCCTTTGGTGCCCATCATATGAGCGCGCGTGTGGATCACACCATAGGGTTAGTTGTATGTTGATAGGACTATGTATTGGAGGGCAAGGGTGACAGAAGCTTCAACCTAGCATAGAAATTGATGCATACGGGATTGAAGAGGGACCAATATATCTTAATGCTATGGTTGAGTTTAACCTTAATGAACGTTAGTAGTTGCGGATGCTTGCTAATAGTTCCAATCATAAGTGCATAGAATTCCAAGTCAGGGATGACATGCTAGCAGTGGCCTCTCCCACATAAAACTTGATATAGGTCTAGTAAAGTAGTCAATTGCTTAATGACAATTTCGCAAATCCTACCACCACTTTTCTACACTCGCTATACTAAATTTATTGCTTCTTTACCTAAACAGCCCCTACTTTTTATTTACGCGCTCTTTATTATCTTGCAAACCTATCCAACAACACCTACAAAGTACTTCTAGTTTTATACTTGTTCTAGGTAAAGCGAACGTCAAGCGTGCGTAGAGTTGTATCGGTGCTCGATAGAACATGAGGGAATATTTGTTCTACCTTTAGTTCCTTGTCGGGTTCGACACTCTTACTTATTGAAAGAGGCTACAATTGATCCCCTACACTGTGGGTTATCACCCGGTCGCAGATTGCGGCCGCGCTCATGCACCTTGTTAGCACGCGTACGGCGGCTGCAGCCGCGCTCTCGCCGGAGTGGGCCACCGAAGTTGCCCTCACGACGCGGGTCCACGTGCCCATCTTTCATCGGAGACGATTGAACAGTGAAATGATATTTGGGGAGCAAGCTGGTGTGCTTGAGACGCCGGCTGTGGACTGTAGCCGACGCACCTTCTCGCGTAATCCATAGGCGTACTATACGCCAACGGTGCTCCAGGATATTTTGTGCTGCATCTCACACGGTTGATGATAATAAACGGTGTGCGATCTACTTGATTTTTCATCTTGATTTGAATTACATAATAGGGTCACAGCGGCAATGGACGGTGTTTGAATTGCTAGACCTTTTATCTGGAGTGAACATGCAACTATATGTGTGTCGTAAAAGAATTGGAATTATTCAGGGTTCGTTTGAACATTTTATACATTAAATCGGTTTTCTAGCCATTTCAGGTGCACAATTCAAAATTAAACTACATGCACATGCTCCGGTGCACCAACATGGGTTGTAAAATCATATATGTGTCCATGGGTTTACGCTTATCTCCCATGCAAGAAATGGGGATGAAATTCGAACACCACGGGACTGTGGCTCTCCGGCAAACATCGACATACTTGCTTTTGTAATTCTAGTAAATCCAAAACTCGTCTGAAATTCATTAAACTTGGCATGCTATCATGGAGCGCCATCAACATGTCGTGGTAAAGTTTTTGTCCCATTTGGGGCAGGTTTGGTTCTATGCTTCTCACAACAAGCATGGTGGTTTCGGTAGGGAACTTCCCACCTTTGGGGACGAAAGGATATCCATTTCCTCTTGTTGCTTCCAAATTTTTTTCTCGTTTCAATATAGAACAACAGGAGTGTTGTGTCAATTTTTGTGATTTTTCGGGGTTCGTTTGGACATTTTTATGCATTAACCGAGTTTTCAATGCATTTATGTGCATAATTAAAATTTGAAATACATGCACATGCTCCAGTGCATATAAATTGGTTGAAAAATCAAATCTGTGTCCTTGGGTGCATGCTTAGGTCACATTCAAGAAATGGGAATGAATTTCAAACACCAGGGCACCGTTGATTGTGGCAAAACATTGAGATGCCTGGTTTTTAAATTCTAGTAACTCCAAAACTCGTCTGAAATTCATGAAACTTGGCATGCTATCATGGAGCGGCATCAACATGCCGTGGTAAATTTTTTGTCCCATTTGGGGCAGGTTTGGGTATATGCTTCTCACAAACCAGAGCTTCTCACAACAAGCATGATGGTTTCGGTAGGGAATGTCCCACTTTTGGGGACAAAACGACATCCATTGCCTCTTATTGCTTTCAAATTTTCTCTCGTATCAACATAGAACAACAGGAGTGTTGTGTCAATTTTTGTGATTTTTCGGGGTTCGTTTGGACATTTTGATGCATTAACTGAGTTTTCAATGCATTTATGTGCACAATTCAAATTTGAACTACATGCACATGCTCCAGTGCATATAAATTGGTTGAAAAGCAAATCTGTGTTCTTGGGTGCATGCTTAGGTCACATGCAAGAAATGGGAATGAATTTCAAATACTAGGGCACCGTTCATTGCCGGCAAAACATTGAGTACTTTATTTTAATTCTAGTAAATCCAAAAGTCGTCTGATGTTCATGAAACTTGGCATTCTATCATGGAATGGCACCTGACATGCTGTGGTATTTTTCGTGTCCATTTTGAGAGAAGGCACACTCGAATAATGACAGCCAACAAAGGCATTTTGAAAAAACAGCTGCCACTTTAATATCTCAAACGTTTGTATAATTCAAACCGTGTGCGTTCTGTTAACCATTCACATCACACCACGTGTCTTGGTTTTAGTGGTTGTAGGAGGTGCCGTGTGGACAACTGCTTGACCTTGACTGAACGGGAGGTGTGCGAGCGTCGTCCGGTGCGCAGGCTAACCAAGAGGCGTGCAAGCTGTCCTCGAATGCGCAGACTCACCGGGAAGCGTGCGAGTTGTATGCTGCGCAAGCTCACTCGGAAGCGAGCCCTTTGACTTTCATGGCCGCCCGCCTTGCTCGCATCCTTTCGATTAATGGCGCCCAAGCCGCAGTTTAATTCAGTTTTTAAATATAAAACACTCATCGCAAACGTTTTAGTTAGAACACCCGTATGCAAACCGACAGCTTCCCCAGGAAGCCAAGAGAAAATGTGCCGAGCAGGATTTCTGCAGCTCTTGATCGCAAACATTTTAGATAGAACACCCGTATGCAAAGTGAGAGCAGCGCAGGATTTGTGCATCCCTTCAACGCAAACGGTTGTTTTGGATGACCCGTGTGCAACTAATGCATAAACAATTTGGTAAGATTTGTCAATCCTTGTAACACTGCGATTTGTCAAATATGAAGCTAAAATCACTAGCAAGATCTAATTTTGCAACTAAAATTCAGTAATTAAGCATAGATTTCATTCATAGATTAAGCAGTCGTTCTTAATTTATACAAACAGTTCAACTTGACAGCTGAACCGACCAAACTTTTCCCCAATTGTTGCCAACCACGTACTGAAATAGCCAGTTCAACTATATATACTAGCTAATTTTAAGTACGTTGTACAGTTCCGCCACATCTATAGTCAGATGAACTGAGCTTTGTACTAGTTCCGGCTGCCTCTCCTCTATCGAGCACGCTCAGTAAGAGGCGGAGGAGGAGAAACCTACGGACAAGCTGGGCAACCGCAATACGGTGCATGTCGCTGTTGCAGCTTCAGCGACACTCACCTCGAACGCCCTCTGCCGCTCCAGACAGCCCCTCTCGAAGTGGTGGTTCTCCTCGTAGATCTCCTGATTCCGTGCCTCTGAGGCAGCGTGTGCCGCGGCCACGGCGGCGGTAAGGCTCTTTGCGTGCTCGACGAAGCGTTCCTCCTCCTCCCGCAGGAACTCGGTGTAGCGCACAAGGTCGCTGATGCATGTGCTGTAGCGACCAGACCTCAAACAGTCTAATCTCTGTGCATCAGTGTCATCCCTGGATTGGTAATGCTGACATGCACAGTACTTAAGGATTTATAACAGAGTAGCAATCACACACTTTTTACATCGAGTGTCTCAAAAGAGAACTTATTACAATAAATATGGCTTAAGGCCATCTAATACGATAACAGCGGAAGGCTTGGAAGATAAAGTGAGTCCATCAACTCCAACGGCATCACTGAGTGAAAGACCACGACATATGGCTCCTTACTCGTCGTCTGAAAAGTCTGCAACATGATACGTTGCAGCCCGAAACAGCACATGGAATATGCTGGCAATGTAACACAAGAGAGTATTGAACAGAATAATGCTATCACTACATGCATATATGGCTGGTGGAGGCTGTATGGTTAATATGTGTTGCGAAAAGCCAATTTTTCCCTACAACAAAGGAATAAATTTTATTTAACTAACATGGTGGTTGTTGAACATTGAGAAGGTTCACCCAACTCAATCCCAATTAAGCATCAACATTAAACCCAATCAAAAATTATATTAAGAGTGATGAGATCCACATGATAATCCAAGAACTAGATACTCAAGATGTCCATAACCGGGGACACGACTAACCATGATTAGTTTGTACACTCTGCAGAGGTTTGCGCACTTTTCCCCACAAGACTCGATCTCCTCCGTTGGATTTCTCGCACTACATAATGTTTGAGAAACGGATGACCGAGACACAATCTTTCCGAAGAGGTCCCCTTAACCGATAGATAGGCCTGTACACCTACAATCCCCTACATCTGCTAGCCCATCATGGAAAGGTTTCCCACAACTTACTCAACTATGCCAGAGCCCATAATGGCATGTGGACGCACACGGAAGTTTCTAGCATGAATAATCTTATGATCCCTTTGAGCCTGGGTGGCAGTCCATAGGAGAATCACACGGTACCCCGGGATTTCCAAAAATACAGGCAACACTGGGTTCCCCTGGTGCCTCAATCCACCCAGATGTGAATTAAAGTTGCCACCTTAAGTTAACCACTAATTAACAATACTCACAACTGCCATGGATGCACTCGCCCAATACACGTCTACAAGCATAGCATAGCAACATAAGCAACGTAGAAGTAACTCCCATAGGTTTGATATTAACAGGTGAATAGGTACTACCTCATCTACTACCCACACGCACAATTATTTCAGATCCTAACCATGCAATTGTTTGAGGATTGATCTAATGCAATAAAGCTGGGTAGTAAAGAGGTATGATCATAGTGTTACTTGCCTTGCTGATGATCCGTGAAACCTAGAGACTCGTAGTAGCAAGCTTCGCACTCCGAGTACTCTGTCGCAAACAAACAAGCAAACAATAAGAAATCAAGCAAAGATGCATGGGTAAAACTCAAATAATAAGATCTAACCAGAAAGTTCAACTTAAAAACTCCGGTTTGCAAAAAGAATCGAATCAAACGAAGCTACGAAACTCAAACGGCGAAAGAAACAAGCTTCAAATTACTAATCTGGACTAAAGTCAAATTTTACAGTAGCAAAAACTTGTTTGAGTTGATTAAACAGAAAGAGGGCTTTGAGACGAAGATCTAGGCGCTTGAATCGCCTAATTCCGATAAACGAGCGATAAGATAAACTAAAACGAAAATCGGATCAGAAATCACGATCGAAAATAATTGCGAAAAATCCGAGAAAAAGAAAAACTAACGAACAGGCTAACGTGTCACATCCCTAGCTTCTGGTGCTGCCTAGTGTTTGCATCTTGCTTGCATCATGTTTAACTTTCATGGAAATCTGAAATGGGGATTGCCTAAACCCCTAGCATCAAAGGAATTCACTAGGTTCACCTAAAATATTTTTAGTAATACAAATGGCTTTCAAAAATGTTCATCATTTATGGAAAATGCTGTAAACAGTACCAGAGGTGATGCACATTTTTCCATGACATATTTGGGCTCTGAATTAAATCATACTTTATTTGTATTTGGGCATTTAAATTTTATATATTATTTTAAATGCCCAAATATTCATGAACTGAAATTTTTGCTGTTGGGAATAATCCAAACAGTGGCCGAAAGAAGTCTCATGATTTTTGAAAATGCTCTGGCATTTTTATTTAAGTCAAAACAAAACAGAATAAATAGAAAATGGAAAGAATTAGGAAATAAAGAGAGATAGAGAGAATAGCTCACCTAGCCCACCTGGAGGCCACTTACCTGGCCCAGCCCACCCCGAGCCGCCACCGTCTCCCACCTCTCGCCAGTAGGACGAGAGGCGTGTGGCCGCCGTGCGCGCCCACGCGCCACGGCCACCTCCTTCTTCCACCGACGCCCTGGGCACCCCCAGACGACGCCACGCACCCCTGGCTCCCTCTCGATTCTTCCCGCGGCCATCCCTCTCCTCTGTCTCCCTCCCTCGCCGTTCCCTATCTCACCGAGCGCGTCCGTCCCCGCCGCTCCCCGCCTGCGCAGCCACCGCCGTCGCCTCGCTTAACCCCCATGGCAAAGAGGTTCCCCGCGTCCCCCTCGACCTCTATGCTGAAGCACGCGACCGCAGATGCCTCAAACCGTTGCCATCGAGCTCGTCACTGCCGCATCTAGCCGCCGGAGGTTGCCATCGAATCACGCCGTCAAGGACGCCCCGAGCACGCTGACCATCCCGTCGTCTCTGCTGTGAGTTTCTGCGTCTGTTCCCCCTCTTCCCGAGTTCGTTTACGCCCCGCGACCGTCGCCCCTTGTCGACCGAACTGCGCTGCCGCCGCCAAACCTCGTCGCCGGCCACTCTTCCGGTGACTCCAGCACCAACCGTCACCTCCCCTAGATGCGCCGCACTGCCAGCTTTCCAACGGGACCGCCCGCAGCCCAAACGGCCTCCTGTAGGTGAACCCCGAGCCACCCCGGTGCGCACCGCCATGATTTGGTCGCCGGCGTTAAGACGCCGTGATGATGACATGGCGCTTAATTAGGCACTAATCACATCTAGTTAGCCCTAACGCATAATCGATGTGGGTCCTAGCCGTAGTCAAACCTCACTCAACACTAGTTTTGACCGATTAGTTCTGAGTCAGCGACATGCGGGACCCACCGGTCAAGTTTGACCCGGTCAACCTGGTTGACCTCTTGACACAATGTCTGCTGTCATCTCGATGCAAGAATGGCTTTCTCGATTTAAAATAAATCGGAAATTCCGAAATTAGTATAAACTTCCAAAATTCATAGTAATTCAACCGTAACTCCAAATGAAATAAATTATATATGAAAAATGATCAGAAAAATCCAATCTGTCCATCTGTACCATTTTCATGCATGTTAGAACAACTTATAGCTGCTATTTAGCACAAATCATATAAATGGCATTTAAATATCCACATATGGAGTTTGAATTTGAATCCTGTATTCAAACCAACTTCATTTAACTTGCTGCTAGATGCATTAGCTCAATCAACAGCATATTGCCATGTCACATTCATGCATCATATTGCTGCATTGCATTGATTGTGTTCTTTCTTGTTTGCCGGTTATCCCCTCCCGGTAGACGACGTTCCGACGACGTGTTCGATGACACCGATGGAGAACTATACTATCTTCGGATGTGTCAGGCAAGCAAAACCCCCTTGTTCATTCCGATACAATCCCACTCTCTTGCTCCTGCTCTCTTTTACTGCATTAGTACAACATCGATTCAACTGTTACATGCTGCGGTAGTTGAACCCCTTTCCTCTGCATGACCTGTCATTGCCACAGTAAATAGATGAAACCCACTAGCATGAGTAGGAGTTGTTTGAGCCCTGATGTGCCTACTCATTCATGCTTGTTGTCATGCCTGCTATTGCTTAGAGTTGTGTCAGGTCTGATTCATCGGGGATGAATTGGAGGTGCGTGAACATGTCCTACTGTGTGAGAGCTAAGTGTGTGAACACGATTTGGTAAAGGTAGCGGTGAGAGGCCATGTAGGAGTACATGGTGGGTTGTCTCATTGAAGCCGTCCTTAGGAACCGAGTTCTGTGTTTGTGATCCATGAACAGTTACTACCACACATTGGGCTCCGGGTGCTCTAAGCTCTCTCGACTTATTAATCAACTTGATCTATGTCCAGGAGTTGCAACTAGTTTCTGGTGTTTGTAGGTAGTGTTAGTAGTCTACCAAGTGGCACCCGGTGCAGGTGGGCTAGGGATGACTAGGCACTGATGGTCGGTGTACCAAGTGGCACCGGATGGTGGACTTGGGAACCCTGCACACATCGTTTGGGGCCGTGAGCGACACCCCGGCCGGATCTCCTTGCGGATGGAACCCGAATAGGCGATAAACCTGGACTAGAGACTTGTGTGGTTAGTCAGGTCGTGGCCGACTCCTCGCCAAAGCTTCCGCTTGAAGGTTGCCGAGATACACAAGGTGTACATGGCGGTAAGTGGCGAGAGCGTGTGTGAAGAAGTACACCCTGCAGGTTAATATGATCTAATCGAATAGCCGTGTCCGCGGTAAAGGACTTCGGGTTGCCTATAACAGTTCATAGACAAGTGAAAGTGGATACTCTAAAATGCGCAAGATAAGCGTGAGTGCTATGGATGGCGTTCTCAGAGGGAGACGGAGTGGATCCATAGTGGTGTATTGATATGGTGAATATGTGGACTCGTAGCGCCACCTCAAAAGAGTTACTTGCAATCGTAGTTCAGGATAGCACCGAGTCAAAGCTGGCTTGCTGCGGTCAAACTCCACCACCCCTTGTTGATAATGATGCATATGTACTTAGTTCGATGTAAGTCTTGCTGAGTACAATTGTACTCACGCTTGCCTATTTTATGTTTTTGCAGAGAGACTTGGTCTCGCTAGTAGTTCAGCGTGGACTTGACGCTTAGCTTGTTACCTCAGCTACGATCTTGTGCCTCGGCAGATCTGGTAGATAGTCGCTTCTCAGCCCTTTTTCATTTGTAGATGTCGTACTCGGACATGTTAAGCTTCAGCGTGTGCTTTATTTTGTATGCTCAATGTTGGGTCATGAGACCCATGTTTGTAATATCTCGCTCCTCGGAGCCTAATGAATAAATATTTGAGTCGAGAGTTATGTTGTGATGCCATGTTGTATTTACACATATTAAGCATATTGTGTGTATGTTTGAAATGCTTGGTATGTGTGGGATCCGACAATCTAGTTGTTTATCCTCGGCAGCCTCTCATATGGGGAAATGTAGTCTAGTGCTTCCTGAGCGATAGTAGTCCGCTACAGCCCGGTTCACCGGAGTCCTGCTAGCCCAAAGACTACTGCTCGACACTTGACTGGCCGCATGTGTTTCACTTCATTCTGTATCTGTCCTTCGGGAAATGTCACGCGGTGACATCCGAGTCCTGCCTAGCCTGCTACAGCCGGGTTTCCGAGTCCTGTTAGCCAGTGCTACAGCCCGGATTCACACGCTGTTGACCGACATGCTCGATGTGATTCATGTATGCCTGTCCCCATGGGTTAGCGCCGCTTTGGGTTCATGACTAGCCATGTCGGCCCGGTTCTCTGTCATATGGATGCTAGCGACACCATCATATCGTGAGCCAAAAGCCGCAAACGGTCCGGGCCATGGTAAGGCGACACCGTGGGAATACCGTGCGTGAGGCCGCAAAGTGATATGAGGTGTTACCGGCTAGATTGATGTGACTTGGAATCGGGTCCGACAGCGTCAGATCGAGCCCTGATCGTCAGAGGATTACCAAGCCAAACTGGTCGAAGTTGTGTCTATAAATGCTTTAGTTATATAAGGGAATTGATTGTGGAAGGGAACGTAAGGCTCTTTTTACTCCTTATACCTCATGGCCTTCTAATCTGAGTCATCCTCTTCTCTTCTACGGGGTTTAAGAACTAGGCTTCTCATCTTTCTATCAGGATGACGTGTTACTAATCCATAGACTTTTAAGATTGTTGGTTTCAAGCCTCAGTTCAGTTCCTACTATTTCTATATGTCAACTGTTGATCTCGGAACCTTGATATGATGTTGTTAAGTGGCTATGCCACCATTTTGCATGATGTCTCAAATTTTTTTGAGCATTTACAGCCGTTATGTTGTCCGAGTCATCCCAGGTCTCTAAATAGTCTGATGCATTTGCAAATCCTTTCTTTCCATTCCCGATGTCCTTGATGGTCAGAATAAGCACACTAATCGGTGCGTTGAGGTAATTTATTGCCTTGACATATATGTTGGAGCTATTATTATGACCCTAGGTGTTTAGGGAGTCACCTAGTAATCTAGCAATGTTTTGTGTTCCCTGTGTGATGATTCTGGCCATCATTTTCGAAAGCATCCCGTGATGCCATTTAGTAGTAGGTATTTTATTCCTGGGTTCTTGAACCCGAGATTCACCCTACTTACCTCATGTTGATAGTGTTTGCTAGTTCCTTTAGGATATTAGTAACTTTGCGATAGTCCTCAAGGTCCATGGCATCTCCTTCTTCCAAATACCATGAACTATTTAAGGCAGAAGTTACTTGAACCAAAAGATCACAATCAGAGTACTCTTGAGGAGTTCTCCATTCATAATTGTGACTCTG
The DNA here is from genome assembly GCA_021605205.1 of Aegilops longissima. NCBI lineage: Eukaryota > Viridiplantae > Streptophyta > Magnoliopsida > Poales > Poaceae > Aegilops > Aegilops longissima. The sequence goes on along the minus strand of CM038676.1, from coordinate 410,657,547 downwards.
CCATCCTACCTCTCTCGCATGGGTTATCCGGAAGAAACCTGTTGAACTTGATTCGACATTCTAACCTATGCATCCACAACTCGTAAAGATATATGATCCTTTGAGTTGTTTCCATTGCAGCTGTATTCGATCCCGTCTATCAGTTGGTAGTCAGGAGTAGTTGTGCATTCATGTTATCAATGCCTATTACTCATGTGGTCCGTCAAGCCATTCTATTCGGGATGACTAGGAGAAACAAACTCGAAGACCTCATCCATATCCGGATTGGGTCAAAGCAGTTGTATTCCGCAGATCAAAATGCCAACTCAGCTTTTGATTCTGTTCTACCCCAAGTATTACCGCCTTATGTCAAGAATGTCATGAGAATTGCACCAAATCTTATGAATTCTTGTTGCGTTGTTACCTCTCGCCATCATTGCTCATTCCCGGTTCCGTGTTGTCATAACCGGAATCTTTGGCAAGTGAGTCATGATGTGTGAAATCAATACTCTAGCAACTCCGCTGCTTGGTAGTTAATGGACAATATTATCATTCTTAGCGTGTTGATTATTAAATCATCATCCTAGGATTGATCGTGCCACCTAGTCCTTATTTTCGGTGCACCCTCCGAACAATGAGTTAGGATTGTGTCAATCCCTCACTCTTTTGATCATATCATCTTGCCCTGAAAAGCAAGATTGTTCTTGAGCTTAGTAACATATCGGTGGTTCGTGATTTTCCGAAGATCTTCTTGGAAGTATCACCAGGTCGTCACCTGACTGTTATGTTGAGCTCGTGGTCAAGTTGGTTTTCCTCCAAACCAGCCATTCTCCAAGAATCTGTGTTGGATATCCCTGAGCTAGTTGGTTAAGCCAAACAACAACTTGGAGAGTTGGAAGATAAAAGCTTGTCCGACTTAGTTCATTTTAAGGGATATCCTTTTGGGTGTGTGTTGAAGAAAGATAATATCTCCATTGATTGGTCCTTGTGATCAGTTGTTGGATCTATTGCCTTGTCAAAACTTTGACTTGAGTATGGGCTATTGTCAAGTCAAATCAGAACCAACGATGTTCATAATGTTGTCTTACTCGTGGTTGATCCCTCGAGCATACACCATTACATCTTTTGGTCTGACCAATACTATCACCGTGTTCACATGATGGTGGAAGTCTAGTGATATGGAAATTTCGATGAGTTGTTGTTGAGCCCATCAGCAGCATTCTTGTCTCCCCCATGATTCATATTGAACATCAACCCAGTGTTGAAAACTTTGTAAGCAATGCCTTCGTGTTCCGTTCATGAAGCTTATGCTTGGATGGAAAAAGTGACTTCCTTGAATTCATGTACATTTGGTGCAAGTTGCCGCCGTGAATTTGAGAAAGGTTTGTTTCATTTCCCTTGGAATCATCCCAAATCAGTCATGCATATGTGTGAAGTATTCTATGGTTTGGTAGATTAATTACCTCCACTCCATTCGTATTCCTAGCACACCAAGCCACTGACTGATTTGTTCCAGGAGAAGGAGTTCTTTTTAAGAGCTAACCCGGGCTTAATTAAGAACTTCATTATCTGCGATGATGGTTCCTCACCTGAACTCGGTAGTGTTTCATTATAAGACTACTACGTGGGCTTGATTGTCTGGGACATCGTGTTCACATGTTAGTAGCAGAACCAGCTCATGCTTTGGAGCTTGCTATCGTAGTTCATTCCCGAGAATCTCGCAACATCTTCTCGTCGAATTGTGTTGCAAACTTTCATTTTTCTTTCTAGACTCGATGAGCCTGGAATATCCTAACACCAACCAGATCTGAATCTCAGGCAGATATGATGGTTGGCATATTCCAACATTTGCATTTTGTTCGCAGCTTGCACCCCATCGTGCCAATTCTCCATAGGCTGTCCTTCCCAGCAGTTGCTGTCCAGGTTCATCTTCAAAGGTGGACTTACCATGGGTCCCATCCATTTCCGATGATAAGCAAAATCATCCATTGCGTTGTCTTCAACAAGGTAGTCCACATCATCCATTCTAGTCCGAGTATGTCATCCTTCCAAACTCCTTCAAATGATCGGTTGTGATTGCCTTAGGCTGGTATAAAGAGTCTCAATGATCTCTATACCAAAAGAAATTCTTTTTGCCATTTAAGGTAATAACTCTACGAGTCACCTTCCCTAAGGTGCCCCGTTATGGAATTATGGCAACTCTTCCTTGCTATTCTGAAACCCTCATCAAATTGCTTCTTCCGTCCCTCCTAATGCAAGTTTTGCCTCTCAGCTCGAGAGATGTTGCTATGTCTCATTTCTTTAGTTGATCCTGAGTTGTTCGATCCTCAAGAAGATCGATCCTTCTAGAGGTTTCGTTACCATATCGTTGTCATGTTGGTAGGAGTTTCTGGAGCAAGACATCGATTCAATGATGGTGATAGAATCAACGTTCTTATGAAGTGCAACCTGGATCGTGAAGATTATGTTAGGTTGTGTTTCCCCTTCACCTTACCCTATGCTTGAATCTCGGGACGAGATTCTTGTTTAGTAGGGGCGGGTTGTCACATCCCTAGCTTCTGGTGCTGCCTAGTGTTTGCATCTTGCTTGCATCATGTTTAACTTTCATGGAAATCTGAAATGGGGATTGCCTAAACCCCTAGCATCAAAGGAATTCACTAGGTTCACCTAAAATATTTTCAGTAATCCAAATGGCTTTCAAAAATGTTCATCATTTATGGAAAATGCTATAAACAGTACCAGAGGTGATGCACATTTTTCCATGACATATTTGGGCTCTGAATTAAATCATACTTTATTTTAATTTGGGCATTTAAATTTTATATATTATTTTAAATGTCCAAATATTCATGAACTGAAATTTTTGCTGTTGGGAATAATCCAAACAGTGGCCAAAAGAAGTCTCATGATTTTTGAAAATGCTCTGGCATTTTTAATAAAGTCAAAACAAAACGGAATAAATAGAAAATGGAAAGAATTAGGAAAGAAAGAGAGAGAGAGAGAGAGAATAGCTCACCTAGCCCACCTGGAGGCCACTTACCTGGCCCAGCCCACCCCGAGCCGCCACCGTCTCCCACCTCTCCCCAGTAGGACGAGAGGCGTGTGGCCGCCGTGCGCGCCCACGCGCCACGGCCACCTCCTGCTTCCACCGACGCCCTGGGCGCCCCCAGACAACGCCACGCACCCCCTGGCTCCCTCTTGACTCTTCCCGCAGCCATCCCCCTCCTCTGTCTCCCTCCCTCACCGTTCCCTATCTCACCGAGCGCGTCCGTCGCCGCCGCTCCCCGCCTGCGCAGCCACCGCCGTCTCCTCGCTTAACCCTGTAGCAACCGGACCTGAATGGATCAAGTCTCTGTGCTTTCGTGTCATCCCTGGATCGGTATGCTGACACACACAGTACTCGAAGGATTTATAACAGAGGTAAATCACATGTATAAAGTAACGTAAATACTATTACCTCGATCCATAATATAGCGGAAGCAACAAGGTTGTGGATTCCCATCAACACCAACGGCAAAGTTGAGTATAGGAAATCGTAACCCTAACGTATCACTTACTGTCGTTCGAAAAGTCTCGCAACATGAAAAGTTGCAGCCAAAACGGTCAAGACATGGAATATCTTGGCAATGTAACACATAGAGAATAATGGAATGATAAGCCTATACTACATGCATATATGGCTGGTGGAAAGCTCTATGGTTACAGTTTTGCATAAAGCCAATTTTTCCCTACTTCAAAGGAATAAATTTTTTAACTATCATGGTGGTTGTTGAACATTGAGAATGGTTGACAGATCCTCAATCCCAATTAAAAGTACTCATTAAAACCCAACAATATTAATTAGAAGTAACATGATGAGATCAACAGGATATCCAGTACTAGATACTCAAAATTGTCCATAACCGGGACACGGCTAATCATGATTAGTTTGTACACTCGCAGAGGTTTGCACTTTTCCCCACAAGACTCGACCGCCTCCGCTTGGTTTCTCGCACTACATGGTGTTTAAGAAACGGATGACCGAGACATAGTCTTTCGAAGCGCTTAGCACCTTACGATGGGTGGACCGTACACCTACATCCCCTACATCCGCTAGTCCACCACTATAAGAGTTCGCACGACTTAGTCAACTATGCCGAGCCCATAATGGCTTGTGGCTGCACACGGAAGTTACTAGTATGAATTATCTTATGATCCCTTTGAGCCTGGGTGGCGGTCCGAAGAAATACAGCAAGTCCTGAAACCTGTGTGCCTAGACAGCAAGTCCTGGAGTAACCAGGTGCCTCAATCCACCCAGATGTGTGTTTAAGTTGCCACCTTAGATAAACCATTAATTATCAATCTCACATCTGTCATGGATATTCACTCAAACCCAATCCACGCTCACGAGCATAGCATGGCATAATAAGCAAACGAGAAGTAACTCCCAAGGGTTTGATAATAAAATAGGTAATAGGTACTACCTCAATCTACTTCCCATCCCACAATTTATTTAGATCCTAATCATGCAAGTGTTTGAGGATTGATCTAATGCATAAAAACTGGGTATGAGAAAGTATGATTAAAGTGTTACTTGCCTGCAATGCTGATGAAGATGATTCGCACTCAAACTCTTGATAGTTCTACTCGTCACACTCCGGTCAATCTATCGTAAGCAATCAATAGTAACCACACATAAGCAATCACTCAAAAGATCGGGAAGATCGAAGAAAACGATTCGAAACACATCAAAACCAAGCAAATAACTCTTGCAACATAAAACAATTTCTAACAGTACCAAAATTATGTGAATTTGGCCTTATCAGAAAGTTTAGGTCAAGAGCTTTGATTTGCAAAAAGAATCAACTCAAACGGAGTTACGGAACTTAAGTTATGAACAAAAGAAGTTTGAATATGAATCTGAACAAATTTCGAAATTTTAAACTTTCAAAAACATTTTGAGTTGAATTACTGGATAGAGGAGATCGTAACGAAGAAGTGGGCGTTGGTTTCGTTGGATTTGGACTAACGAGTAAAAAGTTATAGCCGTTTGAAAATCAGGGACTAACCGGTGAAGAAAAACCGATCTAGGGTTTCGAAAAGAAAACCGAAAGAAAAACCGATCTAGAAAAATCCGGAACGGAAATCGGAACGGCAAAGAAAAAGGTTACGCGGCGCGGGGCTAGTACCTCGAAGAGGCGAGGGGCTCCGGCGGCGGCGGCGTTGGGTAGCGGCGGCGGTGAGGGGCGGCGGCGCTGGGTGGGGCGGCGGCAGTGGTCTTCTTGCTTGGGCTTCTGAGAGGAGAGGAGGAGAGGTGAGGAGAGGTGTTGATTTGATGTGTTAGAGGGGGTGCTTGGGTATTTATATTGGGGAGGGAGGGTTTTGCTTGGGGTAGGGGACAAGAAATAGATTAGGATTAGGAAACAAGAGGAAAAGATCTAGAAATAGATACGGAATAAATGAAAGTAGGAAAAGAGTCCTACTAAGATTGGAAAAGGAACGGCGGCTCCCTGGCTTCCCTTGGTGCGCGCGATGGTGTTGGCCTTGGCCGGCCGGTGGCAAGTGGCGGCTTGGGCCTTTGGCCCAAGCCGCTGCGGATTTTTTTTAACAGAGACAAAATAAAAATAAAAAAAACCAAATAAATAAAAATACTATATAGGCATATAATATGTCAAAATTTGCAGAAAAAGATTTTCTACAACATGGACATTATTATAGCATTAAATAAAATACACACAAATTTAAATAAAGCAAAGAGTGCTTCAGCTCTAATAAAATCCAATAAAAATCATTTTAAAAATACCAAAATGAATTCAAATTTATTCCTCTCCAATTTTCTGTTGTAGGGAATCATGTTACCCTATTTTCCATGTATTTTATTTTTGGAGAAAAATAATTTGAATAAAACTCAAATAACTCCAAATTGAAAATAAATTCAAAAGAACTTTGAATTTATTTCTTTGAAACTCCCTACTCATATTTCATATGTTTTGAAGAAGTCATTTTATCTTCGCTCGTGAAAATCATTGAGTTGCATAAAGTTTCAGAATTGGAAATATTTTCCAAATGAAATTCAAATATTTTCAGCACCCCTTGTCATTTAAATAAATGGAAGAAGTCATGTCATCTTCTCTCCAGGGTTTTTGTGATGAAAAGAATTTGAATTCCCGAAGATCATAAAAGCAAAATGAAAGTTTGGGAAAGTCCTTTTATTCCCTCTCATTTAACTTTCAAAAAGTTCCAAATTCACTCACTTTCAGTCAATCAATCAAACAATCAATCAAAACTATCTATTTGTTTATAACATTCCAAAATTTAGAATTTTGGGATGTTACAAACCTACCACCCTTAAAAGGAATCTCGTCCTCGAGATTCGGAGAGGCTAGAAAGAAATAGGTTAGGCTTTGGGGGTCTTCTCAAAATCCATCGATCGTCTTCGGGGTCTCGGGTGCTACCACCCTTAGAAGCATTGTTAAGGTTCCATCAAAACTCATATACTCCATCCTTGTTGTTGGCAGTGTCGATCTTCTCAGATCCTCTGGTTAATTCCTTCTCGTGGCTCTTTTTGTAACGGCATAACCTTTTCCTCAATTCTTTTGTCCTTTCCTCTTGGTAAGGTTATTCCGAGACTGGGTCTTCTTAGCTGACAGGTCTGGCGCCGATACTAAACAACTATCGATATCTCATGGTGGTCAACAATTTATGGCTTGTCCTGTAGGAAACGGGTCTGGGTTGAACCTCACCGTATATCCTACGGTTGGCAACAACTGCCTTGTACAAGGGGAAAAGAAATACCTATACCATTCTAAGGTTCAAACAAGGTTTTGATCGTCGTCTCTCTACTATAGGTAAGTCACTCAGATTTACCATCCCATATAGCAAAGCGAATAATAAGAGTAAGTCGGTATGGTGATCAATCCATCCCGCACCCAAATCATTACCTTGTACATGGTTTAGCGAATCTCGCATTCTAACACTCGATCATCCTCACGAGCATTGCAGAATTTCTCTTGTCGACGAACCAAGTTCGGAAAATCCATTGATTCTGCAAGCCAAACAAAACAACTATCGTTCCTTAACAACTCTCGGGTTTTGCGTAAACTCCTATAGAATCGTCGGTCGATAAAATCATAACTCTTCCCAGGGTTTTTCCTTCAGCAAGAGTGTGCTTGCTTCTTGGCAGGTCCTGGGGCCTGTGGGATATAGCCCATCTCATCACTTATAATCCTTGTACACATCATTTGGGCAACTGATCATTATTCCAACTTCCAACTTCCTGGCATACTTAAATCCATCCAATTGTACGGTCTTCCGTCCTTCTATTGGCACCAAACTAGGACATAATTACTCAGACTCATCATGGAATTTCCATTGATCCATAGTTCCAACATCATACCTCCTTTATATCCAGTAGTAATTCATCTCTTCATCCTCGTGGGATATCCCACATACCGAGATAAAAACTTGTACTTACGAAGTCCATACTCCACTTCGTGGAACATCATTATCCTTTCCAGGGTCAAGCGTCCTTACAGGGGAATATTGGCCATCTCTGCATGACATTTCTTCAACTGGGAAACGTGAAACACATTATGAACTCCTGACAGTCCTTTGGGTGACTCCAACTTGTTGGCCACTTCTCCCATACGCTCCAAAACTCGGTATGGTCCTACAAATCTCGGGGATAACTTTCCCTTAACTCCAAATCGTTTAACTCCTCGCAGAGGGGACACACGAAGACATGCTCTGTCTCCAATTTCATAGACTACCTCCTTGCGTTTTTGAGTCTGCATAACTCTTCTACCAGGACTGAGCTACTTTTAGTCTAACTTAACATTCTATTCTGACTCCTTGATCACATTTGGTCCAAACAACTGACGGTCTCCAACGTCATCCCACACTCTCTTGGGGTATCAAACATATCGAGACAAAACTCATCTTCATTTTGTCTGAAATCCATTCAGTGGGTATCCTTATCTTTTCCAGGGGTCAACGGTTCTTACATGGTACTACCACCCTTAAAATGTTCCAATATTCCATAGACCATATTTCTCATATCCTCGAAATTGGTCAACATCTTTCCTCATAGGGTAACTCATAAAATCCAAAGCAGTACCAACACTGCTAACTTTATTGATTCTTAAATTATTACAATCATCTTGCTCTTCCATTACATGTCTCAACTTAACACCTCAATATAAAAGAAAAAGCTCTCACTTCTACTACTCCATTTATTCTGTTACAAATTCAACTGTATATCATCAGTCTCCTTCTCCTTCGGACAATCTCTGGTAAAGTGGCCTGCTTCATCACAACGGAAACATATTACTTCTGACAAATATCGAGGTTTCCTTGTGATTATATTGCCTCCTGGGGTCCTTATCTTCCCTCTTGGGCAATCATTGAAGTAGTGCCCTGAATTTTTGCACCTGAAACATGTGATATGACTCAGGTCTTTCCTGGAATCCAATCTGTTCCTCTTCCTGGACTTTTCCGTTCCAATCAGGGCTTCTATTTCCGGTGGGTCATACTCTACTTCCTCTATCGGGAATTCTACTAAATCTCCATTCAGACAATCTTGGGAGATGTGTCGTTCTTCTCCGCATGAATAGCATGACTTGGTGCGGGCTTTAATTGGTTCTTCTTTGGGTGTGTCCTCCACCTCTTCCTTCATCACGGTTTCTTTTAAATTTTCCATTAGGGCTCCTTTCATTGCTTATTTCTTCTGCTGGATGGTTCTTTGTACCATGGGGTAAATGTGGCACTGAGCAGGGTAGTGGGTAGTTCCTTCACACAAGAAACAAGTAATCTGCCTAGTTGGGCATTCTTCAGCTGGGTGACTTCCTTCACAATTAGGGCATTCATCCTTGTGTTCCTTATGGGTGTGTCCTATTTCTCCACAGAGCTTGCATGCACAAGGTTTCTTCATATCTTTTCCCGAAGGCTTTAATTCCTGGGACACAAACCGAGACTTTGGCAAAGTCAACTTAAATTCCTTCCAAGTGGTTACTCCTTGCCATCCATTGATGGTTTGGTACATCCTCCACCAAGTAGCGGCACCTCTTTCAAAGCATTGAAGAGCATGCTGGGCCATATCCTTTCTGGGTATAGGGTTATTCTCCATGTGATCCTCCGTGTTCTGAATCCATCGGTCCGTCTTCAATTGACTCATCGGTCCAGAAAATATAGTCTCTTCTCCATTCATCTTCTATTGGGTCCATGGGTTTTGGGCTGAGACAAGATAGATAGAGAGGGATGCACACAATACAAACAAAAGTTTTGAAAAGACAGATTTTATTGTGGCTGTCAGAAAAACATCAAACAAATGACAGCTCACAATCGTTGCATCTAACGTAGGTATAAACAGGGTTTTGGTCTTCTAAAGGTCAATAAATCTCAAAGTCATCAAACTCTTCAAGTCTTGTTCATGTCTCTGATGGCTTCTTCCAATCGTGCTTGTCCTGCTCAAGTTCTTTTGCCAAATCATCTCTGTTGACACGAAGTCTCTTGTGACGTCCTTTAATATTTCTAGAGTTGCATTCCAAACTTCTGGTTTCAACATCCTTGGCATGAACCATGATCCTACTGTCTTTCAGTCCTGACGAATTTCCGATATTTCGGGGTTTTGTTCCTCCGGGTTGGTTACTTCAGCTTTCGGTTCCTGAGTTCTTCACCAATTGCCTTCTTGTCTAATATTGCTTCTTGTAGGTCCATCTTAACTTCCTGATGTAATACTCCAGATCCCGGTGATACACCGCTAAGATTTAAAACTGCATCTTTTGTCGATGATGCTCCATCAGCCTTCTACCATCCATCCTTCCATGTATCTGCATACTTAACTCCGCACGGTGACAATAACATAGGCGAATGATAACATCATGGATGGCCATCTTTCTGCTCTTGTCATTTCCATGAGATATCATTCCATAGTTAACATCTCCTGCCTTAGGGTTTTCCTTGACAGAACCTTGAGTTCTGATGCTCCATGTTCCGGTCCTTCTCCGATACACCTTGATCTCAGGTATTGATAACTTCCATAGTCTGCCAAGTTCCATAAGCGTAACCTTCCTAGGTCATACAAATCCGGAAATTCTTCAAGCCTTCAAATTCTCCTAGTCTTCGGAGTCTTCACCGTTGTAGTTTCCATTTACATGGTAAAATCCTCTTCATTCCAAATGGTCTTAGTTGTCCGATATCTGGTCTTTCTTGGAGTGGTCTCATCATCAGACGAATCTTCGTGGTCAAAAGGGGGAAAATGGGTATGGTCTCACTAAAAGGGAATATTTGAATAAGCTCAGAAGAGAAGAGAGGTAAAAGATCTTTTTGAAAATGAAGTAGTAGAGAAAAGTTCTTTCCTATGGGCTTGTCGGCTTAGGGTCATGTCCTCATAGTCAACATGTGCTCGATACCATCTTGTAGCGACCGACCGAATGGATCAAGTCTCGTGCTTTCGTGTCATCCACGGATCGGTATCTTTGACACACACAAGACTCAAGGATTTATAACAGAGGTAAATCACATGTATAAAGTAACGTAAATACTATTACCTCGATCCATAATATAGCGGAAGCAACAAGGTTGTGGATTCCCATCAACACCAACGGCAAAGTTGAGTATAGGAAATCGTAACCCTAACGTATCACTTACTCGTCGTCTGAAAAGTCTACAACATGAAAAATTGCAGCCCGAAAACGGGTCAGCACATGGAATATGCTGGCAATGTAACACATAGAGAATAATGGAATGATAAGCCTATACTACATGCATATATGGCTGGTGGAAAGCTCTATGGTTACAGTTTTGCATAAAGCCAATTTTTCCCTACTTCAAAGGAATAATTTTTTTTTAACTATCATGGTGGTTGTTGAACATTGAGAATGGTTGACAGCATCCTCAATCCCAATTAAAATTACTCATTAAAACCCAACAATATTAATTAGAAGTAACATGATGAGATCAACAGGATATCCAGGTACTAGATACTCAAAATTGTCCATAACCGGGGACACGGCTAATCATGATTAGTTTGTACACTCTGCAGAGGTTTGCGCACTTTTCCCCACAAGACTCGATCGCCTCCGCTTGGTTTGTCGTGACTACATGGTGTTTAAGAAACGGATGACCGAGACATAGTCTTCGAAGCGCTTAGCACCTTACGATGGGTGGACCGTACACCTACATCCCCTACATCTGCTAGTCCACCACTATAAGAGTTCGCACGACTTAGTCAACTATGCCAGAGCCCATAATGGCTTGTGGCTGCACACGGAAGTTACTAGTATGAATTATCTTATGATCCCTTTGAGCACGGGTGGCGGTCCGAACAAATACAGCAAGTCACGAAACCAGTGCCTAGACAGCAAGTCTCGAGTAACCAGTGCCTCAATCCACCCAGATGTGTGTTTAAGTTGCCACCTTAGATAAACCATTAATTATCAATCTCACATATGTCATGGATATTCACTCAAACCCAATCCACGTCTACGAGCATAGCATGGCATAATAAGCAAACGTAGAAGTAACTCCCAAGGGTTTGATAATAAAATAGGTAATAGGTACTACCTCAATCTACTTCCCATCCCACAATTTATTTAGATCCTAATCATGCAAGTGTTTGAGGATTGATCTAATGCATAAAAACTGGGTATGAGAAAGTATGATCAAAGTGTTACTTGCCTGCAATGTTGATGAAGATGATTTGCACTCAAACTCTTGATAGTTCTACTCGTCACACTCCGGTCAATCTATCGTAAGCAATCAATAGTAACCACACATAAGCAATCACTCAAAAGATCGGGAAGATCGAAGAAAATGATTCGAAACACATCAAAACCAAGCAAATAACTCTTGCAACATAAACAATTTCTAACAGTACCAAAATTATGTGAATTTGGCCTTATCAGAAAGTTTAGGTCAAGAGCTTTGATTTGCAAAAAGAATCAACTCAAACGGAGTTACGGAACTTAAGTTATGAACAAAAGAAGTTTGAATATGAATCTGAACAAATTTCGAAATTTTAAACTTTCAAAAACATGTTTGAATTGAATTACTGGATAGAGGAGATCGTAACGAAGAAGTGGGCGTTGGTTTCGTTGGATTTGGACTAACGAGTAAAAAGTTATAGCCGTTTGAAAATCAGGGACTAACCGGTGAAGAAAAACCGATCTAGGGTTTCGAAAAGAAAACCGAAACGAAAAACCGATCTAGAAAAATCCGGAACGGAAATCGGAACGGCAAAGAAAAGGTGACGCGCTGGGCTAGTACCTCAAGAGGCGAGGGGCTCATGGTGGGCGGGTTGGGTGGCGGGTAAAGGGGCGGGCTGGGCTGGGGCGGGCAAGGGTGGTGGTCTTGCTGCTGCTTGCTGTCATGGAGAGAGAGGAGAGGTGAGGAGAGGTGTTGATTTGATGTGTTAGAGGGGGGGTGCTTGGGTATTTATATTGGGGAGGGGAGGGTTTTGCTTGGGGTAGGGGACAAGAAATAGATTAGGATTAGGAAACAAGAGGAAAAGATCTAGAAATAGATACGGAATAAACGAAAGTAGGAAAAGAGTCCTACTAAGATTGGAAAAGGAACGGCGGCTCCCTGGCTTCCCTTGGTGCGCGCGATGGTGTTGGCCTTGGCCGGCCGGTGGCAAGTGGCGGCTTGGGCCTTTGGCCCAAGGCGCTGCGGATTTTTTTTAACAGAGACAAAATAAAAATAAAAAAACCAAATAAATAAAAATATTATATAGGCATATAATATGTCAAAATTTGCAGAAAAAGATTTTCTACAACATGGACATTATTATAGCATTAAATAAAATAAACACAAATTTAAATAAAGCAAAGAGTGCTTCAGCTCTAATAAAATCCAATAAAAATCATTTTAAAAATACCAAAATGAATTCAAATTTATTCCTCTCCAATTTTCTGTTGTAGGAATCATGTTACCCTATTTTCCATGTATTTTATTTTTGGAGAAAAATAATTTGAATAAAACTCAAATAACTCCAAATTGAAAATAAATTCAAAAGAACTTTGAATTTATTTCTTTGAAACTCCTACTCATATTTCATATGTTTTGAAGAAGTCATTTTATCTTCGCTCGTGAAAATCATTGAGTTGCATAAAGTTTCAGAATTGGAAATATTTTCCAAATGAAATTCAAATATTTTCAGCACCCTTGTCATTTAAATAAATGGAAGAAGTCATGTCATCTTCTCTCCGTGGTTTTTGTGATGAAAAGAATTTGAATTCAAGATCATAAAAGCAAAATGAAAGTTTGGGAAAGTCCTTTATTCCCTCTCATTTAACTTTCAAAAAGTTCCAAATTCACTCACTTTCAGTCAATCAATCAAACAATCAATCAAAACTATCTATTTGTTTATAACATTCCAAAATTTAGAATTTTGGGATGTTACAAACCCCCATGGCAAAGAGGTTCCCCGCGTCCCCCTCGACCTCTACGCTGAAGCACGCGACCGCAGACGCCTCGAACCGTTGCCATCGAGCTCATCACCGCCGCATCTGGCCGCCGGAGGTTGCCGTCGAATCGCGCCGTCAAGGACGCCCCGAGCACGCTGACCATCCCGTCGTCTCCGCTGTGAGTTTCTGCGTCTGTTCCCCCTCTTCCCGAGTTCGTTTACGCCCCGCGGCCGTCACCCCTTGTCGACCGAACTGCGCTGCCGCCGCCAAACCTCGTCGCCGGCCACTCTTCCGGTGACTCCAGCACCAACCGTCACCTCCCCTAGATGCGCTGCACTGCCAGCTTTCCAACGGGACCGCCCGCAGCCCAAACGGCCTCCTGTAGGTGAACCCCGAGCCACCCCGGTGCGCACCGCCGCGGATTTGGTCGCCGGCGTTAAGACGCCGGTGATGATGATGTGGCGCTTAATTAGGCACTAATCACATCTAGTTAGCCCCTAACAGACACTGACTGTGGGTCCTAGCCGTAGTCAAACCTCACTCAACACTAGTTTTGATCGGGATTAGTTCCTGAGTCACTGACATGCGGGACCCACCGGTCAGGTTTGACCCGGGTCAACCTGGTAGACCTGCTGACGCAATGCTGATGTCATGCTGACGCAGTAATGGCTTTCTGGATTTAAAATAAATCAGGAAATTCCAGAAATTAGTATAAACTTCTAAAATTCATAGTAATTCAATCGTAACTCCAAATGAAATAAATTATATATGAAAAATGATCAGAAAAATCCAATCTATCCATCTGTACCAGTTTCATGCATGTTAGAACAACTTATAGCTGCTGTTTAGCACAAATCATATAAATGGCATTTAAATATCCACATATGGAGTTTGAATTTGAATCTTGTATTCAAACCAACTTCATTTAACTTGCTGCTAGATGCATTAGCTCAATCAACAGCATATTGCCATGTCACATTCATGCATCATATTGCTGCATTGCATTGATTGTGTTCTTTCTTGTTTGCCGGTTATCCCCTCCCGGTAGACGACGTTCCGACGACGTGTTCGATGACACCGATGGAGAACTATACTATCTTCGGATGTGTCAGGCAAGCAAAACCCCCTTGTTCATTCCGATACAATCCCACTCTCTCGCTCCTACTCTCTTTTACTGCATTAGTACAACATCGATTCAACTGTTACATGCTGCGGTAGTTGAACCCCTTTCCTATGCATGACCTGCCATTGCCACAGTAAATAGATGAAACCCACTAGCATGAGTAGGAGTTGTTTGAGCCCTGATGTGCCTACTCATTCATGCTTGTTGTCATGCCCGCTATTGCTTAGAGTTGTGTCAGTCCGATTCATCGGGATGAATTGGAGGTGCGTGAACATGTCCTCTTGTGTGAGAGCTAAGTGTGTGAACACGATTTGGTAAAGGTAGCGGTGAGAGGCCATGTAGGAGTACATGGTGGGTTGTCTCATTGAAGCCGTCCTTAGGAACTGAGTTCGTGTTTGTGATCCATGAACAGTTACTACCACACATTGGGCTCCGGCGCCCAAGCTCTCTCGACTTATTAATCAACTTGATCTATGTCCGGAGTTGCAACTAGTTTCGGTGTTTGTAGGTAGTGTTAGTAGTCTACCAAGTGGCACCCTGCATGTGGGCTTGGGATGACTAGGCACAATGGTCGGTGTACCAAGTGGCACCCGGATGGTGGACTTGGGAACCCTGCACACATCGCTTGGGGCCGTGAGCGACACCCCGCCAGATCTCCTTATGGATGGAACCCGAATAGGCGATAAACCTGGACTAGAGACTTGTGTGGTTAGTCAGGTCGTGGCCGACTCCCTCGCCAGGCTTCCGCTTGAAGGTTGCCGAAATACACGAGGTGTACATGGCGGTAAGTGGCGAGAGCATGTGTGAAGAAGTACACCCTTGCAGGGTTAATATGATCTATTCAAATAGCCGTGTCCGCGGTAAAGGACTACTGGGTTGCCTATAACAGTTCATAGACAAGTGAAAGTGGATACTCTAAAATGCGCAAGATAAGCGTGAGTGCTATGGATGGCGTTCTCGTAGGGAGACGGGAGTGGATCCATAGTGGTGTATTGATATGGTGAATATGTGGACTCGTGTGCACCACCTCAAAAGAGTTACTTGCAGTCGTAGTTCAGGATAGCCACCGAGTCAAAGCTGGCTTGCTGCAGTCAAACTCCACCACCCCCTTGTTGATAATGATGCATATGTAGTTAGTTCTGATGTAAGTCTTGCTGAGTACAATTGTACTCACGTTTTCCTATTTTATGTTTTTACAGAGAGACTTCAGTCTCGCTAGTAGTTCCGCGTGGACTTCGACGTTTAGCTTGTTACCTCAGCTGCGATCTTGTGCCCTCAGCAGGATCTGGTAGATAGTTAGGCTTATCAGCCCTTTTTCATTTGTAGATGTCTGTACTCAGACATGTTAAGCTTTCGTGTGTGCTTTGTTTTGTATGCTCTGAATGTTGGGTCATGAGACCCATGTTTGTAATATCTCGCTTCTCGGAGCCTAATGAATAAATATTTGAGTCGTAGAGTTATGTTGTGATGCCATGTTGTATTTACACATATTAAGCATATTGTGTGTATGTTTGAAATGCTTGGTATGTGTGGGATCCGACAATCTAGTTGTTTATCCTCGGCAGCCTCTCATATGGGGAAATGTAGTCTAGTGCTTCCCGACCGATAGTAGTCCGCTACAGCCCGGTTCACCGAGTCCCGCTAGTCCAAAGACTACCGCTCTCGACACTTGACTGGCGGCATGTGTTTCACTTCGTTCTCGTGGTTCTGTCCCTTCGGGAAATGTCACGCGGTGACATCCGAGTCCCGCCTAGCTGCTACAGCCGGGTTCCCGAGTCTTGTTAGCCCAAAGGCTACAGCCCGGATTCACGCGCTGCCGACCGACATGCTCGATGTGATTCATGTATGCCTGTCCCCATGGGTTAGCGCCGCTTTGGGTTCACGACTAGCCATGTCGGCCCGGGTTCTCTGTCATATCGATGCTAGCGACACCATCATATACGTGAGCCAAAAGGCGCAAACGGTCCCGGGCCATGGTAAGGCGACACCCGTGGGAATACCGTGCGTGAGGCCGCAAAGTGATATGAGGTGTTACCGGCTAGATCGATGTGACTTGGAATCGGGGTCCTGACATAACGAACGAACGTTCGCTGTCTGTGGCTAAACGGTGAAAATCGTTCGTTAAAACAAACGAACTAACGAACGAACGGGCGTTCGCTAAATAAATAAACCGACGGAAAACCGATCTAACGAATTAAACCGGAAAATAAAAAACCGGGGTTTAACCGAAGAAAACCGACCGGTCAAACGGTGGTCATGGTGACGAAATCCGGCGGGCGGCGGCGGCGGTTCCGGTGACGGCGGGTGGCGGCGGGCGGCGGCGCAAAGAAGCGGTGGAGGCGGCGCTAAGGCGGCGGCGCCTAGGGTTTGGGCGGCGGGCGGGCTGGTGGGCTGCGGGGTTGGGGCCTCGGCGGCTTATAAAGCCCCCCGGTCGGGTACGGCCCGGAGTCAGTTTCCTTTAAAAAAATCTGACGTGCAGAAAAAGAAAGAAAAGAAATACTAAACGGACTCCAAAAGTCTCGAAATATATTTTACATGTCCTCTAAAAATATGCCAGACAAGGTGAACATTTATTTGGGCCTATAATGCAATTTTGAAAAACGCATATTTTTCCTATGCAAATAAAATCGCGATAAAACTCCGAATAAAATTCAAATATTTGATTTTAATATTTTTCCTCCAATATTTCATTTATTTTGGAGAAGTCATATTATCTCCTCTCATATATTTAATATGAAATGTTTTCGAAGGGAAAAAATAGAACAAATGATCCTCGTTTAGATATTTGATAAAAATTTCAAATACGAAAACGGTGAAATCCCCAACTCTCTCCGAGGGTCCTTGAGTTGCTTGGAATTTCGAGGATCGAGCCAAAATGCAATAAATAAGATATGCAATGATGACATAATGTATAACGTTCCAAATTCTAATTTTGGGATGTTACAAACCTACCCCCTTAAGATGAATCTCGCCCTCGAGATTCGGGTTGGCTAGAAAATAGGTGAGGGTGATCCTTCCGTAGGTCTTCCTCTCGTTCCCAGGTGGCTTCATCTTCGGTATGGTGGCTCCACTGAACCTTGCAAAACTTGATAACTTTGTTGTGTGTAACTCGGCTGGCAAACTCGAGAATCTTGACTGGCTTCTCCTCGTAGGTCAAATCGGTATCCAACTGAATTGCTTCCAGTGGCACTGTATCTCTCAGAGGAATATCAGCCATCTCTGCATGGCACTTCTTCAACTGAGAAATGTGGAACACATCGTGAACTCCTGACAATCCTTCGGGCAATTCCAACTTGTAAGCTACTTCTCCCATACGTTCCAAAACTTTGTATGGTCCCACAAAACGTGGTGCTAACTTTCCCTTAACTCCAAAGCGCTTAACTCCTCGAAGAGGTGATACTCGCAGATACGCTCTATCTCTGTCTTCGTAAACTGTCTCCTTGCGTTTAGAATTCGCATAACTCTTCTGCCTGGACTGGGCTACCTTGAGTATATCGCGAATCAGCTTAACCTTCTCTTTAGATTCCTTAATCAAATCTGGTCCAAACAACTGACGGTCTCCAACTTCATCCCACAACAATAGTGTCGTGCACCTCCTTCCGTACAATGCTTCGAAAGGGGCCATCTTCAAACTGGCTTGATAGCTGTTGTTGTAAGAGAACTCTGCATAGGGCAAGTTGTCATCCCAACTAGATCCATAATCTAGCGCACAAGCTCTCAACATGTCCTCCAAAATCTGATTGACTCTCTCAGTCTGTCCATCTGTCAGCGGGTGAAAAGCTGTACTGAATTCTAGCCTGGTTCCCAAATTTTCATGCAACTGATTCCAAAACTTTGAGGTAAACTGGGTTCCTCTATTTGATACAATGGTCCTCGGAACTCCATGCAAACATACGATCCTGGTCATGTATATCTTTGCCAACCTAGCACTGGTGTAAGTGGTCTTCACGGGGATGAAATGAGCTACTTTCGTCAAACGATCGACTACAACCCATATCGAGTCATAGCCTGAACGAGTCCTGGGCAATCCCGTGATAAAATCCATGCCTAGCTTGTACCACTTCCATTCGGGTATCGGCAATGGTTGTAGCAATCCTGTTGGCTTCTGATGCTCTGCCTCCACTCTCTGACATACATCACAAACTGCTACATACTCCGCAATATTCTTCTTCATTCCGGTCCACTAGAAACTATCCTTCAAATCCAGGTACATTTTATTATTTCCTGGGTGAATCGAATATGGCGAATCATGGGCCTCCTGCAAAATCATCTTCCTGATCTCCTGATCATTTGGCACACATACGCGGTCCTCAAACCATAAGGTATCGTGCTCATCCTCACAAAATCCCTTGGCTTTTCCCTTGCTCATCCTTTCCTTTATCTCGGCAATCTCCTTGTCCGTCTTCTGAGCTTCTCTGATCTTATCCATCAAAGTAGAATGAATCTCCAATGCTGCTACATAGCCTCTCGGAACTATCTCCAAACATAGCTCGCGAAGATCCTCTGCTAACTCCTTGGGTAACTCTACGGTCATGAGTGTATTGACATGACTCTTGCGGCTCAACGCATCGGCTACTACGTTAGCCCTTCCGGGATGATAATGCAACTTCATCTCATAATCTTTAATGAGTTCCAACCATCTCCTCTGCCTGAGATTCAACTCCTTCTGTGTGAAGATATACTTCAAACTCTTGTGATCCGTGTATACCTCACAATTGTTTCCGATGAGAAAATGTCTCCAAGTCTTCAACGCATGCACTACGACTGCTAACTCCAAATCATGCGTAGAATAATTTAACTCATGGGGTTTAAGCTGTCGTGAGGCATATGAAATAACTCTTCCCTCCTGCATAAGTACGACTCCAAGTCCTCAGTGAGAAGCGTCGCAATACACTTCATAATCCTTGCATTGATCTGGCAGAATCAACACTGGTGATGTAACCAAGCGTTTCTTCAACTCCTGAAAACTAGCCTCACATTACTCAGTCCATTTGAACTTGGTGTCCTTATTTAGCAACTCTGTTATAGGCTTTGCAATCTTCGAGAAATTCTCAATGAACCTCCGGTAGTATCCTGTGAGTCCAAGAAAACTCCGGATCTCTCCAACTGACGTGGGTGCCTCCCAATTTGTCACAGTGACAACTTTGGTGGGGTCTACCGCTATTCCTTCTCCGGATATAACATGTCCAAGAAATCCAACTTCCTTCAAACAAAACTCACACTTGCTGAACTTGGCGTATAGCTGATGTTCTCTGAGCTTCCCAAGTACTAAACGCAAATGTTCTTTATGCTCCTCTTCATTCTTCGAGTAGACCAGAATATCATCAATGAACACCACAACGAACTTATCCAAAAACTCCATAAACACCTTGTTCATCATGTTCTTAAAGTAGGCAGGTGCGTTAGTCAGGCCAAATGACATAACGGTATACTCATATAGCCGTACCTCGTGCTAAAAGTTGTCTTAGGTATATCCTGCTCTCGAATCTTCAGCTTGTGGTACCCTGATCACAGATCGATCTTGGAAAACACCTTAGCTCCTTGCAGCTAATCAAACAAATCATTGATCATCGGTAGTGGGTACTTGTTCTTGATCGTCACCTCATTCAATCCTTGATAATCAAAAACCATCCTCAATGCTCCATCCTTCTTCTCCACTAGAAGCACTGGTGATCCCCAAGGTGACGAACTTGGGCGAATATAACCTTTATCAAGTAACTCCTTAATCTGCTTCTTAATTTCCTCCAAATCATTTGCGGGCATTTTGTACGGTCTCTTAGATATTGGCCCTGTGCCTGGCAAAAGCTCAATCAAAAACTCAATGTCTCTATTCGGTGGCATGCCTGGCAACTCTTCTGGAAATACATCTGGGAAATCCTTCACCACGGGTACTTCCTCCTGTACACCTCCTGATAAGGAATTTACTTGAGTCCTATTCGGCACATGCCGGGTAACATACTTGATCCTTCTTCCTTCTGGGGTGGTGAGCAAAATCGACTTACTAGCGCAATCGATGTTTCCTCCATACATCGATAGCCAATCCATACCTAGAATCACATCCAAACCTTGCGACTCCAAAGTTATTAGATCTGAGGGGAAAACATGCCTACCTATGGTCAATGGCATCTGAAAACATCCTTGGCTTGCCATATACTCTGCTCCTGGCGAGCTCACTAACATAGGTGTACTAAGAACTTTGGTGGGCAGTTTATACTTATCCACAAATCCCCCTGATATGTACGAATGCGATGCACCAGTATAGAAAAGAACGACTGCAGTAAAGACTTAACCAAAAACTTACCTATTACTGCATCTGGCTGGGCTTCAACCTCCTCCACGTTAACGTGGTTCACTTGCCCCCTGTTGAATGGGTTGGGCTTCTTCCCAGAACTTCCATTGCCGTTTCCATTCTTAGCTTCAGGACATTCATTGGCGTAATGTCCAGTCTTCTGGCACTTGTAGCAAGTAACGTGGCTTAGATCTTTCTTGGCGGGCGTTGCTGGGTTGGAACGGTTCTGGCCGTTGCTTCCTCCATTACCATTCCTATTCTTGGGGCCACTATGGTTGTGCGAACTTCCTCCAGTTTGATTGTGACCTCCATGGTTATGCTGGAGGGGTCCTCCCAAGTTCGGGGTGAAACGGGGTCTCTGCCGAGCTCCAGAATTATACTTCCCTTGTCCATACTTCCTCTTGCGGTTGTCAATTTGCTGCTGCTTCCCTTCAATCATGAGAGCTCTATCTACCAACTCCTGGTAGTTATTGAAATTTGCCACCATCAACTGCATGCTCAGCTCATCATTCAGTCCTTCTAGAAACTTCTGCTGCTTAGCTGCATCTGTAGCAACGTCATCTGGGGCATAACATGCTAGCTTACTAAAATCATCCACATACTGGCCAACTGTGCATCCTCCTTGGCGTAAGTTGCGAAAATCACACTTCTTCATGGCCATAGCTCCTGTTGATACATGGGCAGTGCGAAAAGCCTGCTGGAACTGGTCCCATGTAACAGTGTCGATGGGGTAAGTGGCTGTGAAATTCTCCCACCATGATGTTGCGGGTCCATCAAGCTGATGTGCGGCAAAACGCACTATCTCCGCATCTGTGCATCATGCAGTGTTCAACTCCTTCCAATCTTATGGAGCCAATCATCTCAGAACTATCGGCTCGGTGCTCTTGGAGAACACCGCGGATTCAGCCTTAGAAAATGGGCTAAGTGATCAACAGGTGGTGGTGGTGGTGGGTTGTTGTTGTTGTTGTTGTTCCCCTGATTCTGATTCTGGACTAGTATCTACATCAATGCATTCTGCTGCTGGATCAACTGAGTGAGCTCAGATGGGAAAGCAAATCCATTGTCGCATCTCGGAGGCATCTGCTGGGTGTAGAAAAGATGAGAAAACAGAGTAGAATGAGGTCTAGGGGGAAAACACTACCCATATGCACATGAGACAAACACAATCATGTCACTCAATCAATCAAGCAAGGGCATACAATTGGTCTAGAACTATCGTTACAAAAGTGCTCGGACTACTACTATATACATGGTGGAATACTGCTACTGATATGGTGGTCGACTAGAAATATTGATCAGTCAAAGACTCCATGATATCCACTCCGGCTTCATCAACAAAGTCATCATCGCTATCGACGGGGTCCGAGTCGGTGTCGTCGATGATTATGTAGTTCTCCGGGCAAGTGGAATCGTCGTCTTCTCCTCCCTGCGTGGGATCTCCCACGAATACTCCGATCTTCTTTATCAGGTCGTCATTCTTCTCCAATAGTGCATGTCCTTCCTGGAACTTGAACTTGAATCATCCAGTGCTCCTCTTCTGGTAAAGTGGCGTTGTAAGTCCCGGTGAAGCTTGGTATTCCGATGCTCAGGTATCTAGTGACTTCCTTCAAGTGCCGTCCAAAGGGGGTGTCTTCATCAGGTTGTGCAAACTTGTTCCTTGCGTCCGCCATCCTAAAGAGTAGAAAATGGAGAGGAGTCAGAAATGAGAAGAGAGTAGTGATCTAGGGCTTTAGCTTAGTGGTCATGTCCTACAGTCAGCGTGAGCTCTGATACCATCTTGTAGAGACTAGACCTCAAACAGTCTGATCTCTCTGCATCAGTGTCATCCCTGGATCGGTAATGCTGACACGCACAATACTTGAGGATTTATAACATAGTAGCAATCACACACTTTTTACATCGAATGTCTCAAAAGAGAACTTATTACAATAAATATGGCTTAAGGCCATCTAATACGATAACAGCGGAAGGCTTCAAAGATAAAGTGAGTCCATCAACTCCAACGGCATCACTGAGTGAAAGGCCACAACCTATTGCTCCTTACTCGTCGTCTGAAAAGTCTGCAACATGATACGTTGCAGCCCAAAACGGGTCAGCACATGGAATATGCTGGCAATCTAACACAAGAGAGTATTGAACAGAATAATGCTATCACTACATGCATATATGGCTGGTGGAGGCTGTGTGGTTAATATGTTTTGTGAAAAGCCAATTTTTCCCTACAACAAAGGAATAAATTTTATTTAACTAACATGGTGGTTGTTGAACATTGAGAAGGTTCACCCAACTCAATCCCAATTAAGCATCAATATTAAACCCAATCAAAATTATATTAAGAGTGATGAGATCCACATGATAATCCAAGAACTAGATACTCAAGATGTCCATAACCGGGGACACGGCTAACCATTAATTAACAATACTCACATCTGCCATGGATGCACTCACCAATCCACGTCTACAAGCATAGCATAGCAATATAAGCAACGTAGAAGTAACTCCCATAGGTTTGATAATAACAGGTGAATAGGTACTACCTCATCTACTTCCCAAACCCTCAATTTAATCAGATCCTAACCATGCAATTGTTTGAGGATTGATCTAATGCAATAAAACTGGGTAGTAAAGAGGTATGATCAAAGTGTTACTTGCCTTGCTGATGATCCGTGAAACCTAGAGACTCATAGTAGCACGCTTCGCACTCCGGGTACTCTATCGCAAACAAACAAGTATACAATAAGCAATCAAGCAAAGATGCATGGGTAAAACTCAAATAAGAAGATCTAACCAGAAAGTTCAACTTAAGAACTCCGGTTAGCAAAAAGAATCAAATCAAACGAAGCTACGAAACTCAAACTACGAAAGAGACAAGCTTTGAATTACTAATATGGACTAAAGCCAAAATTTACAGTAGCAAAACCTTGTTTGAGTTGATTAAACAGAAAGAGGGCTTCGAGATGAAGATCTAGGCGCTTGAATCGCCTCATTCCGATACACGAGCGAAAAGATAAACTAAAACGAAAATCGGATTAGAAATCGCGATCGAAAATAATCGCGAAAAATCCGAGAAAAATAAATACTGACGAACAGGCTAACGAACGAACGTTCGATGTCTGCGGCTAAATGGTGAAAATCGTTCATTAAAACAAACGAACAAGCGAACGTTCGCTAAATAAATAAGCCGACGAAAAACCGATCTAACGAATTAAATCGGAAAATAAAAAACCGTGGTTTAACCGAAGAAAACCGACCGGTCGAACGGTGGTTAACGGTGACGAGATCCAGCGGGCGGCGGCGGCGGTTCCGCGACAATGGGCGGTGGCAACGGGGTGGTGGTGGCGGCGCCGCATGGTAGCGGAGGTGGCGGCGCTAGCGGCGGCAGCGGCTAGGGTTTGGGCGGCGGGGTGCGGGCTGGTGGGCTGCCGGGCTGGGGCCTCGGCGGCTTATAAAGCCCCCCGGGCGGAGTCCCGGTCGGGTACGGCCCGTAGTCGGTTTCCTTTTAAAAAAATATTCTAACATGCAGAAAAAGAAAGAAAAGAAATACTAAACGGACTCCAAAAATCCCGTAATAAATTTTCCCCGTCCTCTAAAAATATGCCGGACAAGGTGAACATTTATTTGGGCCTATAATGCAATTATGAAAAACGCATATTTTTCCTATGCAAATAAAATAGCGATAAAACTCCAAATAAAATTCAAATATTTGATTTTAATATTTTTCCTCCAATATTTCATTTATGTTGGAGAAGTCGTATTATCTCCTCTCATATATTTAATATGAAATGTTTTCGGAGGGAAAAATAATAAAACAAATGATCCTCGTTTCGATATTTGATAAAAATTTCAAATACGAAAACGGTGAAATCCCCAACTCTCTCGGAGGGTCCTTGAGTTGCTTGGAATTTCGAGGATCGAGCCAAAATGCAATAAAATATGAAATGCAATGATGACCTAATGTATAACATTCCAAATTGTAAATTTGGGATGTTACACGTGCGGGCATCCACCTCCGCCTCCCGCCTTCGGCCGGCGGTGGCGGAGCGGGTGATGACCCCGGCGGTCGACGGTGGGCTGGCGGCCACAGCGGCCGACGACGGGTTGGCGGCCACGACCACCACCTCCCGCCTTCGGGTCGCGGTGGCGGAGCGGGTGATGGCCACAGTGGCCGGTAGTGGGGTGGCGGCCACGACGGCCACCTCCCGCCTTCGGGCCGCAGCGGCGGAGCGAGTGATGGCCCTAGCTTTCTATGGTGGTGTGGTGGCAACGGCGGGCGGCAACAGCTGCCGACGGGCAGCGACGGCGGAGCATGTGGTGGGTGTTCCGCGCACACCCAACAGGGAAGCCACACGCACTACACTACGCCAGGGACTGCGCCGCCGCCACGGTGTAGCCTCCCAGTTGGAGCTGTCCTCTGATGACGGCGGAGTGGCTGAGCGACGACAACGGACCGGTGCCATTGGTGATTGTGGGAGAAGCAGACGAGATAAGCTACAGGGAGGGAGGGGAAAATGCGACGCACGACTCACTGGCCGTGAGGGTTTTTATAGCAGGCCAGTAAGCATAGGGATTTTGGGGGATTTCACCGAGTTGGGTGGGATGCATGTGCGGGAACCTGCGAGGTTGCGCAGGAATGGGATCACCGACGATTCATTGGCGCCACCATTTGGCCAAAAGAACGCCCCCGCGCGCTGCGCAAGCTTGCGCTGTAAGCCGTCTGCGGCAGCGAGGTAACAAGACGTGCGAGAGGAGGACGAAAGGCCACGTACACATACGTTTAATAAAAAACGTTTGTGATTTAATAACCTACTATACCACCGCGCGTCCTGGTTTATAAGTATGATTTAACTAATAAAATACGCATGCATGTCGCCAAAGACTATATAGTTGGATTTGTATTTGAACATAGTTTCCAATTATAAAATTTTTAGAACACGCATTAACATTTTGTTGGTTAAATTTGAGGGCAAAGTATGGCAGAGGATATAAAGGAGACAATAGACTAGACGGATGTGGTAGCACACGGCCACTCTGTATGCAGCGACGCAACTGTCGGCTGATACGTCTCCAACGTATCTATAATTTTTGATTGTTCCATGCTATTATATTATCTGTTTTGGATGTTTATGGGCTTTATTATGCACTTTTATATTATTTTTGGGACTAACCTATTAACCCAGAGCCCAGTGCCAGTTCCTGTTTTTTTCCTTGTTTCAGTGTTTCAAAGAAAAGGAATATCAAACGGAGTTGAACCGGAATGAAACCTTCTGGAGAAGTTATTTTTGGAAAGAAAGCAATCCGGGGGACTTGGAGTCCACGTCAAGAAAGATACAACAAGGAAGGCACGAGGCAGGGGGGCGTTCCCTCCACCCTTGTGGGCCCCTCGTGGCTCCCCTGGTGTATTCCTTCCGCCTATATATATATATCCATATACCCTAAAACCTTCGGGGAACAGAATAGATCGGGAGTTCCGCCGCCGCAAGCCTCTGTAGCCACCAAAACCCAATCGGGACCCTGTTCCGGCACCCTGCCGGAGGGGGGAACCCTCACCGGTGGCCATCTTCATCATCCCGACGCTCTCCATGACGAGGAGGGAGTAGTTCACCCTCACGGCTGAGGGTATGTACCAGTAGCTATGTGTTTTATCTCTCTCTCTCTCTCTCTCTCTCTCTCTCTCTCTCGTGTTCTTGATTTGGCATGATCTTGATGTATCGCGAGCTTTGCTATTATAGTTGAATCTTATGATGTTTCTCCCCTCTACTCTCTTGTAATGAATTGAGTTTCCCCTTTGAAGTTATCTTATCGGATTGAGTCTTCAATGATTTGAGAACACTTGATGTATGTCTTGCCGTGCGTATCTGTGGTGACAATGGGATATCACGTAATTCACTTGATGTATGTTTTGGTGATCAACTAGCGGGTTCCGCCCATGAACCTATGCATAGGGGTTGGCACACGTTTTCGTCTTGATTCTCCGGTAGAAACTTTGGGGCACTCTTTGAGGTTCTATGTGTTGGTTGAATAGATGAATCTGAGATTGTGTGATGCATATCGTATAATCATACCCACGGATACTTGAGGTGACATTGGAGTACCTAGGTGACATTAGGGTTTTGGTTGATGTGTGTCTTAAGGTGTTATTTTACTACGAACTCTAGGGCTGTTTGTGACACTTATAGGAATAGCCCAATGGATTGATCGGAAATAATAACTTTGAGGTGGTTTCGTACCCTACCATAATCTCTTCGTTTGTTCTCTGCTATTAGTGACTTTGGAGTGACTCTTTGTTGCATGTTGAGGGATAGTTATATGATCCAATTATGTTATTA
This sequence comes from Aegilops longissima, assembly GCA_021605205.1. Taxonomy (NCBI): domain Eukaryota; kingdom Viridiplantae; phylum Streptophyta; class Magnoliopsida; order Poales; family Poaceae; genus Aegilops; species Aegilops longissima. Next base: position 410,630,448 of record CM038676.1, on the reverse strand, counting down.
TTGTTGAGAGAACTTGCACTAGTGAAAGTATGAACCCTAGGCCTTGTTTCAACGCATTGCAATACCGTTTTCGCTCACTTTTATCATTAGTTACCTTGATGTTTTTATATTTTCAGATTACAAAAACCTTTATCTACCATCCATATTGCACTTGTATCACCATCTCTTCGCCGAACTAGTGCACCTATACAATTTACCATTGTATTGGGTGTGTTGGGGACACAAGAGACTCTTTGTTATTTGGTTGCGGGGTTGCTTGAGAGAGACCATCTTCATCCTACGCCTCCCAAGGATTGATAAACCTTAAGTCATCCACTTGAGGGAAATTTGCTACTGTCCTACAAACCTCTGTACTTGGAGGCCCAACAACGTCTACAAGAAGAAGGTTGTGTAGTAGACATCATCGGCCGGCTTGTAGGCGACCATTTCCTGCTTGTTCAACTGCTCTATGCGTGTGGTTGCTTGCGGTTCAGGCGGCCGCGGCGTGCTCTGCTCACGTCCCGCCGCGCGCGCTCTGCTCTCGCGTCCCTCCGGGTGCTCTGCCCTCGTCCCTCCACACGTGCTGCCAGTGTTTGGGGCTGGTGCACGATCACGCATGTTCGTGTGCATGCAGTCGCACAGGGTGCGGCGTGATGATGCAGTTACCCGCTGCAAAAACTGCCATGCGGACGCGCTGCTACGTCTTGAGCTTGCGTTGGTTTTCCTCGAAGAGGAGAGGGTGATGCAGCAAGTGTAGCGTAAGTATTTCCCTCAGTTTTTGAGAACCAAGGTATCAATCCAGTAGGAGGCTTCTCAAAAGTCCCACACACCTACACAAACAAACTGAGAACTCGCAACCAATGCAATAAAGGGGTTGTCAATCCCTTCACGGCCACTTGCGAAAGTGAGATCTAATAAAGATAGTAAGATAAGATAAATATATTTTTGGTATTTTATAATGTAGATATAAAAAGTAAAGATGCAAATAAAAGTAGATTGAAAGCAAATATGATAAGAGATAGACCCGGGGACCATAGGTTTCACTAGTGGCTTCTCTCAAGATAGCATAAGTATTACGGTGGGTGAACAAATTACTATCGAGCAATTGATAGAAAAGTGCATAGTTATGAGATTATCTAGGCATGATCATGTATATAGGCATCACGTCCATAGCAAGTAGACCGACTCATGCCTGCATCTACTACTATTACTCCACACATCGACCGCTATCCAGCATGCATCTAGAGTATTAAGTTCATAAGAACAGAGTAACGCATTAAGCAAGATGACATGATGTAGAGGGATAAACTCATGCAATATGATATAAACCCCATCTTGTTATCCTCGATGGCAACAATACAATACGTGCCTTGCGACCCTTTCTGTCACCGGGTAAGGACACCGCAAGATTGAACCCAAAGCTAAGCACTTCTCCCATGGCAAGAAATATCAATCTAGTAGGCCAAACCAAACTGATAATTCGAAGAGACTTGCAAAGATAACTTAATCATACATAAAAGAATTCAGAGAAGATTCAAATATTATTCATAGATAAACTTGATCATAAACCCACAATTCATCGGATCTCGACAAACACATAGCAAAAAGAGTTTACATCGAATAGATCTCCACGAGAGAGGGGGAGAACATTGTATTGAGATCCAAAAAGAGAGAAGAATTCATCTAGCTAATAACTATGGACCCGTAGGTCTGTGGTAAACTATTCACAACTCATCGGAGAGGCAAGGATGTTGATGTAGAGGCCCCCCGTGCTTGATTCCCCCTCCGGCAGAGTGCCGGCAAAGGCTCCAAGATGGGATCTCGCGGATCTGAAGGTTCTGGCGGTGGAAATTGTGTTTCGTGGTGCCCTGGATGTTTTCGAGTGCACGAGGTATATATAGGAAGAAGAAGTACGTCGGTGGCCGCCCGAGGGGCCCATGAGACAGGGGGCGCGCCCTCCTATCTCGTGGAGGCCTCGGCTGCTTCTTGACTTGCACTCCAAGTCCTGTGGATCACGTTCGTTCCAAAAATCACGCTCCCGAAGGTTTCATTCCGTTTGGACTCCGTTTGATATTCCTTTTCTTCGAAATACTAAAAAAGGCAAAAAAACAGCAATATGGGCTGGGCCTCCGGTTAGTAGGTTAGTCCCAAAAATGATATAAATGTGTAAAATAAAGCCCATAAACATCCAAAAGGGGTAATATAATGGCATGGAACAATCAAAAATTATAGATACGTTGGAGACGTATCAAGCATCCCCAAGCTTAATTCCTGCTCGTCCTCGAATAGGTAAATGATAAAAAAGAGAATTTTTGATGTGGAATGCTACCTAGCATAATTCATAATGTAATTTTCTTTATTGTGGCATGAATGTTCAGATCCAAATGAATACAAAATAAAAGTTCACATTGACATAAGAAATAGTAATACTTCAAGCATACTAATCAAAGTAATCATGTCTTCTCAAAATAACATGGCAAAAGAAAGTTCATCCCTACAAAATCATATAGTTAGACTATGCTTCAGTATCGTCACACAAAGATGTTCCGAAATTCTATACCCCCGATGACAAGCCAAGCAATTGTTTCATACTTAAATAATCTCAAACTTTTTCAACCTTCACGCAATACATGAGCGTGAGCCATGGATATAGCACTATGGGTGGAATAGAATATGATGATGGGGATTGTGTGGAGAAGACAAAAAAGGAGAAAGTCTCATATTGACGAGGATAATCAACGGGCTATGGAGATGCCCATCAATTGATGTCAACATGAGGAGTAGGGATTGCCATGCAACGGATGCACTAGAGCTATAAATGAATGCTCAACAAAAGAAAACTAGTGGGTGTGCATCCAACTTGCTTGTGAAGGAAATATGCCCTAGAGGCAATAATAAAGTTATTATTTATTTCCTTATATCATGATAAATGTTTATTATTCATGCTAGAATTGTATTAACCGGAAACATAATACATGTGTGAATACATAGACAAACAGATAGTCACTAGTATGCCTCTACTAGACTAGCTCATTAATCAAAGATGGTTATGTTTCCTAACCATAGACATGTGTTGTCATTTGATTAATGGGATCACATCATTAGGAGAATGATGTGATTGACATGACCCATTCCGTTAGCTTAGCACTTGATCGTTTAGTATGTTGCTTATGCTTTCTTCATGACTTATACAAAGTTCCTGCAACTATAAGATTATGCAACTCCCGTTTACCGGAGGAACACTTTGTGTGCTACCAAACGTCACAACGTAACTGGGTGATTATAAAGGTACTCTACAGGTGTCACCAAAAGTATATGTTGAGTTGGCATGAATCGAGATTAGGTTTTGTCACTCCGATTGTCGGAGAGGTATCTCTTGGCCTTCTCGGTAATACACATCACATAAGCCTTGCAAGCATTGCAACTAATGAAGTTAGTTGTAAGATGATGTATTACGGAACGAGTAAAGAGACTTACCGGTAACGAGATTGAACTAGGTATTGGATACCGACGATCGAATCTCGGGTAAGTAACATACCGATGACAAAGGGAACAACGTATGTTGTTATGTGGTTTGACCGATAAAGATCTTCGTAGAATATGTAGGAACCAATATGGGCATCCAGGTTCCGCTATTGTTTATTGACCGAGAATGGTTCTAGGTCATGTCTACATAGTTCTCGAACCCGTAGGGTCCGCACGCTAACGTTCGATGATGAGTTCATTATGAGTTTATAAGTATTGATGTCTGAAGGTAGTTCGAGTCCCGGATGTGATCACGGACATGACGAGGAGTCTCGAAATGGTCGAGACATAAAGATTGATATATTGGAAGCCTACATTTGGACATCGGAAATGTTCCGAGTGAAATCGAATTTACCGAGTACTGGAGGTTACCGAACCCCGGGAACTATATGGGCCATAGTGGGCCTTGGTGGAAAAGAGAAAGGGCCAGCCCTAGGTGGCGCAAGCCTCCCCTTCCCTAGTCCTGTTAGGACTAGGAAAGGTGGGCCGCCCCTCTCTCTCTTTCCCTCCGGGAATCCTATTCCAACTAGGATTGAGGGGAATCCTACTCCGGAGGAGTAGGACTCCGGCGCCCCTCTTGGCCGGCCAGCCCCTCCCCTTGGCTCCTTTATATACTACGAGGCAGGGGCACCCTAGAACACACAAGTTGATCTACGGATCATTCCTTAGCCGTGTGCGGTGCCCCTTCCACCATATTCCACTTCGGTCATATCGTCATGAGCTTAGCGAAGCCTGCGCGGAGAAGTCATATCGTCATGAGCTTAGGCGAAGCCCTGCGTCGGTGGAGCATCATCGTCGTCACCACACCGTCGTCTTGTGGAACTCATCCCGACACTTTGCTGGATCGAGTCCGGGATCGTCATCGAGCTGAGCGTGTGCAGAACTCGGAGGTGCCGTGACGTTCGGTGCTTGGATCGGTCGGATCGTGAAGACGTCGACTACATCAACAGCGTTGTTATAACGCTTCCGCTTTCGGTCTCACGAGGGTGCGTGGACGGACCTCTCCTCTCGTTGCTATGCCATCACCATGGTCTTGCGTGATCGTAGGAAATTTTTGAAATTACTACGTTCCCCAACGATGGCATCCGAGCCTGGTTTTATGCGTTGATGTCATATGCACGAGTAGAACACAAGTGAGTTGTGGGCGATATAAGTCATCTTGCTTACCAAGCATGTCATACTTTGGTTCAGCGGTATTGTGAGATGAAGCGGCCGGACCGACATTACGCCGACGCTTACGCGAGACTGGTTTCACCGCCCGAGCACTAGTTGCTTAAAGGTGACCGGCGGGTGTCTGCTCTCTCTCACTTTAGTTGAACTGAGTGTGGCTACGCCCGGTCCTTGCGAAGGTTAAAACAGCACCAACTTGACAAACTATCGTTGTGGTTTTGATGCGTAGGTAAGAACGGTTCTTGCTCAGCCCATAGCAGCCACGTAAAACTTGCAACAACAAAGTAGAGGACGTCTAACTTGTTTTTGCAGGGCATGTTGTGATGTGATGTGGTCAAGACGTGATGCTATATTTTATTGTATGAGATGATCATGTTTTGTAACCGAAGTTATCGGCAATCGGCAGGAGCCATATGGTTGTCGCTTATTGTATGAAATACAAAAGCCATGTAATTGCTTTACTTTATCACTAAGCAGTAGCTATAGTCGTAGAAGCAATAGTTGGCGAGACGACAACGATGCTACGATGGAGATCAAGGTGTCGCGCGGTGACGATGGTGATCATGGCGGTGCTTGGAGATGGAGATCACAAAGCACAAGATGATGATGACCATATCATATCACTTATATTGATTGCATGTGATGTTTATCCTTTATGCATCTTATCTTGCTTTGATTGACGGTAGCATTATAAGATGATCTCTCACTAAAATTATCAAGAAGTGTTCTCCCGAGTATGCACCGTTGCTAAAAGTTCAGTAGTACCCGGACACCACGTGATGATCGGGTGTGATAAGTTCTCGTCCATCTACAACGGGTGCAAGCCAGTTTTGCACACACGAATACTCAGTTAAACTTGACGAGCCTAGCATATGCAGATATGGCCTCGGAACACGGAGACCGAAAGGTCGAACGTGAATCATATAGTAGATATGATCAACATAGTGATGTTCACCGTTGAAACTACTCCATCTCACGTGATGATCGGACATGGTTTAGTTGATTTGGATCACGTAAACACTTAGATGACTAGAGAGATGTCTGTCTAAGTGGGAGTTTTAATATGATTAATTGAACTTAAATTTATCATGAACTTAGTACCGATAGTATTTTGCTTGTCTATGTTTTTTGTAGATAGATGGCTCGTGCTGTTGTTCCGTTGAATTTTAATGCGTTCCTTGAGAAAGCAAAGTTGAAAGATGATGGTAGCAATTACACGGACTGGGTCCGTAACTTGAGGATTATCCTCATTGCTGCACGTAAGAATTACGTCCCGAAGCACCGCTGGGTGCCGAGCTCTGCTGCAGAGCTGCACCGAAGTTGTGAACGTCGGCAAAGCAAAGCTGATGACTACTCTATAGTTGATGTGCCATGCTTTACGGCTTAGAACCGGGTCTTCAACGACGTTTTGAACGTCATGGAGCATATGAGATGTTCCAGGAGTTGAAGTTAATATTTCAAGCAAATGCCCGGATTGAGAGATATGAAGTCTCCAATAAGTTCTATAGCTGCAAGATGGAGGAGAATAGTTACGTCGGTGAGCACATACTCAAAATGTCCGGGTATAATAATCACTTAATTCAGCTGGGAGTTAATCTTCCGGATGATAGTGTCATTGATGTAATTCTCCAATCATCGCCACCAAGCTACAAGAGCTTCAGAATGAACTATAATATGCAAGGAATGACTAAGACAATTCTGAGCTCTTCGCAATGCTAAAAGCAGCGGAGGTAGAAATCAAGAAAGAGCATCAAGTGTTGATGGTCAACAAGACCACTAGTTTCAAGAAAAGGGCAAAGGGAAGAAGAAGGAAACTTCAAAAGAACAGCAAGAAAGTTGCTGATCAAGAGAAGAAACCCAAGTCTGGACCTAAACCTGAAATCGAGTGTTTTACCGCAAGCGATCGACCTCGAAGCGGAACTGCCCCAAGTATTTGGCGGATAAGAAGGATGGCAAGGTGAACAAAGGTATATGTGATATACATGTTATTGATGTGTGCCTTACTAGAGCTCGTAGTAGCACTGGTATTTGATCTGGTTACATTGCTAATATTTGCAACTCAAACAGGGACTACGGAATAGACGAGCATCGGCAAAAGACGAGGTGACGATGCGCGTGGGAAATGGTTCCAAAGTCAATGTGATCGCGGTCGGCACGCTACCTCTACATCTACCTTGGGATTAGTTTTAGACCTAAATAATTGTTATTTGGTGCCAGCGTTGAGCATGAACATTATATCTGGATCTTGTTTGATGCGAGACGGTTATTCATTTAAATCAGAGAATAATGGTTGTTCTATTTATATGAGTAATATCTTTTATGGTCATGCGCCCTTGAAGAATGGTCTATTCTTGTTGAATCTCGACAAGAGTGATACACATATTCATAATGTCGAAGCCAAAAGATGCAGAGTTGATAATGATAGTGCAACTTATTTGTGGCATTGCCGTTTAGGTCATATCGTGTAAACGCATGAAGAAACTCCATACAGATGGACTTTTGGAATCACTTGATTATGAATCACTTGGTACTTGCGAACCGTGCCTCATGGGCAAGATGACTAAAACACCGTTCTTGGTTGTATGGAGAGAGCAACAGACTTATTGGAAATCATACATACAGATGTGTGTGGTCGATGAATGTTGAAGCTCGTGGCGGATATCGTTATTTTCTCACCTTCACAGATGATTTAAGCAGATACGGGTATATCTACTTGATGAAACATAAATCTAAAACATTTGAAAAGTTCAAAGAATTTCAGAGTGAAGTTGAAAATCATCGTAACAAGAAAATAAAGTTTCTACGATCTGATCGTGGAGGAGAATATTTGAGTTCTGAGTTTGGTCTACATTTGAAGCATTGTGGAATAGTTTCGCAACTCACGCCACCGGAACACCACAGCGTAATGGTGTGTCCGAACGTCGAATCGTACTCTACTAGATATGGTGCGATCTATGATGTCTATTTCGATTTACCGCTATCGTTTTGGGGTTATGCTTTAGAGACGGCCGCATTCACGTTAAATAGGACACCGTCAAAATCCGTTGAGACGACGCCTTATGAACTATGGTTTAGCAAGAAACCAAAGTTGTCGCTTCGAAAGTTTGGGGTTGCGATGCTTATGTGAAAAACTTCAACCTGATAAGCTTGAACCCAAATCGGAAAATGTGTCTTCATAGGATACCCAAAGGAGACAATTGGGTATACCTTCTATCACAGATCCGAAGGCAAGACATTCGTTGCTAAGAATGGATCCTTTCTAGAGAAGGAGTTTCTCTCGAAAGAAGTGAGTGGGAGGAAAGTGGAACTTGATGAGGTAATAGTACCAGCTCCCTTATTGGAAAGTAGTTCATCACGAAATCAGTTTACGTAACAACTACACCGATTAGCGAGGAAGATAATGATAATGATCATGAAACTTCAGATCAAGTTGTCCTTTGAACTCAGAGATCAACCAGAATAAAATCCGCACTGAGTGGTACGGTAATCCTATTCGGAAGTCATGCTACTAGATCATGGTGAACCCACGAACTATGAAGAAGCGATGGTGAGCCCAGATTCGCAAAATGGCTTGAAGCCATGAAATCTGAGATGGGATCCATGTATGAGAACAAAGTATGGACTTTGGTAGACTTGCACGATGATCGGCAAGCTATTGAGAATAAATGGATCTTTAAGAAGAAGACCGACGCCGATGGTAATGTAGCTGTCTACAAAGCTCGACTTGTTGCAAAAGGTTTTCGACAAGTTCAAGGGGTTGACTACGATGAGACTTTCTCACCCGTAGCGATGCTTAAGTCTGTCTGAATCATGTTAGCAATTGCCGCATTTTATAATTATGAAATTTGGCAAATGGATGTAAAAACTGCATTCTTGAATGGATTTCTAGAAGAAGAGTTGTATATGATGCAACCAGAAGGTTTTGTTGATCCAAAGGGTGCTAACAAAGTGTGCAAGCTCCAACGATCAATTTATGGTCAGTGCAAGCCTCTCGGAGTTGGAATAAACGCTTTGATAGTGTGATCAAAGCATATGGTTTTATCTGAGACTTTTGGAGAAGCCTGTATTTACAAGAAAGTGAGTGGGAGCTCAGTAGCATTTCGATATTATATGTGGACGACATATTGTTGATTGGAAATGATATAGAATTTCTGGATAGCATAAAAGGATACTTGAATAAAAGTTTTTCAATGAAAGACCTCGGTGAAGCTGCTTACATATTGGGCATCAAGATCTATAGAGATAGATCAAGACGCTTAATTGGACTTTCACAAAGCACATACCTTGATAAAGTTTTGAAGAAGTTCAAAATGGATCGAGCAAAGAAAGGTTTTTACCAGACATAAGGTGTAAGATTGAGTCGACTCAATGCCCGACCACAGCAGAAGATAGAGAGAAAATGAAAATGTTCCTATGCTTCAGCCATAGGCTCTATCATGTATGCAATGCTGTGTACCAGACTGACGTATGCTTAGCTGTAAGCTTGGGGGGAGGTACCAAAGTAATCCAGAGTGGATCATGGACAGCGGTCAAGAACATCCTGAAATACCGAAAAGGACTAAGGATATGTTTCTCGATATGGAGGTGACAAAGAGCTAGTCGTAAATGGTTACGTCGATGCAAGCTTTGACATCGATCCGGACGATTCTAAATCGCAAACCGGATCGTATTTTATTAAGCGGTGGAGCTGTCAGTTGGTGCAGTTCTAAGCAAAGCGTCGTGGCGGGATCTACATAGCTGCTTCGGAAGCAGCAAATGAAGGAGTCTGGATGAAAGAGTTCATTTCCGATCTAGGTGTCATACCTAGTGCATCGGGACCAATGAAGATCTTCGTGACAATCTTGGTGCAATTGCCTTGGCAAAGGAATCCAGATTTCACCAGAGGACCAAGCATATCAAGAGACGCTTCAATTCCATTCGGGACCAAGTCCAAGTGGGAGACATAGAGATTTGCAAAATACATATGGATCTGAATGTTGCGAACCGTTGACTAAGCCTCTTCCACGAGCAAAACATGATCAGCACCAAGACTCCATGTGTGTTAGAATCATTCTTGTGTAATCTAGATTATTGACTCTAGTGCAAGTGGGAGACTCAAGGAAATATGCCCTAGAGGCAATAATAAAGTTATTATTTATTTCCTTATATCGTGATAAATGTTTATTATTCATGCTAGAATTGTATTAACCGGAAACATAATACATGTGTGAATACATAGACAAGCAGATAGTCACTAGTATGCCTCTACTAGACTAGCTCATTAATCAAAGATGGTTATGTTTCCTAACCATAGACATGTGTTGTCATTTGATTAATGGGATCACATCATTAGGAGAATGATGTGATTGACATGACCCATTCCGTTAGCTTAGCACTTGATCGTTTAGTATGTTGCTTATGCTTTCTTCATGACTTATACAAAGTTCCTGCAACTATAAGATTATGCAACTCCCGTTTACCGGAGGAACACTTTGTGTGCTACCAAATGTCACAACGTAACTGGGTGATTATAAAGGTACTCTATAGGTGTCACCAAAAGTATATGTTGAGTTGGCATGAATCAAGATTAGGTTTTGTCACTCCGATTGTCGGAGAGGTATCTCTGGGCCTTCTCGGTAATACACATCATATAAGCCTTGCAAGCATTGCAACTAATGAAGTTAGTTGTAAGATGATGTATTACGGAACGAGTAAAGAGACTTACCGGTAACGAGATTGAACTAGGTATTGGATACCGACGATCGAATCTCGGGTAAGTAACATACCGATGACAAAGGGAACAACGTATGTTGTTATGCGGTTTGACCGATAAAGATCTTCGTAGAATATGTAGGAACCAATATGGGCATCCAGGTTCCGCTATTGGTTATTGACCGAGAATGGTTCTAGGTCATGTCTACATAGTTCTCGAACCCGTAGGGTCCGCACGCTAACGCTTCGATGATGATTAATTATGAGTTTATAAGTATTGATGTACGAAGGTAGTTCGGAGTCCCGGATGTGATCACGGACATGACGAGGAGTCTCGAAATGGTCGAGACATAAAGATTGATATATTGGAAGCCTACATTTGGACATCGGAAAGGTTCCGAGTGAAATCGGGAATTTACCGGAGTACCGGGAGGTTACCGGAACCCCCCGGGAACTATATGGGCCATAGTGGGCCTTGGTGGAAAAGAGAAAGGGCCAGCCCTAGGTGGTCGCGCGCCTCCCCCCTTCCCCTAGTCCTATTAGGACTAGGAAAGGTGGGCCGCCCCTCTCTCTCTTTCCTCCGGGAATCCTATTCCAACTAGGATTGAGGGGAATCCTACTCCCGAGGGAGTAGGACTCCTGGCGCCCCTCTTGGCGGCCAGCCCCTCCCCTTGGCTCCTTTATATATGGGGCAGGGGCACCCTAGAACACACAAGTTGATCTACGGATCGTTCCTTAGCCGCAGCGGTGCCCCTTCCACCATATTCCACTTCGGTCATATCGTCGCGGAGCTTAGGCGAAGCCTGCGCCGGAGAAGTCATATCGTCATGAGCTTAGGCGAAGCCCTGCGTCGGTGGAGCATCATCGTCGTCACCACGCCGTCGTCTCGACGGAACTCATCCCCGACACTTTGCTGGATCGAGTCCGGGATCGCCATCGAGCTGAACGTGTGCGTAACTCGGAGGTGCCGACGTTCGGTGCTTGGATCGGTCGGATCGTGAAGACGCACGACTACATCAACAGCGTTTTATAACGCTTCGCTTTCGGTCTCACGAGGGTACGTGGACAGACACTCTCCCCTCTCGTTGCTATGCCATCACCATGGTCTTGCGTGATCGTAGGAAATTTTTTGAAATTACTACGTTCCCCAACAGCTTGCTCACGAAGACCTAGGGCATTTGAGGAAGCCCATCGTAGGAATATACAAGCCAAGTTCTATAATGAAAAATTCCCACTAGTATGAAAAAGACAACTTATGACACTCACTATATGAAAAACATGGTGCTATTTTGAAGCACAAGTGTGGAAAAAGAGATAGTAACATTGCCCTTTTTATTTATTTATTTATTTATTTATTTTCTTTTTTTTGGGCCTTTCTTTTTTTCTTTTTGGCCTTTCTTATTTTTTATTTTTTTTTATTTTGGGCAATGCTCTAATAATGATGATCATCACACTTCTATTGATTACAACATAAGAATTACAACTCAAAACTAGAACAAGATATGACTCTATATGAATGCCTCCAGCGATGTACCGAGATGGTGCAATGAATCAAGAGTGGCATGTATGAAAAATAATGCATGGTGTCTTTGCCACAAATACGATGTCAACTAAATGATCATGCAATGGCAATATGACAAAAGTAAAGCATGTCATGATGATAGATGGAACGGTGGAAAGTTGCATGGCAATATATCTCGGAATGGCTATGGAAATGCCATAATAGGTAGGTATTGTGGCTGTTTTGAGGAAGATATAGGGAAGTTTATGTGTGATAGAGCGTATCGTATCACGTGGTTTGGATGCACCGGCGAAGTTTGCACCAACTCTCAAGGTGAGAAAGGGCAATGCACGGTACCAAAGAGGCTAGCAAAGGCGGAAAGGTAAAAGTGCGTATAATCCATGGACTCAACATTAGTCAAAAGAACTCATATACTTATTGCAAAAATTTAGAAGTCAGCAAAAATCAAGTACTACGCGCATGCTCCTAGGGGGATAGATTGGTAGGAAAAGACCATCGCTCGTTCCCGACCGCCACTCATAAGGATGCACAAGCCAGGTACACTTCATGTTTCAAATTTGTTACACAACTTTAACCATACGTGCATGCTACGGGACTTGCTAACTTCAACACAAGCATTCTTTGAATTCATAATTACCCAACTAGCATGACTTTAATATCACTACCTCCATATCTCAAAACAATTATCAAGTATCAAGTTGATCATAGCATCCAATTCACTTCCTATGATAGTTTTTATTATACCCAACTTGGATGCCTACCATTCTAGGACCAACTTTATGACCATCGCAAATACCATGCTGTTCTAAAAGACTCTCAAAATAATATAAGTGAAGCATGAGATACTAGTAATTTCTTCAAAATGAAGACACCACCGTGCTCTAAAAGATATAAGTGAAGCACTAGAGCAAAAACTATCAAGCTCAAAAGATATAAGTGAAAGCACATGAAGAAACATAGAGTATTCTAACAAATTCTAATCAAATAGGCTTCTCCCAAAAGGTGTGTACAGCAAGGATGATTATGGTAAACTAAAAATCAAAGACTAATATGATACACGACGCTCCAAGCAAAACACATATCATGTGGCGAATAAAAATATAGCTCCAAGTAAAGTTACCAATGAACGAAGACGAAAGAGGGGATGCCTTCCCGGGGCATCCCCAAGCTTAGGCTTTTGGCTATTCTTCAATATCTTGGGGTGCCTTGGGCATCCCCAAGCTTATGCTCTTGCCACCCTTTATTCCATAGTCCATAAAAGCTTTACCCAAAACTTGAAAACTTCACAACACAAAACTCAACAGAAAATCTTATAAGCTCCGTTAGTGAAAGAAAACAAAACCACCACATAAGGTACTGCAATGAACTCATTCTTTATTTAATTTGGTGTTAAACCTACTGTATTCCAACTTCTCTATGGATCATAAGCTATTTTATTGGCCATAGATTCATCAAAATAAGCAAACAACACACGAAAAACAGAATCTGTCAGAAACAGAACAGTATGTAGTAATCTGTAACTAACGCAAACTTCTGGAACTCAAAAACTTCAGACAAAATAGGAAGACCTAGGCAATTTGTTTATTGATCAGCACAAATTTGAATCACTATTTTATCACGTTCTGGTGATTATTAACAATTGTTTTCGTGAACCGAAAGTTTCTGGAAATTACAGCAAGATCAAATCAACTATCATCCAAGAAGATCCTATAGGTTTAACATGGCACAAACACTAATTAAAACATAAAACCACATATAAACAGAAGGTAGATGTATTATTTATTCCTAAACAGAAACAAAAATAAAAAACTAAAAATAAAATTGGGTTGCCTCCCAACTAGCGCTATCGTTTAACGCCCCTAGCTAGGCATAAAAGCGAAGATAGATCTAACGAGTGCCATCTTTGGCACTAAACTCATAAGTAGCACGCATGATAGATTCATAAGGTAATTTAACTTTCTTTATTGGAAGTGCTCCATGCCTTTATTTAAGGGAAATTGGAATCTAATATTCCCTTCCTTCATATCAATAATCGCACCAATCGTTTTAAGGAAAGGTCTACCAAGAATAATAGGGCAAGAAAGATTGCAATCTATATCAAGAACGATGAAATCTACGGGCACCAAATTTCTATTTGCAACAATAAGAACATCATTGATCCTTCCCATAGGATTTTTAATGGTGGAATCCGCAAGGTGCAAATTTAAAGAACAATCATCAAGATCATGGAAGCCTAGAATATCACATAAATTTTTGGAATCGTGGAGACACTAGCACCCAAATCACACAAAGCAAAACACTCATAATCTTTAATTATAATCTTTATAGTAGGTTCCCACTCATCATTAAGTTTTCTAGGTATAGAAACTTCCAAATTAAGTTTTTCATCATAAGATTGCATCAAGGCATCAACAATATGTTTGGTAAAAGCTTTGTTTTGACTATAAGCATGAGGAGAATTGACGACGGATTGCAACAAGGAAATACAACCTTTTAAAGAACAATTATCATAATCAAATTCCTTTAAATCCGAGATAGTGGGTTCAATATTATTAGAAGTTGAGGATTCTCCAATCTCACTTTTACCAAATTTAGCATTAAGATCTAAAGACTCCGAATTCTTGGGACACCTTCTAGGCAAGTTAATTCATCATCAGTCCCACAATCATCAAAATTCATATTGCAAAACATAGATCTAATCGGAGACGCATCAATAACTTTAAGATCCTCATCATTATTTTCACGGAAACTAGAAGAACACGCTTTTATAAAGCTTTCTTTCTTAGCACGCAATCTAGCGGTTCTTTCCTTGCACTCGTCAATAGAAATTCTCATTACTTTGAGAGACTCATTGATATCATGCTTAGGAGAATAAGATCAAAGTTTAAGAGAATTAACATCAAGCGAAAGTCTATCAACGTTCCTAGCCAAATCATCAACTTTGAGCAATTTTTCTTCAAGCAAAGCATTAAAATTCTTTTAAGAGATCATAAATTCTTTCACACTATTCTCAAAATCGGAGGGCATATTATTAAAATTACCATAAGAATTATTGTAGGAATTTCCATAATTATTAGAGGAATTACTAGGGAACGGTATAGCATTCAAATTTCCTCTATAAGCATTGTTTCCAAAACTATTCCTACCAACAAAATTCACATCCATAGATTCATTATTATTCTCAATCAAGGAAGGCAAAGGCATATCATTGGGATCAAGAGGAGTATTTTTAGTAGCAAACATCTTCATAAGTTCATCCATCTTTCCCCTCAAAACATTGATTTCTTCTATAGCATGCACTTTTTTACTAGAAGATCTTTCGGTGTGCCATTGAGAATAATTAGCCATAATATTATCAAGAATTTTTGTAGCATATCCTAACGTGATATCCATAAAGGTGCCTCCCGCGGCCGAATCTAAGAGATTTCTAGAAGCAAAGTTCAAACCGGCATAAAAATTTTGTATGATCATCCATAAATTCAAACCATGAGTAGGACAATTGCGAAGCATCAATTTCATTCTTTCCCAAGATTGGGCAACATGCTCATGATCAAGTTGTTTAAAATTCATAATATCGTTCCTAAGAGTGATGATCTTAGCAGGAGGAAAATACTTAGAGATAAAAGCATCTTTGCACTTGTTCCAAGAATCAATACTATTCTTAGGTAAAGACGAAAACCAAACTTTAGCACAATCTCTAAGTGAAAACGGAAATAACTTCAATTTGACAATATTGTTATCCGTATCTTTCTTCTTTTGCATATCACACAAATCAACAAAAATGTTTAGATGAGTAGCGGCATCTTCGCTAGGAAGGTCGGCGAATTGATCTTTCATAACAAGATTCAGCAAAGCGGTATTGATTTCACAAGACTCATCATTATTAAGAGGAGCAATCGGAGTACTAAGGAAATCATTATTATTGGTATTCGAGAACTCACACAATTTGGTATTATCTTGCGCCATGGCAACAAGTAATCCAACACACAAGCAAACAGAAACACGACGAGCAAAAAGAGAGGAGGAGATTGGGAAAGAGAGGGCGAATAAAATGGCAAGGGTGAAGTGGGGGAGAGGAAAACGAAAGGCAAATGGAAAATAATGTAAATGCGAGGGAGATGGGTTTGTGATGGGTACTTGGTATGTCTTGACTTGAGCGAAGACCTCCCCGACAACGGCGCCAGAAATCCTTCTTTCTACGTCTTGAGCTTGCGTTGGTTTTCCTCGAAGAGGAGAGGGTGATGCAGCAAGTGTAGCGTAAGTATTTCCCTCAGTTTTTGAGAAACCGAGGTATCAATCCAGTAGGAGGCTTCTCAAAAGTCCCACGCACCTACACAAACAACTGAGAACTCGCAACCAACGCAATAAAGGGGTTGTCAATCCCTTCACGGCCACTTGCGAAAGTGAGATCTAATAAAGATAGTATGATAAGATAAATATATTTTTGGTATTTTATAATATAGATACAAAAAGTAAATATGCAAATAAAAGTAGATTGAAAGCAAATATGATAAGAGATAGACCCGAGGGCCATAGGTTTCACTAGTGGCTTCTCTCAAGATAGCGTAAGTATTATGGTGGGTGAACAAATTACTGTCGAGCAATTGATAGAAAAGCGCATAGTTACACTACTGGAATCAGCTTATTTGCCGTCTGCCAGTTCTTTGCCGTCTGCTGGCGGACGGCAAAGAGGCACTTTGCCATCTGCTTGCAAAAAACAGACGGCAAAGAAGCGACAGACGGCAAAGATGCGATTGCCATCACCAATTATTTGCCGTCGCGGCAGATGGCAAAGAATCTTACCATGTGTTGGCGGACGGCAAAGAGGTGGGGCTATCTCTTTTTATGGTACAAAGAAAATCGTTGACCCCACCTCCTCTCTCTCTCCCCTCTCTCCGCACGGCCCCGCCACCTCCTCTCTCTCTCTCCCTCTCTCTCTCTCCGCTCGTCTCTCCCTCTCCTCGCTGAGCACCCACGTGGCCGATTTGGCGAGCTCCGACGGGATTCGACGCCGCCCAGCACACCCACGTGACCCCCTCGCCCGCTCCTCCATCCCCTCCGACCAGATCTGACTCGCGCGTCCTCCAGCGACCACGCGTGACCCTCCCCTGCGGCTAGGGTTTGGCCACCACATCCCGGCGTGTCTCGGTGTTGCTCGGTGACTCGGTGAGTCTCTTCACTCCTCCTCGTCACATCCATCCCTCTCTTTCTCACCGCGTCGCGTCGCGTCTCCTCTCCCTCACAGATCCATCACGCCGGGAAGCCATGGACAGGAAGGACGCCATGGACGGGAAGGACGCCGTGGAGGACGAGCTCCACCACTGCCCCAACGCCATCCAGTCCGCCCTTCTCCTCTCCTCCCTCTTGGATTTCTTCTTTTCCTGCCTAGCACCCATCCACTCAAGTTCTAAACCAAACAAGAAAAATTATCAATCTTGTTTTTGCTGCATATGCAATAATGGTTGAGGAGGACTCAGTTGTTCACTTCTATAATTGTGCCATAAATCGGTTTACTCGCTTGAGGGCTGCCATGGTTAGCTCGATTTGATAGGGTCCTTACTACATATGCTGCAGGATTTAACTTGACTTGTTAATAATGAGTGTCAATCTATCAAACACAAGGAAACTATAAATGCTTACTATTTTGTATAGTGATCGTTGTGTTGTGTATAGGTAAAACTTGTGTTGTCCTTATCTACTTTGGAGGCATCATCATGTGTTGTCAATTTAGTTTCGCCATGGTTTTGGTTTGGTCCTGCTTATGCCAAATCGATCATTCATTGCTTCTAAACACTCTACCTTTAATCTTTGCTTCTGTAAAACCGCCTTTCTTCTATTGAATGGAGTGTTTGCTTGCTATCTGGGAAAAGTAGCTCATTCATCGCTGATTTGGCATGTGCAACCAAAGTGGACGGACTGCATTTAGGTCCAGTCGCCGTGAGGATCCTCTGGCGGTGCTGGATGTGCCGTGGCGCGGTGGTGCCCCCGGGTGGCGCCTCCGTGCTGCGGTGCCCCTGGTTGGCGCCTTCGTGCCCGTGCTCTCATTGGCGCCGCCGTTGTGGTGCTCTCTGGCAAGCTCCGGCTTGTTGTGGTGGTGTTGGTTGTGATGTTGGTCACACCATAGTGATGGTGTGGCTGCATCCTGCTTCGCCTACAACTCCTTTTGGTGAGCTTCTCTTTGCTCCCCTCCTGATCTCTCTAATGCATAGCTCTTGATCTTGTTGGATGTGAGGCTCTATTAGCTGTGGTTAGCTGCTGTAGATGAGCATCAACTTGTATTGGAGCTCTCTGTGATGGATTCTTGCTGTGTCGGGGTTTTGGTCAGTGACCATCTATGTGTATTTGTGAAGTATATATACTCATGTCTGCTCATTACATTTAGTTGATCACAGAGTTGTTACTTTGGTGGATTACTTTACTCATGAGCGGATACTCACTTGTTCATAGTTATTTTCGTCCAATCTTGATATGAGCAGATGCCACTTGGTTTGGCTATTCCTATTTGTCTCTTTCTAATAGCCTATGAACAGATACTATACTTGGTTTTGGCTGTTACTTTCCTGGTTTCTCTTGATAAGACAGATACTACATCTGATTTGGGCGGTGATGCTGGTCCGAGCCCCCTCTCTTAGGCTTAATTTACATGTGACTATCCTGTCTTTGTGATGAACTAGCCCTGGCACTTCAGTTGTCTGAGCACATAATCCCTCAAGTATACCTTGAGGTCTTCGTAGCTCTCCTTAATAGTTATCTCTTCTAAGCTCTTTGGTGGTTGGATGTGTTGGGACTTGGTCCGGTTGGCTGGTTGTGATGTATATCTCCTCCACGGAGCTTTGTTTTGGCGTTGCACGGTGACATGTACCTATTGTCACTAGACAAAACTGATTGTGGTGATGAAGTCTAATCTTTGGCTTTAATCACTAGTTTTTAGTTGGCTTAATTCACGGAGCTAGTACAGATAGTGGTCTTTGTGTTGGCATTTAACTTATCGCTAATTGTGGTGGCTTCTTGATTGGGTCCTTGGCTGGTTCTCTTCTTTGGCTCTTTGGTATTGGTTTACTCTATTTGGCTTTCTAATTAAGATCACTTTGAAAATCAGGATCTTAACTAAGATTATCTTGATCTCAAATCTTGGCTCTCTGACATTGCATTTCACCAAGTGAAATGCTACATTTCTACTCTAACCCATTCTCTCTTTCTTAGTGCTTTTGTTATGCAGGTTGGAAGAAAAGAAGAAGATCCGAGAGAAGATCTTAGTAATAAGATAGTTTTAGGAAAATAGATATTTAGTTTTAGATCATTCCTTGTAATATTTGTTGGATATGTGTTGGATATATATGTGTTCATGACTATATATTGGTAACATGTGTTGGATATGTGTTCATGGATATGTGTTGGATATATATGTGTTCATGAGTATTGGTAATATGTGTTGGATATGCTATATTGGTCATACATATAGTCTGTGTTTGATTTTCTGTGAAAATGAATTGATATAAGAAGAAACAGAATTAATGCCTATTTGGTCTCTTTGCCATCCGCCAACAGATGGCAAAGAGCTCTGCAACTTTTGCCGCCGCGGCACAGATGGTAAAGAGTCGTGCCCTTGCCGTCCGCCATTGACAGCAAAGGCCTCTTTGCCGTCATTGTAAAAAGCAGACGGCAAAGAAGGCCTTCACCGACCCTGTCTTTGCCGTCATTGTTTGCCGTCATGGCGACGGCAAAAGGCCTTGCCGTCCGCCATCCTAGCCTTTGCCGTCCGCCATGGCTGATGGCAAAATGCAATTCTGTAGTGTTATGAGATTATCTAGGCATGATCATGTATATAGGCATCACGTCCATAACAAGTAGACCGACTCGCCTGCATCTACTACTATTACTCCACACATCGACCGCTATCCGGCATGCATCTAGAGTATTAAGTTCATAAGAACGAGTAGCATAATAAGCAAGATGACATGATGTAGAGGATAAACTCATGCAATATGATATAAACCCCATCTTGTTATCCTCGATGGCAACAATACAATACGTGCCTTGCAACCCTTTACATCCTTTGGGTAAGGACACCGCAAGATTGAACCCAAAGCTAAGCACTTCTCCCATGGCAAGAAAGATCAATCTAGTAGGCCAAACCAAACTGATAATTCGAAGAGACTTGCAAAGATAACTTAATCATACATAAAAGAATTCAGAGAAGATTCAAATATTATTCATAGATAAACTTGATCATAAACCCACAATTCATCGGATCTCGACAAACACACCGCAAAAAGAGTTTACATCGAATAGATCTTCACAAGAGAGGGGGAGAACATTGTATTGAAATCAAGAAAGATAGAAGAAGCCATCTAGCTAATAACTATGGACCCGTAGGTCTGTGGTAAACTACTCACAACTCATCGGAGGGGCAAGGATGTTGATGTAGAGGCCCCCCGTGCTTGATTCCCCGGCAGAGTGCCGACAAAGGCTCGAAGATGGGATCTCGCGGATACAGAAGGTTACGGCGGTGGAAATTGTGTTTCGTGGTGCCCCTGGATGTTTTCAGGGTACGTAGGTATATGTAGGAAGAAGAAGTACGTCGGTGGCCGCCCGAGGGGCCCACGAGATAGGGGGCGCCCCCTATAGGGGGACGCGCCCTCCTCTCTCATCGAGGCCTCGGCTGCTTCTTGACTTGCACTCCAAGTCCTCTGGATCATGTTCGTTCCAAAAATCACGCTCCCGAAGGTTTCATTCCGTTTGGATTCCGTTTGATATTCCTTTTCTTCGAAATACCGAAATAGGCAAAAAAAAAACAGCAATATGGGCTGGGCCTCCGGTTAGTAGGTTAGTCCCAAAAATGATATAAATGTGTAAAATAAAGCCCATAAACATCCAAAAGGGGTAATATAATAGCATGGAACAATCAAAAATTATAGATACGTTGGAGACGTATCACGCGCTGAGAATCCACGCCGCCCGACCCCCTTTTATTCCTGCGGCCATTTACCTTCATCTCTTGTCTCACATGACACAATAAGCACACCCACGAGGACACATACAAAGAGGACATCCGGCAGTTCCAATGTCGCTCCCCATGGCTCCAATGGCGCTCCCAGCAGCCGACGACGACAACGCCGGGTAGTTCACCACGCATCACGTAGTGGACACCCATGTGAGGGGGAAGGCTTTCTCGGTGGTGTACGCGAACGATCCGATCTCGGTGGAGAGCTCCATCCAAACTATGGAGCAGTTCCTTGCCGAGGACAAGTACCGAGTGATCGGCTTCGACCTCGAGTACACCATCGGTCATGCCAGGCACGATCAGAAGGTTGTCGTCGCCCAGTTGTGCGTGCGGCATGACGTCCTTGTCTACCACTACCACCTTGCCACAAGGCCTTGCGAGCGTTTCTCCAGGTTTATCAACAACTCCGACTACAGTTTCGCTACGGTGGACACCACCAACGATCTAAAAGCGCTCAAGGTTTCAGACTTGAAATGCCCGAATGTTGTCAACATCCAGCACCACTACAAGGTCTGGGGTAGAGAAAAAAACAAACTGAACTCCCTGGTTGACCTCGCCTCGGCCATCATCGACCCCTATTATGCGAAGATGAAGGAAGAGAGCAATAAGGACAAGAACGCCTGGCACAGTGTGTGGCATGAGAGACTGGATGAACAACATGTCAAGTACTGTGCCATGGACGCGTACACAAGCTCTGAGATGTCTGGCGGATCGTTGACATGAGGAACTGTCTTCTTCTGACCCAAGCGAGGATTGAGCCACATAGCGATGGCGGGGCGTCACAAGAAGTAGATGACTAGGCGATCATTTCTCCTACTTTAGAATGCATGCAATTGTTTATTGAGGTGTGTGCGAATGATCTCGTATAGTCACTTATGTAATTGGATGTTTATTTCAGCTATATATATACATGTTATTCTCGTAGACAGAGCAATTCACACGGCTTATTAGCAGCAATAAATACGTCTGTGTTATTATTGGTCTTCGCACATATTTCTGATTACAGACCTGTTTGCCGCGGATCACACACATCTTGTTCAGTTGAACCGTTTCCATTGTGTTGCTTAATCACACACAGTTCATCCCAGTGAACCGTGTGCTGTATATCACACACGCCTTCATCTGGATGCCCATTTCTTTTGTTCCTCCTCATCCCAAACAGTTAATTGAGCTGAACTGTATGCCCTGCATCGCACACACAACTAAATTCTGAACCGTGTTTGACGCATCTGTCATCGCAAACGTTTTGCACCTTTTTTGATGGGTTCTTTACACCACCGTTTGCGATTATGGCATCGCACACAGTTTCATCTAAGGGTCTCTGATCGTAATGTCGCATTTGGACCATCCTGTAGTAGTGAAATGCAAATTCTCTATAATGCACAATGCTTGGGGGAGCTATCCTATTTTCTATAAAACACTCATCTTGTGATCCTTATCAAGTGTGTGTTAGTGGAAGGCAAGCCGTTTTCTTTTTGGTACTTTGTGCCATCATGAAACTTTGTAGAGAGCTTGGTTTGTTTGGAACCATCCTCGATTTTGGGAGTTTGATATCTTTTATTTAGTGTGTATCATTGGATATCTCATTCCTCGATGTATCTGTTATGGATATCCTCCAAGTGTTTATTTATTCATTTGGTATCTTTTCTTCACTTGGTATTTCTTTGTCAATTGGTATCGGTTCTTGGAAGTATTGAGCATGCATATTAACTTCATGTAGTCTCTTTGGCATGCTTTCTTTCTTTGACCCAATATATAGGGGAAACTCCACCAAGTCTCCAATTGGATGAGATGTGCATGAAATTTATTTTCATATCTATATGCACATATTTATGTGGAGTTTGTCCTATGTATTGTTGGTTCTCTAACTCTTTGGTTCCAATGAGGTTGGGTACCATTTTGTTTGTGTTGTAGGTCTAGCAACAATTGGAGATACATTGGATGCTCGGCTCACTCACAAGGAAGGTGGTGTCACCATGTGCTTATTGGAGTCAAGCTAGGATGTTCAATGAACTACTATCTAATACCTTCAATTGGTATCTTCTGCATCCTTCCAATGCTATCTCGGTAACAAGTATCTATTCATTCTTTCCTCGCTTGCATTCAACCTTGTGTATGTTGCATCTTGGCATGATATTCATTTCACATCTTGTCATACTTGTTTCCCTTCTCAAAGCGTCCCAACGATGATCTCTTGTTGCTAGTTGTGATGTCTTTGATGGATGTGTGGTTGGACTTCATTTATATACAATAAGACCATATCTAGCCAAGTGATATGCTTTCAAGAAAATATCTTATTGGTATATTTATGACTTCCTTGTGGATATCTTGTTCTTTCCTTTTTGTAACTATTTCGTGTGTACATCCTTCTTTGTGGATTGATATCATCATGATCGTCATCTACCTAGAATCTTATACACTTGAGAGAAGTTGCATATCTAGTTGATATCCCTTTCTTTCACGTCCACCGTTTCTTTCTCATGTTATTTCTTTAGTGGCTCCGTGAAAGTGTGTGCCTTGAGTGCGGGTCATATCTCGTTGCATCTTGATGCACTCTTGTGTGGTGAAGATCTTTTTCCTCATGCTTGTCTTGACGAGGCTTTTGCCATCTTAATTGGTATCCCTCGTATTGATGAGGCTTTCACTTTCTATCTTCACCATGGGTTGTCGCAAGCTTGGTTGTTATTTCACTTTTTAGTAAGCTTGTGTATCCATTTGCTTCTTGTGTGTGTGTGGGAAGGTCATGTCTTGCACCTTGTATCTCAATTATCCAAGACTATGTTGATGCTTAATGCTCATCCTTACATTAGTATTCTCAAGTGCTTTTTCATGACTCACAGATATATTTTTGGTTGAGCCTTATCTTAAGTTGCCTCTTTTACATGTTGCTCAACCATGTGTTTGTTGCAAGTGCTAGGCTTTGTTTCCTATATGCTCACTTGCACTTGTTGTAAGTTTCTATTGATTTTGGGGGAGCTATGATCCTATTTTGTGCACTTTGTATCCAAATACAAAAATTCTTATTTGTGCACAAATCATGGGGAGCTTCTCTAGTTTCTTTAGAACACTTTCTCATATCTTAATATCCTTTATTCATGTGGCTCATAGGATCTTTGGTCTAGTTGGTTCAATTTATATCTGTTGATTGCTTGCTTCAGTTGGTATCTTTTGATTGCTTGATTGCTTGTGTCTCTCTTTGTTATCTCTTTGTGGCATATCATTCTTTAGCAATCTTTGTGCCTTAATATAGTTTGTCTTCCTCCAAGTATTTACCTTTGGATATGTGTATGACATTCCACTCTCTTATTGAGAAATACACAATTTATGGAGGAACACTTTCTATATTGGCCTTCTAAGCTTTTCGCCCATTTTGGCAATCGATGCCAATGGGCGAGAAGTTTCAGAGAGTTTTGTGGAGAAGATTTTAGAGTTTTGCATTGCTTTGGTTTTGTTCCTAAGCATTTTCATCTCTTACTCATGCATCATTGGTTGTTGCATTGCAAGGTGATGCAAAATTCCTTATATAAACTCTCTTGAAAGTGATTGTCATCAATTACCAAAATGGGGAGATTGAAAGGACATGCGGTTCCGCCATGTGTGGTTTTGGTAATTGATGACATTCTCTATGGACTAATGGTTGCATTGAGTTATATTTGAAGAATTTGTCCATAGGCATTTCTCGAAGTCCATGTGTTGGTTTCAAGGAGTTGATGTGTTGACCAAGGTGCTATTAAGGAATTATCCAAAGATTGTTCATGTGAGAGTTGAGCTTATTACAAGCATGTCTTTAAGAAGAATATTGTGTGATCATTCATGCTTACCTTCAAGGCATCATCCAAATGAAGAGAGTTGGAAAGGTTCAAGGTTGATCAAGACTAAGTCAAGAGTGAATCAAGTTGATCAACTCACAAAGCGTAGAAGATGTACCAAGAGAGATCAAGTGATCCCATGGTATGGTAAGCATTGTCAATTACGCTTTGTGTACTAACCCATGGTCTTCGTGAGAGTTCTTTGTGGGGTTAGGTTGCGGTGTGCATGTTCAAGTGATGCATCACGAAGAGATCAAGTTCTTGAAGATTGCCGTCCATTGCGGTGACAATGGACTTGTGAAGATGTGCCGAAGAGTGGCTCACCCATAGTGGGGTATGGGTGAGCAATCTACTAGTCTTCACCGAGCCAACGCAATCAAGAAAGGTGGTCCTCCTTGAGAAATTCAAGATCGTCTACATCTAGCTCAAGTGGGCTTTGTCCAAGGCAAAGGTTTGGCCTTGATAGGTTCTCTATTTTACCGGTTTCTTGGTGGTAGTTTGGAGACCGGGTTATAGGATCGATTGCCGTACTATTAAGGGGGGCTCTCAAGTGAGTAGCTTGACCGTATAATTCGTAGAGAGCTCAAACCATTGCATGCTTGCATCATCTTTCTTGGTTCTTGTTTGGTTTTCTCCTTGTGATATTTGGAGCTTATGGTCATCTTCTTGACAAGCTCGAGTTCATCGAAAACGGAGTTCACATGCTTCTTCTATTGCGTTTTCGGTTGGAGGTTTTACCGGTCTTATTCGAGGAAGGGTTCTCGCCTTTTTATTATGGGAATTTTCTAATTTCCTTATTATTGTTATTTATATCAATATTGTGTTAGCCCTTGTCGCTAGCTTTCCAACAAACTTGGTTTCGTTGAATTCGGAGTCCGTTTGCAGAAGTTGTGTCAGTTTTGGTGTCCTTAAAAAGGCTGTAGCGGTACTACCGCTCATGGGAGTGGTACTACCGCTTGGAGGGGGTGTAATTTTTTACTACCGCTCTTGGGAGCGGTACTACCGCTTGGAGCGGTATTTTTTAGTAGTACCGCTCGCAAGCAATAGTACCGCTGCCCTTTAAGGTAGTACCGCTACCCCTAGCGGCAGTACCGTGAGGACGAGCGGTAGTACCACTCTGTGCGGGCTGTGAGCATAACAGTTGGATTTTTTCCCACCTGTAAAAGCAGGTCTTCTTCTGCAATGAACCTTATCCTTTGATCTCGTGTTCTTCCCCCATTGTTGACCTTCTTCGAGCTTGCTATCTCTTAGTTCCTCCATGGATTCTTGCTAGTTTTTGTGGGAAAAGAGAGAGGAGGTCTAGATCCACATTTCCACCAATCACTTTCTCCTCTATGTGAGGGGAACCCCTTGGATCTAGATCTTGGAGTTCTTGGTGTTCTCCTTCTTGTTCTTCCTCTCATTTTCCTCCCTAGCATTACTTACTTTGGTGGGATTTGGGAGAGAAGGACTTGGGCACTCCATGTGCCCTTGCCATTGCATTTGGTGCATCGGTTTGAGTTCTCCACGGTGATACGTGGAAGTTACAAGTTGAGAAGCTTATTACTCTCGGGTGATTGGTACCCTTGAGCTCGTTCCTCTTGGGTGCTTGGGCGCCCTAGACGGTTGGTGGTGTTCGGAGCTTAATCATTGTGGTGTAAAGCTCCGAGCAAGCGTCGGGATCTCCAATAATGTTGTGGAGATCGCCCCGAGCAATTTGATGGGTACCGGTGACCTCCCCCAAGGGTTGCCAAAGTGTACGGGTTCGGTGACCTCCCCCAAGGGTTGCCATTTGTATGGGTTCGGTGACTGCCCTTAAGGGTCCCTTAGTGGAATCAGGGCATCTTGCATTGTGCAAGGGCGTGAGGAGATTACTGAGGCCCTAGTGGCTTCTTGGGGAGCATTATGCCTCCACACCGCTCCAAACAGAGATTAGCATCCGCAAGGGTGTGAACTTCGGGATACATCGTCGTCTCCGCATCCCTCGGTTATCTCTTACCCGAGCCCTTTACTTTTGCACTTTACTTTGTGATAGCCATATTGTTTCTTGTCATATATCTTGCTATCACCTAGTAGTTTATCTTGGTTAGCATAAGTTGTTGGTGGACATAGGTGTGCTTCACAAATTAACCGCTAGGTTTATTCCGCATTGGTTCAAGCCTAAACCATAATTATTTTAAAGCACCTATTCAACCTCCCCCTCTAGGTGACATCCACTATCTTTCAACTTCCTCTTCTTAAACACAATTTGCCTATTGAAACTTTGGGAGGTCCTCCTCCACCCAAAGGTGATCCTGTGTTTGAATTAAAACAATTGCCAGACACTTTCAAATATGCTTATCTTGAGGAAAATAAGATATCATGTTATTATTAGTGCTAACTGTCGGTGTCAAAACCGGCGGATCTCGGGTAGGGGGTCCCGATGTGTGCGTCCAGGCTGATGGTAACAGGAAGCAAGGGACACAAATGTTTACCCAGGTTCGGGCCCTCTCGATGGAGGTAAAACCCTACTTCCTGCTTGATTAATATTGATGATATGGGTAGTACAAGAGTAGATCTACCACGAGATCGTAGAGGCTAAACCCTAAGAGCCAGCCTATGATGGTATGAATGTAATTGTGATCGGCCTTCTAAGGAACAACCTCTCCGGTTTATATAGGCACCGGAGAGGACTAGGGTTTACATGGAGTCGGTTACAAGGAAGGAAATATAATATCCGGATCGCCAAGCTTGCCTTCCACGCCAAGGAAAGTCCCATCCGGACACGGGCCGAAGTCTTGAGTCTTGTATCTTCACGCTTCAATAGTCCGGACGTTGTACACAGTCCGGCTGTCCGGATACCCCCTAATCTAGGACTCCCTCAGTAGCCCCTGAACCAGGCTTCAATGACGATGAGTCCGGCGCGCAGTATTGTCTTCGGCATTGCATGGCGGGTTCCTCCTCCGAATATTCCAAGGTAATTATCGAACACCGAAACCATGTCCGGATCCACGAGATGGTCTTCTTATGGCATAAACTTGATCTGTTGGCAGTCTTCGCGCATCGTGGCCCAGTCCAACGTGAACCGGCGCTTCTTACCCCATGATGACTCGCATTACGAGGCGGTTTTGCTGGCACGTCCCATCGAGGCAGGGATCGTATTCCACTTATTACGGGATTTTCCATCAATATGAGCACGCGTGACCCCACGACGGCGGTTGGTATAACCCGTGTGTTTTTAGATAAGCCTCAAACGGTCACGCCGGGGACTCTTGATATTCACCCTCTTTATAAAGGCGTCGAGACCTACGCCTCTTTCTTCACCTTCATCGCGCCTTCTCGCACCTCGAGTTCTAACACCCAAAACCTAAGCTCCACCCCCCGGAATCCGCCAGTATGTCCGGATCTGATCCTCAAGGCCGGTGGGTCGCCTCCTTGATCAAGGAGAAGGACATTGTGAAGCTTAGGGAGGTCGGATACCTAACTGCGGATATCCAGCACAGGCTCCCCGCTCCAGGGCAGGTCATCCCTACGCCATAGCCCAATGAGTGCGTCGTTTTCGTCCCACACTTCCTCCACGGTCTGGGTTTCACCCTTGATCCCTTCGTGAGGGGGCTCATGTTCTATTATGGGTTGGATTTTCACGATCTGGCTCCCAACGCTATCCTCCATATCTCGTCGTTTATTATTATGTGCGAGGCTTTTCTCCATGCCGCCCACACTTCGGCTTATGGCTCAAGACCTTCAATGTGACGCCGAAGATGATCGAGGGGAGACATGTGGAGTGCGGGGGTGCCGTAATAAGCAGGAACGACGACGCCCCGTGGCCAGAGGGTTCTTTCCCAGAAGTATCCGATGTATGGCTGCGGAGGTGGTTTTATGTCACGGCTCCTAGGGGCACAAAGTGGGTGGCCGCCCCCGAGTTTCGTTCGGGCCCTCCGTCAGAGTTGGTGTCTTGGACAGACATAGGGCGGAATTGGGGACCCGCCGGTGATATACCGGTACTGCAGAATCGCATCCGGGAGCTTCTTGCAAGGGACATTAATCTTGTCAGCATAATGCAAGTAATGTTGGTCCGGCGGATGTTGCCATGCCAACGCCGGCCTCTCCGGATGTGGGATTTCAATCCGGAGGGTCCGCGGACCGTCAAGCACTTCTTCGTCCTGAAGCCCGAAGAGATGTGCAAATTATTCTTCGGACAGAAAGTAAAGTGTTCGGACACCACCGAGGATGCGGGCCTAAGCTGCAATCGCCTAGATACCCAAGTAAGTAAACTTGACACCGGACACCGTGTTTTGTATCTGTTATGATTGTTTATTCTGAAAATCATCCGCGTCCAGGAATGGCTCAGCAAGGCGGAGAGAATTAGGTGTCCGGCGCCACTTCCCGAAGGCTCGCCCGCCCCCACCATGGCCAAGATGCTTGACCGAGTAATCAGCAGGATGCCCCCGGGGAAAGACAAGGGGAAGGATGAAGAATCCGAACCCCACACGCTACGCATCCAAACCGTGGGAATTGTTACCTCTCCTAAGGAGGATAGTCGGGAAGGAAAGGCCAAGGCCTCCTCCCCGTGCGGGAAGAAGAGGGCCGCTTCCGAAGACTCGGAGACAGAGATGCCCAGACCCGGGAAAAAGATAACACCAGGGGGCTCTGCCCCAACGGGCACCCTCACCGCATCATGCCCACCAACGGCCAGCCCTCCACCGAGCTGTAAGTTAATTTTTAATTCGAAGGTACTGCGTTCCTCCTAGATCAATAACCAGGATTCGTCTTTCACAGTTCGGCTAGCAACCCCTCTCAACAGAGTTTGTCTTCGGGGGACCTTCCTCCGGAGATGATGGAGAGCGAGACCCCACCTACCTCTCTGGCTTGCGAAGCGGGCGACACTGAAGTGTCGTCACGGAGGAGTCCGGATCTGCCGAAGCCGGAGGCCAACGCGTCAGCCGCCCTGAGCTTGGAGTGTTTGGCTCCTGCAAGGGGCGATGGGAAGGGTCTGGCACAGTTCAATGTCCGGCCAGACATACTGACGGGCCTACTGGAGCGGGCTGCGCTCTCGGAGGAGCACCGCTCATTAATGAGCACGGTGCTCCAGAAGATTTCATCCGCTACAAGCGGTTTGAATGAAGCATTTGCAAGTCTACTCAGAGGCTTTGAGGTATGTAGTGAAGAATACACTGTTTTTGGCTGTGAGGCACGCGTTAGGTGTGCTCCATATAGATAGTAGCCCCTGAGACACTGGTTGCCTGCCTTAGGGGGCAAACGGGGGATCATAAATCAATGACTACGCTATAAATGTGTGCAGGTACCTATGAGTCCGGCTGCCGACCAGTCCGTGGAAGTTTCCGAACTGACCAGGCAGATTCGATCGATTGACGCCGATATCATGCTTGTGAATGAGCGGCTGGACAAGTCACAAGGTATGTGCTCTTCCTTCCTTTGTATTGGAAAATATGGAGGCGGCATGATATTAATGTAAGATGTTCGGACTGTAGATGGTGCTGCTGCCGTAGAGGCCCTAAGGGCAGAACTTGTTCAAGCCAAGGAACAAGCTCGGGTTAGCAATGCGGCTGCCCTAAAGGCGACCAATGAACTAAGAGCCGAACAAGCAACTCATCGCCGAAGCGAAGGAAAGATGGCCGAAATGGCTATTGAGTTAAAAAATGCCGCTGACCGGTATGAGCTCCTTGAAAGGAAGCATAAGGATAGCTTGGCCGAGCTAGACAAGGCACGCAATGCCACCAAGGAAATACGGACTAAGCTCAGGTGTGCACGGGAGGAGCTTCAACAGGCCAGTAAAATTGTGACTGGAGATTCCTACTTGCTGCGGATGAAGTTTTTCGATCCGAAGTATGCTCCTCAGGATGGGCGTTGGAGTCCTGCGGACGCGTATGCGGATTTGGCGAAGAGTACGGCTGACACTGTCAAGTTCTTCGAGGATCAGGGTGATAGGGAAGTGGAGAAGCTTTTCTGGTCGCAATTCAATGTTCCCACTCGCCCGCTGCCATTAAATGAAAAGATGGCTGCTGTGGCGGAGCTTCACAGGCTGTCCGGTCTTGCAATGCGGTCTGTGATAGACCATCTTTGGCCTGAAGGGCTTAAGCCGGACAGTTACTTTGGATTGGTGCAGCAATTCCTTGGGGCCGTGCCTCGGATCAATGCCATGAGGAGGTCAGCCTGCATAGAGGGTGAACGGATGGCTCTTGCCCGCGTTAAAGCCTATTGGACAGATATGGAGGCCAATATTATAGCGGCCCAAGATCCCGCGGGGGGCCAATATCCGGCCGAGCACTACTTGGCGCAGGTCACAGAAGGTGCCCGCCTCATAGAGGCACAGTGCTTGAAGAATGTATTATTCGAGTGATAAATCGAATTATTGTAAAATCAATGTTATTTTGGTTATAAGGCTATATTTATACTTTATGCCCGAAAGTATTGTTGTGTCCCCTGTTCGGCTGTTTATATATGTATGTATGTATGTATGTATGTATATATATATATATATATATATATATATATATATATATATATATATATATATATATATATATATATATATATATATATATATATATATATATATATATGTGTGTGTGTGTGTGTGTGTGTGTGTGTGTGTGTAATCCGAAAGATAGCAGTCATCGGCTTCAGCCCCCACGCAAACAATGCGGGGGTGTTCGCAAAAAATATGCATAATCACACTTGATCCAACGTCTTGGTCCATGAAGGAGGTGATCACACGTCGAACTAGGCAACCGGACTATATAGTTGTAACACTTTCGCTTAGCCATGGGAATTAATGTTGGGGCTACTATGTAGCCTGGTACATTTCGCGGGCATCCGAATCTGGTAGCGTGTGTACATGGTAGGCAGCGGTCCTTCGTTAATGCGGAGGAATCCTAAAGATTCCGATAAGTCTTCGAGTGGTTGAACAGTCTCTCGATGTATCATGACAATCAGTTTTCGGCTTTTTCTACTGAGGTGCTCGTCCGGAATAACCAGGGCACAATCGCACTAGTTCTCCTTTGGCCACCTTAGGCGATAGTAACGGAACGTAAGGCGGCAAACCCAGGAGCCGGGCAAACCCAACATTTGACTAAAGACATGATTCGGAGTTGCTGCATATAAGGCCAAACTCGTGACGCCGAACACTCCCGAGGGTATTCGGACTTTTATGATAGTCGATGGGCTCAAGAATGCCCATTCGTTATAAACCCTGTTTTTTCAGGTACGTGCGTTAATCTGTCGTGGTGAGATGCCAAAAACGGCAGTATCCTCTGTGGGTATGAGACCAATGGGACTGTTGAACAACAAGAGGCAATAAAAGGTTTACACAGGGGCTTAATCTAAAAAGAAACCTGTTGAACGGGGCCCTGTTGCACGTCTGCGCCTTTGTCTCTGTTGTGCCGTATCCTGGAAGGGTATCGCGCGAACGTTGCCTGTGGAAAAAGGAAAACTCGTAGAAGAGCACAACGTAAGTATGTGATGGATAATAAAAGTATAAGATGTTGGCCTGCCCGTAAGGTTGAGCCAACTATGGGACTGTGTTAAGTATTTATAGCCCCTGGTGTCCGCTATGGGATTACATATACGGTGCCCTGGGTCAATTTTATCCGGGCGACCGGACTCGTCTAGCCGAGTTTGTGGTCTTTAAGGACCAGTCATGTTGTCTGATGTTGGAGGCCGCTTATAGTCCGGCCGCGAGGGCCGTCGCGTGTTCCTCTGCGCATGACGGGCGCTCTGTTAGTCCACTAACGGTGATGACGCCACGTGGACCGGGCATCTTAAGTGTAAGGTAGCCATAGTGTGGCAATGCGTTGAAGCGAGCGAAGGCCGTTCTTCCGAGCACTGCGTGATAGTCGCTTTGGAAGGGTGCGATGGTGAAGAGTAGTTCTTCGCTTCTGGAGTTGCCTAGAGAGCCGAATGTTACCTTGAGTGTGTCGGAGCCTCTGCTATGGGCTTCAACGCCTGGTATCACCCCTTCAAAGGTGGTGTTGCTTTGGTTAATTCTGGATGGGTCTATCCCCATCCTGCGGACAGTGTCCTCATATATTAAATTGAGACTGCTGCCGCCGTCCATAAGGACGCGGGTGAGACGGTATCCGTCGATTATTGGGTCAAGCACCAAGGCCCTTGATCCTCCGCGCCGAATACTAGTTCGGTCATCCAAGTTATCGAAAGTGATCGGATAAGGCATCCAGCGGTTAGGCGTGAGTACCATGGGCTCTATATCGAGCGCGTCTCTATGCGCGCGTTCGTGCCTCGTCATGGATGTGTGAGTCGCGTGGATCATAATCACTGTTTTAACCTCTGGTGGGAATTTTTTACGTCGCCGGTGTTGGTGGCGAGGTTCATCCTCGTCTTCACTTGGTGTTTCCCTCTCCTTGTGTTCAGCGTTTAATTTGCCGGCCTGCTTGAAGACCCAGCACTCTCTGTGTGTGTGGTTTGCAGGTTTGTCAGGGGTGCCATGAATTTTGCATAGTCTGTCTAGGACTCTATTCAGACCGGACGGTCCCTCTTTGCTGCCTTTAGATGGCTTGTTTTGCTGATTAGGTCAAGAGCCCCTGAATCCGGCATTAAACATTGTGTTATCCGGGCTCTCTTCCTTGTTTTGGTGTTTGTTTCTATGACGTCGTGGCTTCCCGTTGCCATCCCTTATTTCGGATGTCTTTGGGTCGATGGTGCCTTCTGAGCTAGCCGCTATCTTCTTCAGCAAAAGCGGGTCATAAGGCTTGTTAGGGCTGCCATTGTCCTTGGCTTTTCTTGGCCGAGGTGTCTGGCGAGCCACTCATCACGGATGCTTTGTTTGAATGCTGCTAAGGCTTCGGCATCCCGACAGTCAACAATTTGGTTCTTCTTAGTGAGGAATCTGTTCTAGAACTTGCGGGCGGATTCTCTGGGCTGTTGGACTATGTGACTTAAGTCGTCAGCATCCGGAGGCCAGACATAGGTCCCTTGAAAGTTGGCCCTGAAGGCGTCCTCGAGTTCCTCCCAGCTCCCAATTGAATTTTTGAGGAGGCTTTTCAACCAGTGCCGAGCTGGTCCCTTCAGCTTGAGGGGGAGGTATTTGATGGCGTGAAGGTCATCCCCACGGGCCATATGCATGTGTAGGATAAAGTCCTCGATCTAGACTCCTGGGTCTGTCGTTCCATCGTATGCCTCTATGTTCACAGGTTTAAAGCCCTGTGGGAATTCGTGGTCCAGTACTTCATCGGTAAAGCACAGGGGGTGAGCAGCCCCTCTGTATCTGGACGTGCTGTGGCATGTCGCCAGATGTTGTTGTGTCCGGTCTTTATTCCGGACTGGTATTCGATTGGAGTAATCGTTTTGGCGACCATAGTCCTTTGCCTGGGTGCGTCCTTTGGATCCATAAATGGACCTGGTCGCGCCAGCTTTCTTATTCAGGTGTTCATGTGGATCGGTAGCCGCTTTGTTGCGGTTATGAAGTGGTACAGCTTCGTCGTCGAATTCTGGCAGTAGCTTGCGTTTTGGATAGCTCTTTGTATGGCGATCATCGCCGTATACTTCTTCAGTGTCTAGCACTTTATTCCATCTACGGTTGAGCGTTTCCTGTGCGGCCTTGAGCCATTGCTTCTGCTTCTTTAGGCTTCTTGCGGTGGCCATAAGCTTTCTGTGGAGGTTATCTCGTTCCACGTGTTTTTCCGGGGTTGAATCGTTATCCGGACCGTTTTCCTGCGCTGGTTCGTCTTGATGACCTTGTCCGTCGGGATCATTGTCCTCGGGCGTCTGCTCCGAACTGTGTTCAGGGTGACCTGGTTCGTCCTGCTCCATCGCTGGGTCCGTATGGTCGTTGTTGCCTTCGGGGTTGATTGTATTATCGATCCTTCTGGCGCTCTTGTCACTACTTTTACTGTTGCTGGACTTAGAATGGCGTCTGCGCCGTCGCTTTGGCTTTTGTCCGGGGGTTTTATCATCCGGACTGTCGCCTTTGTTCTCTTTGGGCGTATCCACCATGTATACGTCGTGTGACGAGGGGGAAGTCCGGCGCCCCATAGATTCTGCATCCTCTCCTGCATCGTCGTCCATATCGTCGATGTCTTCGGGGTCGAAGTCAGGCACGTCGGTTAAATCATCGACCGTGGCTATGAAGTGGGTGGTGGGTGGGCAACGAATTTCTTCGTCGGCTGCTTCCCACTCGAACTGGACGTAGTTTGGCCCAGAAATTTCTGTCAAAGAGAGAGTTTTCAACGAGTTCAGCATGTCGCCAAAGGGTGAGTGCCGAAAAATGTCTGCGGCGGTGAATTCCATTACCGGAGCCTAATCTGGCTCGACCGGTCCGGGAGCGCGCAGACCGGACTCAACATCCGGATACGAATCCGGGGGTCCGGAGTCATAGGCCACCACAGAGGTAAGGCCCGTGTTTGGCTCCACGCCGATGAGTGCGCGACCTGCAGGGCGGGGTCCAGCCCTCCGTCCTCAGGCAACGCAGCCTTCTCTGGATTTAGGTCCGAGGCTAATGCGGGGGCGATACCCCGAGCTTTGTCCGACAGCAGGTCTAAGCCGTGCTCGTCGTGATTGTCCGGTATCGTGTTATTGACGATGGTTGAAGGAGCCATCGAGCCCAATAAGAGGAACTCTCAATGAAAGCACCAATGTCGGTGTCAAAATGGGCGGATCTCGGGTAGGGGGTCCAGATCTGTGCGTCAAGGCTGATGGTAACAGGAAGCAAGGGACACAGATGTTTACCCATGTTCGGGCCCTCTCGATGGAGGTAAAACCCTACTTCCTACTTGATTAATATTGATGATATGGGTAGTACAAGAGTAGATCTACCACGAGATCGTAGAGGCTAAACCCTAAGAGCTAGCCTATGATGGTATGAATGTAATTGTGATCGGCCTTCTAAGGACCAACCTCTCGGGTTTGTATAGGCACCGGAGAGGACTAGGGTTTACATGGAGTCGGTTACAAGGAAGGAAATATAATATCCGGATCGCCAAGCTTGCCTTCCACGCCAAGGAAAGTCCCATCCGGACATGGGCCGAAGTCTTGAGTCTTGTATCTTCACGCTTCAATAGTCCGGACGTTGTACACAGTCCGGCTGTCCGGATACCCCCTAATCCAGGACTCCCTCACTAACCTTTCAGAACATGAAGAAGAAAGATTATTGAAAGTTCTAAGGAAGCACCGAGCTGCTATTGGGTATACTCTTGATGATTTAAAGGGCATTAGTCCCACTCTATGTCAGCACAAGATTAATATGAAACCTGATGCTAAACCTGTCGTTGATCACCAACGCCGGTTAAATCCGAAGATGAAGGAAGTGGTAAGAACAGAAATATTAGAACTTCTGGAAGCAGGTATAATCTATCCTATAGCTGATAGTAGATGGGTAAGCCCTGTTCATTGTGTCCCTAAGAAAGGAGGTATAACTGTTGTTCCCAATGATAAGAATGAACTTATTCCACAAATAATTGTTACAGGCTATAGAATGGTAATTGATTTTAGAAAATGAAACAAAGCAACTAGAAAAGATCATTACCCTTTACCTTTTATTGATCAAATGCTAGAAAGATTGTCTAAGCACACACATTTTTGCTTCCTTGATGGATACTCTGGTTTTTCACAAATAGCTGTTTCTCAACCTGATCAAGAAAAGACTACTTTCACTTGTCCCTTTGGAACTTGTGCTTATAGACGTATGCCTTTCGGTTTATGCAATGCACCTGCTACTTTTCAATGATGTATGACTACTTGAAGGAAATATGCCCTAGAGGCAATAATAAAGTTGTTTTTTATATTTCCTTATATCATGATAAATGTTTATTATTCGTGCTAGAATTTTATTAACTGGAAACTCGATACATGTGTGGATACATAGACAAAACACAGTGTCCATAGTAAGCCTCTACTAGACTAGCTCATAAATCTAAGATGGTTAAGTTTCCTAACCATAGACATGTGTTGTCATTTGATGAACGGGATCACATCATTAGGAGAATGATGTGATGGACAAGACACATTCGTTAGTTTAGCATAATGATCTTAAAGTTTTATCGCTATTGCTTTCTTCATGACTTATACATATTCCTTTGACTATGAGATTATGCAACTCCCAAATACCGGAGGAATACCTTGTGTGCTATCAAACATCACAACGTAACTGGGTGATTATAAAGATGCTCTACAAGTATCTCCGAAGGTGTTTATTGGGTTGGCATATATCGAGATTAGGATTTGTCACTCCAAGTTTCGGAGAGGTATCTCTAGGCCCTCTCGGTAATGCACATCATAATAAGCCATGCAAGCAATGTGACTAATGAGTTAGTTGCAGGATGATGCATTACAGAAGGAGTAAAGAGCCTTGCCGGTCACGAGATTGAACTAGGTATAAAGATATCGATGATCGAATCTCGGGCAAGTAACATACCGATGACAAAGGGAATAACGTATGTTGTCATAACGCTTCGACTGATAAAGATCTTCGAAGAATATGTGGGAGCCAATATGAGCATCCAGGTTCTCCTATTGGTTATTGATACGTCTCCAACATATCTATAATTTTTTATTGTTCCATGCTGTTATATTATCAATCTTGGATGTTTTACAATCATTTTATGTCATTTTTTGGTACTAACCTATTGACATAGTGCCAAGTGCAAGTTGCTATTTTCTGCATGTTTTTTACATGCAGGAAATTAATATCAGACGAAGTCCAAATGCAACGAAACTCCATGGAGAATTTTTATGGACCAGAAGGAACGTAATGGGCCCTGGCTGCGCTCGGGGGGGGGGGTGCCCCGAGGAGGGCACAACCCACCAGGGCGCGCCAGGAGGCTCAGGCGTGCCCTGGTGGGTTGTGCCCACCTCGGGTGCCCCCGGACCGCCTCTTTGCTATATAAATACCCCAATATTCCAGAAACTCTAGGCACGTCGTCGAAATATTCATCCAGCCGCCACAGAGTCCAGAACCACCAGATCAATCTAGACACCATCTCGGATGGGGTTCACCACCTCCATTGGTGCCTCTCCGATGATGCGTGAGTAGTTCTTTGTAGACCTTCGGGTCCGTAGTTAGTAGCTAGATGGCTTCCTCTCTCTCGCTGAATTCTCAATACAATGGTCTCTTGGAGATCCATATGATGTAACTATTTTTGCGATTTGTTTGTTGGGATCTGATGAACTTTTAGTTTATGATCAGATCTATCTTTTTATATCCATGAAACTTATTTGAGTTTCTTTGATCTCTTATATTCATGATTGCTTATAGCCTCGTATTTCTTCTCCTATATTTGGGTTTTATTTGGCCAACTCGATCTATTTATCTTGCAATGGGAAGAGGTGCTTTGTAGTGGGTTCGATCTTACGGTGCTTGATCCCAGTGACAGAAGGGGAACCGACACGTATGTATCATTGCTACTAAGGATAAAACGATGGGGTCTATCTCTACATAGATAGATCTTGTCTACATCATGTCATCGTTCTTATTGCATTACTCCATTTTTCCATGAACTTAATAAACTAGATGCATGCTGGATAGCGGTCGATGTGTGGAGTAATAGTAGTAGATGCAGGTAGGAGTCGGTCTACTAATCTTGGACGTGATGCCTATATAATGATCATTGCCTAGATATCGTCATGATTATTCGAAGTTCTATTAATTGCCCAATAGTAATTTATTTACCCACCGTTTGCTATATTTCTCGAGAGAAGCCACTAGTGAAACCTACGGCCCCCGAGTCTTCTTTCTCATATATTTGCCTTTGCGATCTACTTTTTCTTTGCATTTATTTTCAGATCTATTAAACCAAAAATACAAAAATACCTTTCTGCGTTTTATTTCTATTTACTTTATTTGGCGTTCGATCTATCAATCTACTACAATTTACCTCACGTCCGTTTGCCTATCTTGAGGCGTCGTACCCCGGAAAGGATTGACAACCCCTTTAACACGTCGGGTTGCGAGGATTTGTTATCTGTGTGCAGGGGCTGTTTACGTTGTGTTGCTTGGTTCTCCTACTGGTTCGATAACCTTGGTTTCGTATCTGAGGGAAATACCTACCGCCGTTGTGCTGCATCATCCCTTCCTCTTTGGGGAAATACCGACGTAGCTTCAAGCGACATCGAAAGGAATTTCTGGCGCCATTGCCGGGGAGGATCTTCAACATATACCGGGTTCCTAATCACAAATCTCATCTCCTTGCAATTTACATTATTTTTCGTTTGCCTCTCGTTTTCCTCTCCCCCTCTTCACAAAAAATTGCCGTTTTATTTGCCCCTCTTTTCTGTTCGCCGATTTCTTACCGGATCTATTTTTGAGTGCAATCTTGTTGTGTGGTCATCATGACTCAAGAGAACACCAAGGTATGTGATTTCTCAAATACCAACAACAATGATTTTATTGGCACTCCAATTGCTCCTCCCGCCACTAGTGTGGAGTCTTGTGATATTAATACTGCTTTGTTGTATCTTGTTATGAAAGATCAATTTTCCGGTACTCTTAATGAGGATGTCGCGTCCCATCTTAATACCTTCGTGGAATTATACGATATGCAAAATAAGAAAGATGTGGGCAATGATGTGGTTAAGATGAAATTATTTCCGTTTTCTTTGCGTGATTTTGCAAAAAATTGGTTCTCTTCTTTGCCTCGCAATAGTATCGATTCTTGGAATAAGCAAATATGCTTTTATCACTAAGTATTTTCCCCCTGCAAAAATTATTTCCCTTAGAACCCAGATCATGAATTTCAAGCAACTTGAACATGAGCATGTTGCACAATCTTGGGAAAGGATGAAAATGATGCTAAGGAATTGCCCAACTCATGGGTTAAATCTTTGGATGATCGTACAATTTTTTTATGCGGGATTGAATTTTGTTTCTCGTAATCTTTTAGATTCCGCCACGGGTGGTACTCTTATGGAAATTACTTTGGGTGAAGCCACCAAATTGCTTGATAACATCATGGCAAATTATTCACAACGGCATACCGAAAGGGCTCCTACTAGTAAAAAAGTTAACTCGATTGAAGAAATTTCTTCTTTGAGTGAAAAAGATGATGCTCTTATGAAATTGGTTGCTAGTAAAAGTGCTCCGATTGATTTTAATGGTATGCCTTTGTCTACTTTGATTGTTCAAAATAGTGATGCCATAGATGTGAATTTTATTTCTCGAAATAATTTCAACAACAATGCTTATAGAGGCAATTTTAATCCTTGGCCTTTTCCTAGTAATTCCTCTAATAATTATGGTAATTCCTATGGAAATCAATCTTATAATAATAATAGGAACACCTCTGATCTTGAGAATAATATTAAAGAATTTATCAACACACAAAAAGTTTTCAACACTTCCATAAAAGAAAAGTTGAGTAAGATTGATGATTTGTCTAGAAGTGTTGATAGAATTGCTCATGATGTGGAAAATCTCAAGATGAAATTTTTTGTGCCTAAAGTAGATGAATCAATTAAATCTCTTTATGTTTCTATGGATGAAAGTAAGAAAAGAACCGCTATGCTTAGAGTTAAAAGAGAATTTTTAGAAAAAGCATTTTCTAGTGATTTCTTTCGTAGAAGTGATGAAGATCTTAAAATGATTGGTGTTTCTTCTATTGATTCCTTGTTTAGTAAAGTTAAGATTGATGAAAAAGGGACTAGAGAAGAGTCAACTTTAAGTAGAAGGCGTCCCAATATTTCGGAGGGTGAAAATCTTGTTGAGAAAATGATAAAAGTGGGTTTGGAGAGGTCAAAACTTTAACTAGTGATGTGCACACTCTGTTGGATTACAAAGACTTTAATTATGATAGTTGCTCTTTGATTGATTGCATTTATTTTTTGCAATCCATGATAAATTCACCCCATGCTTATGAACAAAATAAAGCTTTTACTAAACATATTGTTGATGCTATGATGAAAGCTTTTGAAGAAAAATTGGAATTAGAAGTTTCAATTCCTAGAAAATTGCATGATGAATGGGAACCTACTATCAAAGTCAAGATTAAAAATTATGAGTGTTTTGCTTTGTGTGACTTGGGTACTAGTGTTTCTACAATTCCGAAATCTTTATGTGATGTGCTTGGTCTTACTAATCTTGAAGAATGTTCTTTGAATTTGCACTTGGAGGATTCTACTATTAAAAGCCTATGGGAAGAATTAATGATGTTCTTATTCTTGCAAATAGGAATTATGTGCCCATAGATTTTGTTGTTCTTGATATTGATTGCAATCCTTGTCCAATTATTCTTGGTAGACCGTTTTTACGAACTATCGATGTCGTGATTGATATGAAAGAAGGAAATATTAAGTTCCAATTTTCCTTTGAGGAAAAGTATGGAACACTTTCCTAGAACAAGAATTAAGCCACCTTATGAATCAATCATGAGGGAATCTTATGGAACTCGAACCAAGGAAGACAAAACTTAGGTCCTTGCTTTATGCCTAGCTAAGGGCGTAAAACTATAACGCTTGTTGGGAGGCAACCCAATGAATAAATTTTATTTTTGCTTTTTGTTTTCTGTTATTGAATGTTAGCACAATTATCCTACTGTTATGATTGTGTTTTTTGTGTTTTAATTAGTGTTTGTTCCAAGTAGAACCAATAGGATCTTCTTGGGTGGTAGTTGTTTGATCTTGCTGAAAAAGACAGAAACTTTGTGCTCACGAAAACAATTCTCATTTTTTATCAGCAAGAGCTTTTGCCCTGATTCTTTTTGCAGAAGATTAATATAAAATTTTCCCAGGTCTTCCTAGTTTTTCAGAATTTTTGGAGTTCCATAAGCTTTCTAAATAGTCAGATTGCTACAGCCTGTTCTGTTTTGACAGATTCTGTTTTCTTTGTGTTGTGTGCTTATTTTGATGGCTCTATGGTTTTGTTTGATGAGTTTTTGCCATACAAAAGTTGGAATACAATAGATATAATGCAAAAAAATTAATTGGTTTGATACAGTACTTGTAGTATTGGTTTGCTTTCTTATGCTAACGGATCTCATGAAGGTTTTGTTGAGTTTTCTGTGATTGAAGTTTTCAAGTTTTGGGTTATCTTACGATGGATGAAGGAAGGATAGAAGAGCCTAAGCTTGGGGATGGCCCGGCATCCCAAGCTATTATCCAAAAATGAGCAACCAACTAAGCTTGGGGATGTCCCCGAGTGGCATCCCCTCTTTCTTCTAACGACCATCGGTATTTTACTCGAAGCTATATCTTTATTCGTCACATGATATGTGTTTTTCTTGGAGTATCTTGTATGATATGAGTCTTTGCTTGTTTTATTTTGTGTTTTAAGTCATCAATCCTTGCTGGACACACCTATTTGGGAGAGCCAAAATTATGTCATGACTTGTTAGAATTGCTCTCTATGCTTCACTTAAATTTTTTATGAGCAATGGACTTGTTCTAGTGCTTCACTTATATCTTTTTGAGCACGGTGTGCTTAGTATTTTTGAAGAAATGCTATCTTGCTTCACTTATATTTATTCGATAGTTAGTAAAATTTTCAAGAAATTCTCTCTTGCTTCACTTAAATTATTTTGAGAGAAAGAAAAAAGAATTATGCTCATGATCTTCACTTATATTTGTCTGAGCTTATGAAAAGCAACACATGAAAATTAGTCCCAAAGTGATAGATATCCAAGAAGGATATAATAAAAACTTTCATGAAGATCATTAGACAAAATAAACTTGGTTCTTAGTTATAGTTTTGAGATATGATGATGTGATATGTGAGTTATGTTGATGAGTAATTATGCTTTAGTAAGAATATTGGTGTTAAGGTTTGTGATTCCCTATGCAAGTACGAAAGTCAATAGTCATGCAATAAAATTATATCCTACTTGTGGTGCATTATTCGGTGTTAATTATGCTTAATGTTTTCTTATGAGATTATTCATTTCTTGGTTGGTCGCTTCTCAATCTTTTTGCTAGCCTTCATTTTAGACCAAGTATGATCTCTACTTGTGTCGGATTTCGGGTTCCGGCAGACTCTCTAGGTTCGAACTCTGGGGTGCACGCGGAGATCGCACCTCCAACCTACCTACGCCTCGTCGCCTCGCAGGGATCTAAACTACACAAAGAACAACACAAGGGACACGAGGTTTATACTGGTTCAGGCCACCACTGTGGTGTAATACCCTACTCCAGTGTGTGGTGTGGTGGATGGCCTCAGGGGCTGATGATGAACAGTACAAGGGAAGAACAGCCTCGCGAGGGTCTATTCTTGAGCTGGTGCGATGAACTGCTAGGGGAGTTCAGTCGCCTCTCTTTCTATCAGGTGTCTATCGATCTCTCTGTCTATCCTTCTCCCTCCGTCCCCCTCCCTCGGTGGTGGCTAGCTCTATTTATAGAGGGAGGCCCTGGGCCTCTTCCCAAATATTGAGCGGGAAGGGCGCCAACAATTGGCCATTTTGAAGGGGAACATCTACTACACTTATCGACTAAAGTCGGTCCTCGCCGCCAAAGACTCGGCGGTGGCCTTGGCTTGGGCTCCACGATGA
Organism: Aegilops longissima; assembly: GCA_021605205.1. NCBI lineage: Eukaryota > Viridiplantae > Streptophyta > Magnoliopsida > Poales > Poaceae > Aegilops > Aegilops longissima. Next base: position 410,587,347 of record CM038676.1, on the reverse strand, counting down.
CCTCCTTCCTGCCGTCCTGCTGGTCTTGGTCTTGTTGCACCGAAATGGTTGCCTTTGCCTGATGCCTTGGCCTGCGCTTGCCTCCTTTGCACCAAAGGGGAAATGAGGACACTGCGCGGGCTGGCGCCCGCCTGGCGCCCTCGGTCGTCATGGCTTGCGTCATGGGCACCTCGTGAGGTACCCCGCCTTGATCTCTCCGCCTCCTCGCGAGCCAGCCTGACGAGGCCGTGCCTGAGGAAGCTTCCTGTCGTCCACCCCGTGAGGGTCTTGAGCTTGTGTTGATGAAGACGGGCCGTGCTGGGCCACCCCTTGAGCCACGCCGCAGCGCAGGCGCAGCAGGTGCAGGTACCCCGTTCCCCGAACGCCGGCAGTAGCTCCGGGCCCAAGGGCGAAAAGTCTGCGCCGCGGCCCCAACAGCCTGCGGCCTTGAGCGCCGCGTGGCGATTGGTTGGTCGTGGGCGTCTCCACTTCCCCACGATCCCTCAGCAATCGCATGACTTGACAAGTCCCTGCATGCAGAAACGGGTCATGATTACTTGCAATCGTGGAGGCCGACGATTGGCCTCCTCCCTCTTCTCCATGGATCCGTCGAAGAGGTTCTCGGCCACGGAGAAGGGAAAGGCCCGCGGGTGGAGCCTGACTCTCCCCCGGCCAAGCGCGGTCGAGGCCGTCCTCGCAAGCACCCTGCGGCTCCCGCAGCGGCTTCCCGCGGCCGTGGAGGCGATCTCTTGCTCGGCGATGGGCGCCAGGCCGTTGATGGGGGGCGCGCGATGACTGCGCGACCTCCCCGGCCGCGCTTCCACTCGGCAGAGGTGCTGCCGGAGTTTGTCGTGTGGTCGGTGGAGCCGACCAGCACCTGGCTCCAGCTTCCCCGCTTCCTTTTAGGTGAACTTCCGGCCGGTGCCCCGGGCGGCCTCTGGCTCCAGGCGGACGGTTGCTGCAGCCGGGCCTCCTGGGCTTCGCTGGAGGTCTCCGCCGCTGGGAGCGTGGCCCTGACCCGCGGCTGGCAAACGTTTGCCCGCGCGCGTGGTCTAAGTCGGCGGTGCACCCTGCACTTCAAGTTCGACGGTGATGCCACCCTCTACGTGAGGGTGTTCGGGGAAGACGGTCGCTGCGCTGGGTGCTGCCCTGAGGGCGACGACCGCGGCCGTGGGCCCAGCCCCGGCGACGATCAGAATGGAGATGACAGCGCACGCATGGTCGGCGGCGCTCGGGGCTCGTCGAGTTTCGGCGGCTCTCCTTCGGATAGCGGCTCCTCCAGCGGTGGCCGCGACCAGCCTCTGTGCCGCCGCGCCCGCATGGAGGGAGGTAGCGGGTATGCCCGCCGTCGCGCCCTGGTGAAGCGCGAGAGGGAGTCCGCCTGAGCTCCGGAGGCAGTTCGAGCCTTTGCCGCGAGTTGGTGTCAAGCGAGTCACGCCTGTTTTGTTCTTCTCCTTTTCCTGCGCAAAGAGACAGTAGTGTAGGGCCCCGCGGGGGCGTGCTTGGACTGTTGCTGTTAATTATCGTACTGTTTCCGCTATTTCTGTATTTTGCTTTTGTGCCACACGCCTGCGCGTAGAAATTACTTAGCTCGGGGGGAGGACCTGTCGCGGTCTTCGCTTCCTGAGGCCGAGGCCTCGTCGAACGCTTCATGTCCTGCAAAGATTAGTCAGGAGAGGTAGCTTCCGGCCTCAGTTGTGGAGGCGACCGACCCAGGTCCTGTGTTCGCGTCTTGGTGCCCGTGGGGCACGGACTGGAGGGGTGCTCCCACAGCGGACCCGGCTTGGGAAGCCTCAAACGATAGGGACAGAAAACACTCGCGAGGGTGCCCGCGCCGCTCCCTCATGAGACTTGCGTGAGAGAAATCGAGGTAGGAGAGCGAAAAAGGCAAAGAGTCACAAGCTAAAGATGGCAACAACTTCAACGAAACTTGAAATGGGAATGAACAAGCCAACTGCAGAAAGCAAATGAAAAAGCCGCGTCCGGCACCTAATCTAGTCTTCGACGTCTTCTCACCAGCGCGGAGCTAAGTGTTGCCACTGGGCGTGGGAGGGAGCCCCAAGGCCTGAGGCCGGCGCTCCTGAGACTCCGGGGCGTGTACAGCCCCAACTCATTATTACGTGAGAGTGTCACGGGCGGCGAGCTTCACAGGCATTGGCCTTCTTCACAGGCTCCGGGCCTTTCTTGGGGGAAATGTGCTTCACAGGCGTTTGCCTTCTTCACAGGCACCGGGCCTTTCTCATAAAAACAAGCTTCACAGGCGTTTGTCTTCTTCACAGGCACCGGGCCTTTTCCAAAACGCGGCAACTTCACAGGCATTCGCCTTCTTCATAGGCACCGGGCCTTTTCCAAAATGCGACAACTTCACAGGCACCAGGCCTTTTTAGGGGTAAAACCTTCAGAGATGCTGGATGTTCCACGCGTTCTGGACGGGCGCCCCCCCGAGTCTCAAGCGGGAGCGGGCACTCGAAACATGAACAACCTTGAACGGGCCCTCCCACATGGGAGAGAGCTTATGCAGTCCCTCCCTGGAGAGAACCCGTCTGAGCACGAGGTCCCCTACCTCAAGGGTCCTGGGGCGAATGTTGCGGCAGTGGTATCGCCGCAGTGCTTGTTGGTACCTTGCTGCTCGTAGTGCGGCTTCTCGACGATGCACCTCCCCCAGCACGAGGTCCGTCCCCTGCATGGCGTCCTGCTGCGCCTCGTCGAACGCCAGGACCCGTGCAGAACGACGTCTAACCTCGTGAGGGAGGACCGCTTCAGCTCCATAAACCAGGAAGAACGGGGTCTCGCTAGTCGGCTTGGTCGCGGTCGTGCGGATGGACCACAACACAGACTGAAGTTCATCGTACCAGCCCCTGCTGCAGGCTTCCAGCTTCTTCTTGAAGGTCCTGGTTTTGGGGCCCCTCAGGACCTCTACGTTGGCCCGCTCGGCCTGACCGTTGCTCCGAGGGTGTGCAACCGAAGCATAGCATACCTGCGTCCCAAGGTTAACGGTATGTTTTGAAGAGGTTCTTGGTGAGCTGCGAACCGTTGCGGTGATGATGCGGTTCGGCACCGAACCGCTCACGATGCCCTTGATGAACTTGACCGCGGAACTGCGGGGATGGTGCGGACGGCTTCCACTTCAGCCCACTTGGTGAACTTGTCCACGGCGGCGTAGAGGTAGCGATAGCCTCCGGCGCCCGAGGAACGGGCCAGGATATCCAGCCCCGGACGCAAATGGCCATGAGAGGGTATAGTTTGCAGACCTCCGCCGGTGATGGATCTGCTTGGCATGGAATTGGCAGGCCTCGCAAGCTTTCACCAGTTCCACGGCATCATTGAGCGCAGTGGGCCAATAGAACCCACTGCGGAACGCCTTGCCAACGTGGGTCCGTGATGACGAATGATGCCCACAGTCTCCACCGTGTATGTCTGCCAGCAGCTCCTTCCCTTGCTCCCTGGAAATGCAACGTAGGGACACATCATTCGGTCACTTTCGATAGAGCTCTCCATCCCTGATGCAGTACGCCGTGTCTTGCCGCGCCACACGCTCCGCTTCCTCCTCCTTTTCCGGCAAGGTCCCTTGCGTTAGGTAACTCCTGAGCTCTGTGATCCAGCACCCCTCCTGGGGCTCTAGCGTCGAGAGCAGCACGCGCTCTGAGGCGGGCCACGCACCCGGGCCCCGAGGCGAGTGGCTGGGGAGCTCTTCCCGAGAATGCACCATGCTTGACAGCGACGGCGTCACCGAGGGCTTAAAGAGCCGCTCCTCGAAGACGCCAGGTTCCTGAGGTAATCGCCTGGATGCCCGTTTGGCGATGTCATCAGCCTCTTGATTGGTGCCGCGAGGCACATGCTGCAACTCCAGTCCCCAGAACTGCTTCTCCATCCTGCGGACTTCCGCGAGGTAGGCTTCCATGTGCTCATCCCTCGGCTCATATACTTTGTTGGAGAAGTTGACGAGAAGTTGTGAATCACCTTTGATGGTAAGGCGCTTCACCCCCAGGGCGACCATGGCTTTCAGGCCTGCTATCAGGCCTTCATATTTTGCTATGTTGTTGGAGACCTTTTCTCCGTGCTGGAAACAGAGTTGCATGGCGTAGTAGAGCTTGTCTTGAGTGGGAGATATAAGCACTGCGCCAGCCCTCGCGCCGTGTCTGGAGAACGCCCCATCGAAGTACATGACCCAACCGTCCGGTGCCTCGCTTCCCGGGGAGAGGGATCGATCCACATCATCCTTGAGGCCTGGCGCCTCCGCCCATTCCGCCACGAAATCTGCTAGCGCGGCCCCCTTGATGACTCTAGTTGTGCTGAATTCTAGCTGAAACGCTTGCAGCTCGATGTTCCACTCAGCGACCCTTCCAGCTGAGTTGGGGCTCCTGAGCACCCTTTCCAAGGGGTACGCTGAGACAACCTTGATGGGATGGCCCTGAAAATAGTGTCGCAGCTTGCGCGATGCCACCAATAGTGCGAGGAGGAGTTTCTAGGGCATGGGGTACCGCGCCCTCGCGTCCCGCAACACTGTGCTGACGAAGTACACAGGGTGTTTGACGAGGTTGGGAGCGCTGGTGCTGCTAGTGTCCTCCGGAGGCCGTGGCGCCTCCCGAGACAACGGAGCCCCCAGCGGCTGGTCACCTGGGGGAGGGGCCTCTTCTGCTCTGAGTGCGCTTCCCTGCGGTGGCTGATCCTTCTCGGTTGTGGCCGTGGTCTCTATAGGGCCCCCTTGATCCTGCTTCGCCTTGACCGGGGCAGTTGCCGCGGCTTTGGTCCAATGCTCCTCCCTAACCGCCACCAGGCTCTTGTTGGCAGAGTAGGGAGTGGCTGCAGAGTAGAGCACCGGGGGCTCTTGAGGGCGTGAGCCACCATTACCGGAGGGCTGGTTAAGTACCTTTTGAGATCTTGGAACGCCTTGTCGGCCTCTTCGGTCCATTCAAAGGGGCCCTTTTTCTTCATCAGCTTGAAGAAGGGCAGCGCTCGTTCCCCCAACTTGGAGATGAAGCGTCCTAGTGCGGTCACGCGCCCAGTGAGCTTATGCATCTCTCTGAGGGTCTTCGGCGGGCTCATGTTCTTGACTGCTTTGACCTTTTCTGGGTTGGCCTTGATGCCCCGGTGGGACACGAGGAAGCCCAGGAGCTTGCCCGAGGGGACTCCAAACACACACTTCTCCGGGTTGAGCCGCAGGTCCACTGCATTGAGGCTCGTGAAGGTTTCCTCCAAGTCTTGTATCAGGGTTCTGGCCTCCCGATACTTCACCACAATGTCATCAACGTAAGCCTCAGCATTCCTCCCGAGCTGCCGACCCAAGGCGATGTGCATCAGCCGCTGAAAGGTTGCTCCTGCGTTGCGCAGCCCGAACGACATGCATGTGTAGTAGTACACTCCACACGGGGTCAGGAAAGTCGTTTTCTCCATGTCTTCTATCGCCATCTTGATCTGGTAATAGCCAGAGAAGGCATCCAGGAAACATAACAAGTCGCACTCGGCGGTGGAGTCGACGATCTGATTGATTTAAGGGAGCGGGAATGGATCCTGCGGGCAGGCTTTGTTGAGGTTGGTGAAGTCGACACACATGCATTCCTTCCCCCCTTTCTTTGGCACGACAACCAGGTTAGCCAACCAATCTGGGTATCGGACCTCGCGAATGACCCCTGCCGCCTCTAGCTTGCGGGTCTCTTGGACGATGAAACCCTGCTTCTCAGTGGACTGCCGTCTCGCTTTCTGCTCACGGGGCGCACGTTGGGGCACACGTTGAGGTGGTGCTCGATTACGCTCCTTGGAACCCCTGCCAGCTGATCAAGTTCCCATGCGAACACCTTCTTGTTCGTGCGTAGGAACCTGATCAGGGCCTCCTCCTGCTCGGGCTCGAGGTTGGCGCCTGATACGTCTCCAACTTATCTATAATTTTTGATTGCTCCATGCTACTTTATCTGTTGTTTTGGACTATAATGGGCTTTATTTTCCACTTTTATATTATTTTTGGGACTAACCTATTAACCGGAGGGCCAGCCCAGAATTGCTGTTTTTTTGCCTATTTAAGTGTTTTGAAGAAGCGGAATATCAAGCGGAGTCAAGCGGAATGAAACCTTCGGGCGTGATCTTCTCACGAGCGTGATCCGGAGACTTGGACCCTACTCCAAGGGCGTCGGGGGCCCACGAGGCAGGGGCGCGCCCTCCCCTAGGCATGCCCCACTGCCTCGTGGGCCCCCTGACGCTCCACCGACGTACTCCTTCCTCCTATATATACCTACGTACCCCCAACAGATCAAAACAGGAGCCAAAAACCTAATTCCACCGCCGCAACTTCCTGTATCCACGAGATCCCATCTTGGGGCCTGTTAGGAGCTCACGGGAGGGCATCCACCATGGAGGGCTTCTACATCAATACCATAGCCCCTCCGATGAAGTGTGAGTAGTTTACTTCAGACCTTCGGGCCCATAGCAAGTAGCTAGATGGCTTCTTCTCTCTTTTTGGATCTCAATACAATGTTCTCCCCCTCTCTCGTGGAGATCTATTCGATGTAATCTTCTTTTTGCGGTGTGTTTGTTGAGAATGATGAATTGTGGGTTTATCATCCAGCTTATCTATGGAAAATATTTGATTCTTCTTTGAATTCTTTTATGTATGATTGAGTTATCTTTGCAAGTCTCTTCGAATTATCCGTTTGGTTTGGCCAACTAGATTGGTAGTTCTTGCAATGGGAGAAGTGCTTAGCTTTGGGTTCAATCTTGCGGTGTCCTTACCTAGTGATGAAAGGGTTGCAAGGCACGTATTGTATTGTTGCCATCGAGGATAACAAGATGGGGTTTTATCATATTGCATGAATTTATCCTCTACATCATGTCATCTAGCTTAAGGCGTTACTCTGTTTTTAACTTAATACTCGGATGCATCTTTGGATAGCGGTCGATGAGTGGAGTAATAGTAGTAGATGCAGAATCGTTTGGTCTACTTGTCCGGACGTGATGCCTATATACATGATCATTGCCTAGATATACTCATAACTATGCTCAATTTTGTCAATTGCTCAATAGTAATTTGTTCACCCACCGTAGAATACTTATGCTCTTGAGAGAAGCCACTAGTGAAACCTATGGCCCCCGGGTCTATTCTCATCATATCAATCTCCATCACTTTATTTACTTGCTTTTCTTTTACTTTTCACTTTGCATCTTTATACCAAAAATACCAAAAATATTATCTCTATCAGATCTCACTCTCGTAAGTGAAGGGATTGACAACCCCTAATCGCGTTGGTTGCGAATAGCTATCTTTTTGTGCAGGTACGAGGGACTTGCGTGTGGACTCCTACTGGATTGATACCTTGGTTCTCAAAAACTGAGGGAAATACTTACGCTCTTGTCTGCATCATCCTCTCTGTTTCGGGAAAACCAGCGGAAGCTCAAGGCGTAGCAATAAGGATTTACGGCACCGTTGCCGGGAGTCTCATAAAGTCAACATACCAAGTACCCATGACAATCCCTATCTCTCGCATTACATTATTTGCCATTTGCCTCTTGTTTTCCTCTCCCCCACTTCACCCTTGCCGTCTTATTTGCCCTCTCTTTCCCAATCTCCTCCTCTTTTTCCCTTTGCCTTTTGTTTGCTCGTGTGTTGGATTGCTTCTTTGTCGCGATGGGTCAAGATGCTACCAAATTGTGTGACTTCACCAATACCAATAATAATGATTTCCTTAGCACTCCGATTGCTCCTCTTGCCAATACCGAATCTTGTGAAATCAATACTGCTTTGTTGAATCTTGTTATGAAAGAACAATTCGCCGACCTTCCTAGCGAAGATGCCGCTACTCATCTGAATGGCTTCGTTGATTTATGTGATATGCAAAAGAAAAAATATGTCGATAATGATGTCGTTAAATTGAAGCTATTTCCTTTTTCGCTTAGAGATCGTGCTAAAGCGTGGTTTTCATCTTTGCCTAAAAATAGTATTGATTCTTGGAACAAGTGCAAAGATGCTTTTATCTCTAAGTGTAAGTGCATCTAGTGCCACCGCTAGTTGGTTTTGGAGTATTGACGACAAATTTGGTTGAGGGACTAATGCGTTTGTGAGAATTGCAGGATAACACAGGTAGTGTCCCTCATTGATTCGGTTTACCTACGGAGATGACCCTAAAATGTATGAAGACATTGGCGACAATGGTGGTATGTGAAGATATTCATATTGGAGACTATGACATGAGAAGACATTGAGTGAAGACTACGGGCCTTGAAGACTGTGTCGTTTCGTTGTTTCCTTTTTCTTCTTTGTTGAGTCATAGGAACCACCGTCTTGTTAAGTGGGGTCCAAGTGAACAAAGTCGAGAATGGTCAAGTGATGCTCAACCCAAATCCTATGTCTTGAGCGAAGACAATGAGAGCAAATCTTATCCGAGCTGGATGAGTCAGCTTTGCTTGTAGTCCAAGTAAAGTTGCGTGTGTGTTTGAAATCGACCGTTGGAACATGTGTCGGTTCCTTAGTGACCAGGGTCATTTCGGACATATCAGGTCGGGTTGCCTAGTGGCTATAAATAGCCCACCCCTACACCATAAATTGGTGGCTGCTCGGAGTTAGTGCACGGCTTTTGTCGTTTGAGAGCAACCCACCTCGAAGCCTTTGAGAGAGAAATCCTTGCGAGGCCAAAGCCCAAACACCCGAGCCAAAGAGTGTTAGGCATCTTGAAGTCTTTACATTTGCGTGACTGAAGACTTATTACACTTGAGGACTGTGAATCCTCCGGCCGGTTAGGCGTCGCGTTCTGAGCATCCAAGAGTCATTGTGGATCGCGGTGAACAAAGTCTGTGAAGGTTGGAAGTCTACCTTGAAGACTTACAGAGTGATTAGGCGAGGGCTGTGTGTCCTTAGCTCAAGGGAATAAGGTGAAGACGCGGTCTTCTGAGTTGAATCTCAGCCTCCCTAAATAGACGTACAGTTGTCACAGCAACTGGAACTAGTCCAACAAATCCTGTGTCTTCAACATGTGACTGGTTCTATCCTTTCCCTCCCTTTACTTGGAGTTTGTCTTCGTGAAGTCATTGCCTATTTGTCGTACCTGTTTGACTTCATTGCTTGACTACTATCGTTGGTTGGCTTCATACTATCTTCCATCCTGATCCTTACTACTAAGCTGCTATTAGTCTTTGTACTTTCACATTATTGCATACTTGACTATGGTTTGCTTGTTGTAGTTTATCTTCCGCTGCATATCAATCAGGTCATTTCTATTGTTTGTCTTTGAAACTTCCACGTTTTGAAGACTTTCATAAAATCGCCTATTCACCCCCCTCTAGTCGATAACTAGCACTTTCAATTGGTATCGAGCAAGGTACTCCCTTGTTACGTGTGATTCGTTTAACCACACGAGTTTTAGCTATATCATTGCGGGGATAATCAAAGTCTCCGCTGCTTGCCCCATGTTCGATGGAACTGAATATCCCTCTTTGGAAGAATAAGATGTGCATGCATCTTGAAGCCATTGATGTTGACCTACGGTATGTCGTCAAAACGCCGTTCCCAAAACTGGTGAAGGTGTCACCCTGCGATGTCAAGAAGTTCATTCAAGCTGGACTCTCTTGCCAAGAACATTATCTGTGGTCATCGACCAAAGGACGGTATGGCCGTGTGAGTGCTCTGGAAGCGTCGAAGCTAGTGCAGGGCTGGCTATCAAAGGTCAACGAAGGCGTCTCAACCCAGAGAGATCAAAGGATCAGTGTTCTTCGCAACCTCTTCCACCGCTTCAAGAGAAACGACAATGAAAATGTCCAGCTCACGTCTGATTGCCTCACCGACATCACAAATGAGCTTCGTGCTCTCGGCGCCATTGAGATTACCAAGCATGAAATCGTCAAGACACTACTGAGATCTCTTGACAGCTCCTTTCACACCCTTGCCCTCATGATACAAGAATGCCCTGACTTCAAGACACTCGATCCATCTGATATACTTGAGAGGCTTAACACACATGAGTTCCAGCTTTCTAAGAAAAGAGATATCTATGGTCCCAACTATGGACGAACTCACGCTTTAAAGGCAAAAGTTGTTTCCTCATCTGAAGAAGAATCTGACCGCAGTTCTGATGATCCTGAAGACATTGGAAAGGAACTTGCTATGCTTGTGAAGAAGTTCCAGAAGTTCACTGAGAAGAAGGGCTTTAGAAAGTCTTCACGATCTAGCTCAAGAAATGATGAAGCTTCCACTCATGACCACAAGAAGAGAACATGTCACAAGCGCAAGAAACCTGGACACTATATATCTGAGTGTCCACAGTGGGACAATGAGAAGAATAAGAAGAGCAAGGAATATGATTCTGATGACAAGAAGAAGAAGAAATCTTCAAAGTCTTCTTCCAAGTCCTCATCAAAGTCTTCATCTCATAAGAAGAGCTCATCGGCAAGGCTCGTGCTTTTGTTGGCAAGGAAATGGATTGGAGGAGGAGATGCTACGAGGAGGCGGAGGTGGAGTCGAAGAGGAGTCCGACCTGGCGTTGCAAGTCGGCTCTAGCCACGACCTATGTTGCCAAGTCCATCTTCAACTTGAAGAGAATGACTTCCACTCCAACGCTGAAGGCGATGACAAGGGCGACCCTGCTCCCACCCTCTTGCTTCATGGCACGTGGTGCCAAGGTAAAATCACGTGATGCTTACTTTCAAACATCAAGTGAAGATGACTCGATTGTGAATCAAGCCCAGCTACAAAACACTTGCTAAAATTGCAAGCTGAACAACAAAAAGCTATGGAACATACTCAAAACTGTTAGACAAAAGCGATGACTTGTTGGATGGCGGAAATGACACGTTCACAGTCCTTAGTTGAAGACATAAAAATCTTCATTCTAAGTACCAAGAACTTGAAAGTCGTCATGAAACGCTCTCAACCACTCATGAAAAGCTCTCCTATGATTATCTTCAAAGGAAGCAAGAGCTTGAGAAATTGAGGCGGCTCATGAAGATCTTCAAAAGAGAATGTGTCACCGCTCAACAGATCAGTCCCTTTCGGGATGGATTTGAACCACCATGTCTAAAATGCCTTGGCGTGATATCGCTACCTCTGTTGCTTTGAATGTTCCATCTTTGCTACTGTTGCATTGTCTTCAACTCTTGATGTGGTAACTAACCCCTCTGCGGAGGATACCACTACTATTCTTGATGAAAATGCTAGGTTGAAGACATTGCTTGAAACAGGATGTATAAAAGTGCGAAGGACATCGGACACTTTGCAATGTCCTCAAAAGCAGATTCGGACGAAACCCTAGGAAAGAGGGTGTTGGGTTCGAGAGGAAAATGAATGTTGATGGTTCCATTGGAAGCTTTGAGCGGTATCCCAAAACCACATGGGTTCTGCAAAGGGACCTTGATGGATCCATCCACCTTATCTGGCTTTACTGTGCTAATCCTATTATCATTGATGAATCCTTGATGCAAACTATAAGCTGTTCAAGAATCAGAATGGTGAAGTGTTTGCCAGGTATATTGGTACTAACTGCAGGAATGGACCACCTATGAAGAAGATCTAGGTTCCCAAAAGTTGTCTTGAGAATCTTCCAGTGAATGTGATCATGACACCACCTGGGATGAAGACAAACCCCAGACCTAAGGCGTCATATGGTCCAAAGGCTTCAAACCGACAGAGGACTCACCTGAGTCACCCTAACGCCAATGTTTTGCAAGGAAACCGTACTCAAACTTATGAATATGAGCGTGTGTCTTCAAACCGCTATGTTCATAGAACAAAGAACTTTTCTGCTTATTCATATGAGTATCATTCATCTCCTGCAAGGCTATTTGCTAGGGCTCCAAAGCGAAGTTCTCGAGATCTGCACTTAGACTCATTGCTTCTAAGCCACCCCGAAGATGTGGGTGGTTAAGAAGAATTAACCTTCTTTTGCGGGAAGGGTCTCGGCCCGAAAATCAAAGGCGTCGATGCTATTCTTGGGGACCTAAAACATCTTGTAGGCGCAAGATCAAATGCCCAAATGGTCTCACCATGTATTTTGTTCCTGAATTGTTTGCCATTCATCCTATCAGTCCTAATCTTGATATGAGCTTCAATAATCCTCTTGCCTGTCAAATGTTTATGCTTCACAATGCTCTTGGTGAAGCCTATCCCCTAACTGCATTGAGGGTATGACACCTCATGCTTGAGAATGGATTATGGACAGCGGATGCACTAATCATATATTTGGTGATGAAGTCTTCTCGTGGACACAACCTTACGTCCATCGGACAAGCGTCACATCACATTTCTTGACCTTTGGTAAAAGCAAGGTATTGGGTCTAGGTAGAGTTGCAATCTCAAAGGATCAACACATGGATAAAGTGATGCTTGTTGAATCCCTTGGTTTCAACAATATCATCTCGATGCTTTGTGACTTGAACATGATTGTGCTATTCGGAAAATATCGTTGCCTTGTACTAATGGAATCGACAAGTCTCTAGTCTTTGAAGGGTATCGGAAAGATGATCTATATATGGTAAATTTCAAGAGGTCCACGACTTGTCGTATGTCTTCTTGCAAAAGCTTTGAATCTTGGCTCGGCATCGGAGGCTGGGGCATCTTGGCATGAGGAACTTACACACACTCGCCAAGAAGAAGCATGTCATAGGCATCGAGGGTGTCAAGTTCAAGAAGGATCATCTGTGTGGTGCCTGCGAAGCTGGAAAGATGACTAGGGCAAAGCACCCCTCGAAGACAATCATGACGACATCTCAACCCTTCGAGCTGTTACACATGGACTTATTTGGCCCTACTCACTACTCTACCCTCACAACAACTGCTTGTCTCTATGGTTTCGTTATTGTTGATGACTACTCAAGATATACATGGGTGCACATAATTCTCTACAAGACTGAAGTGCAATATGTCTTCAGACGTTTCGCCAATTGAGCCATGAACAATTATGGCGTCAAGATCAAGCATATCAGAAGTGACAACGGCACTGAGTTCAAGAACACCGGACTTGATCTTTATCTGGATACAATGGGAATCACTCATGAGTTCTCTGCTCCATACACACCTCAGCAAAATGGCATCGTAGAGCGCAAGAACAGAACCCTCATTGAGATGGCTCGAACAATGCTCGACGAGTACAAGACACCAAGAAAGTTCTGGCCTGAAGCTATTGATACAGCATGTCACGTCATCAACCGTGTTTACATCCATAAGCTTCTGAACAAAAAATCCTATGAGCTCCTTACTGGCAAGAAGCCAAATGTCAGCTACTTCAGAGTATTTGGAGCTAGGTGCTGGATCAAGGATCTCCAACACAAGTCAAAATTTGCACCTAAAGCTCACGAAGGCTTCATGCTCGGTTACGGAAAGGACTCGCACTCTTAAAGAGTCTTCAACCTCTATCTCTACAAAATCGTCGAAATTGTGGACGTGCGATTTGATGAAACCAATGGTTCACAAAGAGAGCTCATGCCAAGTACACTAGACAAAGCTCCGCCCAGCGAATCTATCAAGCTGATGGGAACTGGTGAAATCATGCCTTCTAAAGCACAGCCTGAAGAGGAACTTATCATTTCGCACCTAACCAACTTTGAAGACAATGCTCGATCGAAGACAATCCTCCCAATGATGACAATGATCGGCAAGAGCAAGGTCTTCGTCCGATTCATCCTCGAGTTGCAAATGAAGTACAAATTGAGAAGATAATTGATAGCATCAATGCACCTGGTCCACTTACTCGCTCAAGAGCAACACAGTTAGCAAATTTCTGTGGGCACTTTTCTTTTGTGTCAATATCAGAACCCAAGAAAGTAGCTGAAGCCTTTATGGAACCTGAATGGATACAAGCTATGCAAGAAGAACTTCAACAGTTCAAGCTGAACAATGTTTGGGAACTTGTCAAGCGTCCTGACCCTCGCAAGAAAAACTTATTGGAAAAAAATGGATATATCGAAACAAGCAAGATGAGCATGGTCAAGTCGTCAGAAACAAAGCACGTCTTGTGGCTCAAGGATATACTCAAGTTGAAGGAATTGACTTCGATGAAACATTTGCTCCTGTGGCTAGGCTTGAAGCCATTCGCATACTACTAGCCTATGCTAACCACCACAACATCTTGCTATATCAAATGGATGTGAAGAGTGCATTTCTCAACGGCAAAATTGAAGAAGAAGTATACGTCGCTCAACCACCTGGCTTTGAAGATCCAAAACATCCAGATATGGTGTACAAGCTAAACAAAGCACTGTATGGCCTCAAAGAAGCTCCTCGCGCTCGGTATGATACGATCAAAGACTTCCTGAAGAGCAAAGGATTCAAACCTGGATCCCTCAATCCCACACTCTTCACGAAGACATATGATGGTGAACTGTTTGTGTGCCAAATATATGTGGATGACATTATCTTCGGCTGCACCAACCAGAAGTGTAGTGATGAGTTTGGATACATGATGCAAGAGCAATATCAGATGTCCATGATGGGTGAGCTGAAGTTCTTCCTTGGTCTTCAAATTTGTCAGCAAAGGAATGGCATCTTCATATCCCAAGAAAAATACCTCAAAGATTGTCTGAAGAAGTTTGGAATGCAAGATTGCAAAGGTTACACGACGCCAATGCCAGCCAAACACCATCTGGGTCCCGACGACAATGGTAAAGAATTTGATCAAAAGGTATACCACTCCATGATTGATTCCTTACTTTAACTATGTGCATCTAGGCCAAATATTATGCTTTGTGTTTGCATGTGTGCTCGATTCCAAGCGGCACCAAAGGAATCACATCACTTAGCTGTGAAGCGAATTCTTCGATATTTGGCTCACACTCCAACACTCGGATTATGGTATCCAAAGGGCTCGAAATTTGATCTGGTTGGATTCTCGGATCTGATTATCTGGTGACAAGGTGGATCGCAAGTCTACATCAGGCACATGTCACTTTACAGCACGATCACTTGTCATTGGTCTTCAAAGAAGCGAAGCGTGTATCACTCTCAAGCTGCCGAATCTGAATACATTGTTGCTGGATCTTGCTTGCGCTCGGCTTCTATGGATGAAGCAAACTCTCAAGGACTATGGCATCAATCTGAAACAAGTACCTCTCTTCTGCGACAACGAAAGCGCCATCAAGATTGCCAACAATCCAGTCCAGCACTCAAAGACAAAGCACATTGAAATTCGTCATCACTTTCTCAGAGATCATGTCATGAAGAAAGATATTGACATCATTCACGTCAACAACGAAGAGCAATGGCGGATATCTTCACAAAGCCCTTGGATGAGAAAAGGTTTTGCAAGTTACGGTGTGAGCTAAATATCTTGGAATTCTCAAATGTCCTGTGATCAGGCACACATCCTAACACTTATGCATGTTGATGACTTAGATGTGCAACACACGAAGTAAAGTATATCTTCAATCAATGAAGACTTAAATTTCGAGTGTGAATACATTAACGTGGAATTTGACTTGGGCGCCACGATAATTGTGCGATGTGCGGGTCTAATACTTCCTATCTGGTGGGTAACGCCACCACCAAATTTCTCTGTTTGAAGTTTTTCACTCATGGCGTTATTTTTGCTATGTCTTCACATTTGGTTTGTCTTCAAATTTCAACTTATCTTCATGATTTTCTTCACTATGTTGATTTGATTGCCTCTGTATATATATATATATATATATATATATATATATATATATATATATATATATATATATATATATATATATATAGTGTTCTCCTCTACAACATTCACTTATAGCTATGTCTTCCTAGTTGAATCTTTTGAACTAAGTGAATGTGATGGGACCCTAATCTCTCTATGCTTTCTATCTCAAACTCTATCTGTCCAAATCATATGCATTCTATTGAAGCGTCGAATGTCTTCTCTGCGTCCTTGTCGTGAGAAGACACGAGACAAACATTAAATCTGTTTTAAATGATTCATCCTTATTGTTTGAAATCCGGAGAAGCGGAGCGACCATCCGACAAACTGGCGGGCGTGGGAGCGTGGAACAACTCTGAGTATGTTGCATGCTTGCCACGTGCCCCTCGAATGTGAACCGCCGAGGCACACTGAGTAATGCGTTGTGTCGCACACTTCCTTATAAATACATGCCCCCTGCGGTAAAGAAAACCTTCTTCCACCTCTCCACCTCGTCACAACCCTAGAGCCACCGCTAGCTCTCGACGACGCCGGCGACGAAGCGCTTAGCTGCCGCGACTTCTCCGACGCCATCCTCACGCCGGCCGCGAACATCGTCCTCTTCGCCGCCACCGTAGGTGTCCTCCGTCGCCAAGTTAGGGCACGGTGGATTGAACTGCTCGGTCTCCTACTCATCCCATATAGTAGTTCTTCGTGTGGTAAATATAACTCTATTTTTACCATCTTTTTGATCCTCAAAGATTCATCCTATTTACCAAAATTGGTTTCTGCCTATACAATGTTAGATCGATTCTGTCTGCATCTCATATTGCCTAGTATATTCACTTAAGCTTCATAACTATTTTGATTCCTCACTTGTACTTATTCACGGATTCGTACAAATCTGGAACCAACTCTCAACATATAAGTGAATGTCTTCGCATCATGAGGTCAATGTCTTCAAACTAATTTATCTTCAAAATCTTACGAGAATGCATATGACCTCTTCCCTTCCCTCGCATCTCTAATCTTTGTCACGGTACATGCCGTGGGAGAATCCTTGGTTCTCATAGTGCGCATTCGTTTGAAGAATTCTTACTGACATCACATTAACTCTCCGAAGCGGTTCTGTTTGTCCAGCAAGCGAAAGCTTTTGAAGCCTTTGAGCGTGTTGAAGCCATTCAGGTCAAAGTTCATGGCTGCGAGAGAAATCGATGAGGAAGGGTGGCGAGCGGCGTCATGGGGAACATCAAGAGATTTGCACGATGACCTTGCGAGCTTTACAAGACAAATCTGAAGAGAATTATAATCAGCGAAGACACGAATCCAATGGATTCGACGATATTGGGCTGAACAATGGTTCAAATACAAGTTCGTGACCCAGGAATACGCTGAGAAGAATGCTATCAAAAGTCCTTGGGGTGATATTCTCTTTCGAGGCCTTCCACCCAAAAACAGAGCTGAAGCTATTGCACAGGGTTTATATCCTTGTATGGTCCATGGACCTCAGCCTGAAAATGCCGACCCATCATCATTGCTCTGGTGTCGTGACGATAATCTCTTCAAGCGAAATTTCCAGCACGCAAAGGCATCGGCCAAGGAAAACAAGAAGTCATTGGGATTAGACTTCAACCTGGTCCCTCTGCTCCCGTCTTTGACGGGTCACGTGATGCAGAACCCAATGTCATTGGTCCTTTCTACAACCTTGATGGCCTCATCACTCACATCTCGGTCCAAGGTGCCAAAGTGGATCATTCTGATGATGATACTGACACTGATGAAGCCCCTGCTCCTACTCCAAAGCCGTTGAAGCCAAAGAAGGCTAAGGCTTCAAGATCAGCTGCTCCTCCAAAAGCTTCACATGCGAAGCCACTGGCCACTACACCTCCTGAAGACAGTGTGCAGTCTAAAGATCTATCACGTATCTCTAAGACGGAGAAGAAAAAGAAAATCGTCAAAAATACTGATCAGACATTAACTCCTGCTGCCATTCTGCGAGAAGAGCACATTGATCTATCCAGCGATGAAGATCTTGCAGATGATGCCCTTGAGAAACTGATCAAGACCAAGGAAGAAGTAGAGATCTTCAATGATTTGCCTCTCTTTGATGTGGCAATCACCCATAACTTCATTGATGAGTGGTTTGACACCCCAAATCTCAGCTTTGAAGATCTGCAACTTCCCATTGGCCTCAGCGTCTCCTTCAATGGCGCCATTGCTTCTGAGCTAGCTCTTGCTCAGTGCATCATTGAACTGAAGCACAAGATCGACTATGAGAAAGCTCAGTTCAAGAAGCATGTGGCAAAGCTCAGCGTGCAAGATGTAAAAAACTTCAAGATCATGCTGCACGAGCTCAAAGAAGCCTTTCTCAAGAAGCGCAAAGATGCTAAAGGCTCTCGTGAGCACATGAAGAGTATGGCTGACAAGTGTGTGCTAGCCTACAATGAGGCTGAGAAGCGCAAGGCTCTTGGTCGTCCTGGCATTGACCCCAGAATGGCTGCAAAGAAGAAGAAGCTATCAATTAACCGATCTGCACCTTCAAGGTAGGAAGAACCTCGCATAGTCTTCCCAAGAAGCATGACTGGCTCGAAGCCAAAAGTCAGGTCAACCGCTTCAGAACTGAAGAAGACGAGGACTGCAAAGGCTGAAGCCAGAAAAAGGAAAAATCCTGAAGCCTCTGATGTTGCTCCCTCCAAGAAGAAGCGCAAAACCAAGAAGAATCGGGCTGCTCCCACAGAGCCCTTAGTTGTTGAACCTATCTCAATGGTTCGCCCTGCATCTGAACACCAAGAACGACGAATGATAGTTCATGAGCCTGCTTCCACAAAGGCTCCTGAAGCTGAAGACATTCCAGCAGTTGATCCTACCGCTGCTGAAGACATTGGTCACAATGACAATGTTGAAGATGATGAAGTTCTTCCTCAAATCGAGCACAACTTGGTATCATCGCCTGTTCTCACGAACAGCGAACTCATCAGCATTGGTCGTCCTCTGACGCCAATTGCTCAGGATGCATCAAGGGCTGATCACCCACAACAACAAGACTTCCCGAGTACTCCCCAACAACAAGTCACACCACCTGTGCAAGAAGAAGAGGCTGACTTTGAGGCCCAGCCAACTCCATCTCCAAAGGCGTCGTGACATTCCATGAGCCGCCAAAGGACCAAGGCCTCAAGTCCCTCTTTCGAGCGTTCAATAAGGAGAAGTGCACCACCAATCTGTTGCACGTCAAGTGTTTACAGAAGCCACTCCGACTGTGAATGTCTCCGTGTCTAAAGCCAAAGCTGCTGAAGACAATCCGGCTGCATCAACCGATGACATCCAAGAAGAAGAATGTGTCCCTACTCCCCCCATTACTGAAGAAGCTGTTCCTGAAGTGAACGTCCCAGTGCCCGACCCTCCAGCTCATCAAGTGGAGGTTGAAAATCTTGAGGCTGCCACCACCAACACAAATGAAGCCAATGGCGTAGTCATGGCTGAAGCAAATGTGGAACTGCACCAACCAATGTGCGAAGCCAATGATGCAAGCTGCTCCTAAAGCATCATTGTAGCTTTGATGTCTCGATTGTTGCCATTGCTCTCCTTCGCCACCAAGGCCCCATACAATTGAGCAAGCATACAACTATGGTCGGTGATCCTTTGTCAAATGGCCCGTTCGGTCCGTCCGCCTAATGCCTCTGGTCCTCGGTTTGATTATCATGTTGAGCATAGGCCTCGGATCCGAAACCAAAGGCAAGACTGCCAAGGTTCCAGTCTGCCATCTCTGAGGTCCTTCAATGCAAATGGCTTCAAAGCCCACAACACCTTCTTTGTGAGCAAGAACCCTACTCAAGGCCAAGAATATCATCGGATCGTTTACGGAGCTATCGGCAATGAAGCTATTACTCCTGTGTTACTGCATGATCAAGGCGCATTTTCCCTCATATCGCCTCGACCTTTGAAGCCATTCTGGACTGCCATGCTTGGAAGAAGCACTTGGCTGCTTTTCGTGATGCAGTCTGCTTCGACTTTGTGATGGACAAAGAACATTGGAATGAGGAACTTTTGCTTCAATTCTATGCTACCCTCCACATTCGCGGCTACTACAGGGATACAAAGACATGGGTTCTCGAGTGGATGACAGGAAATGTTCATCATGAAGCCCAAGCTCTTGACGTCATTGAGCTTACAGGCCTACCCACTCCCAGAGAGATGTTCGAACCTGATTGTCAACTCCACCGCAATGCACTGGAGAGCATCTTCCACAAGCCAGAGCCCAACATGAGCCAGATGTTGAGCATGATGAAGCCTTTGCCACCTGACGCTGAATACCCAAAGGAGTTCTTTGTTGATGACCTTGAGTATCTGCCTCGAACAATATATCACATCATCAAAGTGAACTCTATGGCCTATCAAAGGGCATTCATCATCTGCAAAACTTGAAGGAGCCATGAAGACATTGGTCTTTTACATCTTCAATGGCATCGACTTCAACACACAAGAATTCTTCATCCGCAACTGGCTGCGTCGGTTCGACCTTTTGGCCTGAAATTCTATGCTCCATGGGTCATCGCCTCATCAAGCTACACTCTGCTATCAGCTATCAGCCCTCTGCTCGCAATCATCTGATCTTTCTACCAGAGGTTAATATGTCCGTTGAAGCCATATACCACGAGCCTGCCAAGAAGCCTCTTTGTCTTCAAAATGCTGATCACCAAAGCTTCACTCAACCCATGGAAGGAGTCAGCGATAACTTCGTGTCTATCAATGGTGGGAACACTAAATACGCCTCACCGTCGCAAGCCTGAAGCTCTTGAGAGCACAATTTCCCAAAGGCCTCGAAGCTCTCGCATCCTAAATGACCGAGAACTTCTTGTGGCCTTGCATCGAAACAAGACAAGCATCACTTACGGCTCAGCGGCAGATACAAAGCCTCTTGGTGGGCGTCAATCGCATTGAAATCTTGCCACCAAGAATGCTTTTGTCACTCCACGAGACACATCGGCGATCATGGAAGAGTTTGACCTTTGCTTTCGGTCTTTGAAGCAGATCTTCAAGGCGATGGCTTCTTTGAAAGATTCAAGTTTGACTCCACTCCTCCATGAAATGTTGTCCTATGTCGAACTCCATTCCTTGAAGACTCGACTATTCTTCCTCATGACAGCTGTGAATGCCAAAGTGATCGATGATGAAGGCGATGCTACTTCACCGCCCCTACTTTGCGCGCCGACCTTTGCACCAAGTTAATCTGCGCTGCCAAACAACAACGAAAACCCTGCTGCTTCACCTACTCCTCATGGGAAGGAGTAGATGCTCTATGTCTTCAAACCTTTTTGGTCCTTACTGACAAAAGGGGGAGAAGCATATAAGTTTGATAGTCTTCAAGCGGGTTCATATGGGCGGTTGCTTTATATTTTGCCTAGTGTTTACAACTCTCGCTTTTGATACATTTGGTTCTTTGAGTTGTAACACTTAAACTCGATGGTCGTCTGCTACTTATTTGCTTTTCTGTGATGCGATGATAAATTCCGCATGTGCGATGATAAATTCTGCACTTAGATCATTCTGCAGACGTCCATTTTTCATTATGCATGTCATTCTCTTAGTTATATCATTTCATGCATGATGAATTATCTTCATAAGTTGAAGAGGATCTCCACAAGTACAACCTGCCATGTGCATTTGCATTCCAAAAGAAAATTACTTATATGCACATCTTCAGGGGGAGCCTTTGCCACTTATGAAGACAATACCCTATCCTTTACAATTTCACATACTTTATCCCGTTGAAAACTTCAGCCGGTTTGTCATCAATCACCAAAAGGGGAGATTGTAAGTGCATCTAGTGCCACCCCTAGTTGGTTTTGGAGTATTGACGACAAATTTGGTTGAGGACTAATGTGTTTGTGAGAATTGCAGGATAACACAGGTAGTGTCCCTCATTGATTCGGTTTACCTACGGAGATGACCCTAAAATGTATGAAGACATTGGCGACAATGGTGGTATGTGAAGATATTCATATTGAAGACTATGACATGAGAAGACATTGAGTGAAGACTATGGGAGCGAAGACGTGTCGTTTCGTTGTTTCCTTTTTCTTCTTTGTTGAGTCATAGGAACCACCGTCTTTGTTAAGTGGGGTCCAAGTGAACAAAGTCGGAATGGTGAAGTGATGCTCAACCCAAATCCTATGTCTTGAGCGAAGACAATGAGAGCAAATCTTATCGAGCTGGATGAGTCAGCTTTGCTTGTAGTCAAGTAAAGTTGCCGTGTGTGTTTGAAATCGACCGTTGGAACACGTGTCGGTTCCTTAGTGACCGAGGGTCATTTCGGACATATCAGGTCGGGTTGCCTAGTGGCTATAAATAGCCCACCCCTACACCATAAATTGGTGGCTGCTCGGAGTTAGTGCACGGCTTTTGTCGTTTGAGAGCAACCCACCTCGAAGCCTTTGAGAGAGAAATCCTTGCGAGGACAAAGCCCAAACACCCGAGCCAAAGAGTGTTAGGCATCACTGAAGTCTTTACACTGCGTGACACGAAGACTTATTACACTTGAGGGTGTGAATCCTCCGGCCGGTTAGGCGTCGCGTTCTGAGCATCCAAGAGTCATTGTGGATCGCCGGTGAGCGAAGTCTGTGAAGGTTCGGAAGTCTACCTTGAAGACTTACTAGAGTGATTGGGCGAGGACTGTGTGTCCTTAGCTCAAGGGGAATAAGGTGAAGACGCGGTCTTCTGAGTTGAATCTCAGCCTCCCTGACCAGACGTACAGTTGTCACAGCAACTGGAACTGGTCCAACAAATCATGTGTCTTCAACATGTGACTGGTTCTATCCTTTCCCTCCCTTTACTTAGAGTTTGTCTTCGTGAAGTCATTGCCTATTTGTCGTACCTGTTTGACTTCATTGCTTGACTACTATCGTTGGTTGGCTTCATACTATCTTCCATCCTGATCCTTACTACTAAGCTGCTATTAGTCTTTGTACTTTCACATTATTGCATACTTGACTATGGTTTGCTTGTTGTAGTTTATCTTCCGCTGCATATCAATTAGGTCATTTATATTGTTTGTCTTCGAAACTTCCACGTTTTGAAGACTTTCATAAAATCTCCTATTCACCCCCCCCCCCCTCTAGTCGATAACTAGCACTTTCACTAAGTATTTTCCTCCCGCTAAGATTATCTCTCTTAGGAACGATATTATGAATTTTAAGCAACTTGATCATGAACATGTTGCACAAGCTTGGGAGAGAATGAAATTAATGATACGTAATTGTCCTACTCATGGTTTGAACTTGTGGATGATTATACAAAAAAATTATGCTGGATTGAATTTTGCTTCTAAAAATCTTTTAGATTTGGCCGCGGGACACATTTTTATGGAAATCACTTTAGGAGATGCTACTAAACTCCTAGATAATATTATGGTTAATTATTCTCAATGGCATACTGAAAGATCTACTAATAAAAAAGTGCATGCGATAGAGGAAATCAATGTTTTGAGTGGAAAGATGGATGAACTTATGAAATTATTTGCTAATAAGAGTGTTTCTTATGATCCTAATGATATGCCTTTGTCTGCCTTGATTGAGAATAATAATGAATCTATGGATGTGAATTTTGTTGGTAGGAATAGTTTTGGAAACAATGCGTATAGAGGGAATTTTAATCCTAGGCCTTATCCTAGTAGTACTTCTAATAATTATGGAAATTCCTACAGCAACTCTTATGGAAATTTTAATAAAATGCCCTCTGAATTTGAGAGTAGTGTTAAAGAGTTTATGAATTCACAAAAGAATTTTAATGCTTTGCTTGAAGAGAAATTGCTTAAAATTGATGATTTGGCTAGGAACGTTGATAGAATTTCTCTTGATGTTGATTCTTTAAAGCTTAGATCTATTCCTCCTAAGCATGATATCAATGAGTCTCTCAAAGCTATGAGAATTTCCATTGATGAGTGCAAAGAAAGAACCGCTAGGATGCGTGCTTCCAAAGATGCCTTTATTAAAGCGTGTTCTTCTAATTCCTATGAAAATCAAGATGAAGATCTAAAAGTTATTGATGTGTCCCCTATTAAATCTTTGTTTTGCAATATGAATCTTGATGAAACTGAATATGATCTTCCTTTACCTAGAAGGCGTTCTAAGAATTCGGAGTTTTTAGATCTTAATGATGAAACTGATAAAAGTGGGATTGAAAGAAATAGAAATCTAGATGTTACTAAACCCACTATATTGGATCTCAAGGAATTTAATTATGAAGATTGCTCTTTAATTGATTGTATTTCCTTGTTGCAATCCGTGCTAAATTCTCCTCATGCTTATAGTCAAAATAAGGCTTTTACCGAACACATTGTTGATGCCTTGATGCAATCTTATGAAGAAAAGCTTGAGTTGAAAATTTCTATCCCTAGGAAACTCCATGATGAGTGGGAACCTACTATCAGAATTAAAATTAAAAATTATGAGTTTCATGCTTTGTGTGATTTGGGTGCTAGTGTCTCTACTATTCCCAAAACCCTGTGTGATTTGCTAGATTTCCGTGATTTTGATGATTGCTCTCTAAACTTGCATCTTGCGGATTCCACTATTAAAAAACCTATGGGAAGAATTGTTCTTATTGTTGCAAATAGGAATTATGTGCCCGTAGATTTTATCGTTCTTGATATAGATTGCAATCCTTCATGTCCTATTATTCTTGGTAGACCTTTCCTTTGAACGATTGGTGCAATTATCAATATGAAGGAAATATTAGATTCCAATTCCCTTTAAAGAAGGGCATGGAACACTTTCCTAGAAAGAAAATAAAATTACCATATGAATCTATCATGAGAGCCACTTATGGATTGCCTACCAAAGATGGCAATACCTAGATCTATCCTTGTTTTTATGCCTAGCTAGGGGCGTAAAACGATAGCGCTTGTTGGGAGGCAACCCAATTTTATTTTTAGTTTTGTTGTTTTTGCTTTTGTTTAGGAATAAATAATCCATCTAGCCTCTGTTTAGATGTGGTTTTATGTTTTAATTAGTGTTTATGCCAAGTTGAACCTATTGGATTTTCTTGGATGATAGTTATTTGATCTTGCTGTAATTTCCAGAATCTTTGTGCTCAGTGCCCGAATTGTTAAAAATCACCAGAACGTGATAAAATACTGATTCCAATTGCTTCTGATCAATAAACAAATTTTCCAGGACTTCTAATTTTGGTAGAATTTTTGGGGTTCCAGAAGTTTGCGTTAGTTACAGATTACTACAGACTGTTCTGTTTTTGACAGATTCTGTTTTGCGTGTGTTGTTTGCTTATTTTGATGAATCTATGGTTAGTAAAATAGTTTATAATCCATAGATAAGTTGGAATACAGTAGGTTTAACACCAATATAAATAAAGAATGAGTTCATTACAGTACCTTAAAGAAGTCTTTTGTTTTCTTTCTCTAAGGAAGCTCACGAGATTTCTATTGAGTTTTGTGTTGTGAAGTTTTCAAGTTTTGGGTGAATTCTTTTGATGGATTATGGAACAAGGAGTGGCAAGATCCTAAGCTTGGGGATTCCCATGGCACCCCCAAGATAATACAAGGACACCAATAAGTCAAAGCTTGGGGATGCCCCGGAAGGCATCCCCTCTTTCGTCTACTTCCATCGGTAATTTACTTGGAGCTATATTTTTATTCACCAACATGATATGTGTTTTGCTTAGAGCGTCTTGTATTATTTGAGTCTTTGCTTGTTAGTTACCACAATCATCCTTGCTGTACACACCTTTTGAGAGAGCCATACATGAATTGGAATTTGATAGAATACTCTATGTGCTTCACTTATATCTTTTGAGCTTGATAATTTTTGCTCTAGTGCTTCACTTAGATCTTTTAGAGCACGGTGGTGGATTTGTTTTAAAGAAACTTGATCTCTCATGCTTCACTTAGATTATTTTGAGAGTCTTTAATAGCATGGTAATTTGCTTAATGTTAATATACTTGGTGTTCAAGATATGTGAAACTTTCTTTTGAGTGCGTTGAATACTAAGATAAGTTTGATGGTTGATAATTGTTTTGAGATATGGAGGTGATAATATCAAAGTCATGCTAGTTGAGTAGTTGTGAATTTGAGAAATGCTTGTGTTGAAGTTAGTAAATCCCGTAGCATGCACGTATGGTTAAAGTTGTGTAACAAATTTGAAGCATGAAGTGTACTGGCTTGTGCATCCTTATGAGTGGCGGTCGGGGGACAGGCGATGGTCTTTTCCTACCAATCTACCCCCTAGGAGCATCGCGTAGTACTTGATTTTGATGACTTCTAAATTTTTGCAATAAGTATATGAGTTATTTTGACTAATGTTGAGTCCATGGATTATCGCACTCTTACCTTTCCGCCATTGCTAGCCTCTTGATACCGTGCATTGCCCTTTCTCACATTGAGAGTTGGCGCAAACTTAGCGGTGCATCAAACCCGTGATATGATCGCTCTATCACACATGAACCTCCTATATCTTCCTCAAAACAGCCACCATACCTACCTATTATGGCATTTCCATAGCCATTCGAGATATATTGCCATGCAACTTTCCACCGTTCGTTCATCATTATTATGACATACATTACTTTTGTCATATTGCCATTGCATGATCATGTAGTTGACATCGTATTTGTGGCAAAGCCACCATGCATTATTTTCATACATGTCACTCTTGATTCATTGCACCATCCCGGTACACCGCCGGAGGCATTCATATAGAGTCATACCTTGTTCTAGTTTCGAGTTGTAATCTTTATGTTGTAATATATAGAAGTGTGATGATCATCATTATTAGAGCATTGCCCAAATAAAAAAAAGAGAAAGGCCAAAAAAAAGAAAGGCCCAAAA
The DNA here is from genome assembly GCA_021605205.1 of Aegilops longissima. Taxonomy (NCBI): domain Eukaryota; kingdom Viridiplantae; phylum Streptophyta; class Magnoliopsida; order Poales; family Poaceae; genus Aegilops; species Aegilops longissima. The sequence continues at coordinate 410,560,970 of CM038676.1, read as the reverse complement.
AAAAGGAAAAGAAAAGGGCAATGCTACTATCTCTTTTTCCACACTTGTGCTTCAAAGTAGCACCATGTTCTTCATGTAGTGAGTCTCATATATTGTGCTTCAAAGTAGCACCATGTTCTTCATGTAGTGAGTCTCATATATTGTGCTTCAAAGTAGCACCATGTTTTTCATATAGTGAGTCTCATAAGTTTTCTTTTTCATACTAGTGGGAATTTTTCATTATAGAACTTGGCTTGTATATTCCTACGATGGGCTTCCTCAAGTGCCCTAGGTCTTCATGAGCAAGCAAGTTGGATGCACACCCACTAGTTTTCTTTTGTTGATCATTTATAGCTCTAGTGCATCCGTTGCATGGCAATCCCTACTCCTCATGTTGACATCAATTGATGGGCATCTCCATAGCCCGTTGATTATCCTCGTCAATGTGAGACTTTCTCCTTTTTTGTCTTCTCCACACAATCCCCATCATCATACTCTATTCCACCCATAGTGCTATATCCATGGCTCACGCTCATGTATTGCGTGAAGGTTGAAAAAGTCTGAGATTATTTAAGTATGAAACAATGGCTTGGCTTGTCATCGGGGGTATAGAAGTTGGGAACATCTTTGTGTGACGAAAATGAAGCATAGCCTAACTATATGATTTTGTAGGGATGAACTTTCTTTGGCCGTGTTATTTTGAGATGACATAATTATTTTGATTAGTATGCTTGAAGTATTATTATCTTTATGTCAATATGAACTTTTGTCTTGAATCTTTCGGATCTGAATATTCATATCACAATTAAGAATATTTACATTGAAATTATGCCAAAGTATCACTCCACATCAAAAATTCTCTTTTTATCATTTACCTACTCGAGGACGAGCAGGAATTAAGTTTGGGGATGCCTGATACGTCTCCAACGTATCTATAATTTTGTATTGCTCCATGCTACTTTATCTATTGTTTTGGACTATAATGGGCTTTATTTTCCACTTTTATATTATTTTGGGACTAACCTATTAACAGGAGGCCCAGCCCGAATTGCTGTTTTTGCCTATTTCAGTGTTTGAAGAAAGCGGAATATCAAGCGGAGTCCAAGCGGAATGAAACCTTCGGGAACATGATCTTCTCTCTGAGCGTGATCCAGGAGACTTGGACCCTACTCCAAGCATCATCGGGGCCTGAGGCGGGCGCGCCCTCCCCTGGCGCGCCCTGCCTCGTGGGCCCCCCGACGCTCCACCGACGACTCCTTCCTCCTATATATACCTCGTACCCCAACAGATCAAAACAGGGCCAAAACCTAATTCCACCGCAACTTCCTGTATCCACGAGATCCCATCTTGGGGCCTGTTAGGAGCTCCATGGGGGGGCATCCACCACGGAGGGCTTCTACATCAACAACATAGCCCCTCCGATGAAGTGTGAGTAGTTTACTTCAGACCTTGGGTCCATAGCTAGTAGCTAGATGGCTTCTTCTCTCTTTTGGATCTCAATACAATGTTCTCCCCTCTCGTGGAGATCTATTCGATGTAATCTTCTTTTTGCGGTGTGTTTGTTGAGATCGATGAATTGTGGGTTTATGATCCAGCTTATCTATGGAAAATATTTGATTCTTCTCTGAATTCTTTTATGTATGATTGAGTTATCTTTGCAAGTCTCTTCGAATTATCCGTTTGGTTTGGCCAACTAGATTGGTAGTTCTTGCAATGGGAGAAGTGCTTAGCTTTGGGTTCAATCTTGCGGTGTCCTTACCTAGTGACCGAAGGGGTTGCAAGGCATTTATTGTAATTTTGCCATATTGGATAACAAGATGGGGTTTTAATCGTATTGCATGAATTTATCCCTCTACATCATGTCATCTTGCTTAAGGCGTTACTCTGTTTTTAACTTAATACTCTAGATGCATGCTGGATAGCGGTCGATGAGTGGAGTAATAGTAGTAGATGCAGAATTGTTTTGGTCTACTTGTCCCGGACGTGATGCCTATATACATGATCATTGCCTAGATATACTCATAACTATGCTCAATTCTGTCAATTGCTCAACAGTAATTTGTTCACCCACCGTAGAATACTTATGCTCTTGAGAGAAGCCACTAGTGAAACCTATGGCCCCCGGGTCTATTCTCATCATATCAATCTCCATCAATTTATTTACTTGCTTTGCTTTTACTTTTCACTTTGCATCTTTATACCAAAAATACCAAAAATATTATCTCTATCAGATCTCACTCTCATAAGTGACCGTGAAGGGATTGACAACCCCTAATTGCGTTGGTTGCGAGTAGCTATCGTTTTGTGTTGGTCACGAGGGACTTGCGTGGCCTCTTGGATTGATACCTTGGTTCTCAAAAACTGAGGGAAATACTTACGCTACTGTGTTATATCATCCCCTCCTCTTCGGGGAAAACCAACGCAAGCTCAAGACGTAGCAGCGCCTATGGTGAAGGTGGCATTAGTGTATCCGTCCTCGTCGACCAGTATCTGCTTGGTTTCTGCATTGTCTTGGGTGAATAGCTGCTTCTTCTTTGCTGGTGCAGCCCCCTTGGGCTCAGGGGTGTCCGAGTCGGCGGGTTGTGCCGCCGCCACAGTCTTGAAGACGAGCTTGAGCACTTGAAACGCATCCCCGGCGTCTCCGGATACGGTGAGGATGTCGCTGCTCCCTGGCATCTTCATGAGGTTGTACGCTGGGTGTGTCGCGGCCATGAATCGGGCCAGGGCTGGGTAGCCGAGGATGGCGTTGTATGGGAGGCCAATGCGGGCGATGTCGAAGTCGATTAGCTCTGTGCGGAAGTTATCGTGGTCTTGAGGTCACGGGAAGCGGATCTGCCCTGTGGAGTCGGCGGAACGCCTTGGCGTAAGAAGGGCCTCTTTGGGCTGAAGCCGCTCGGCGGTACATGGAGGAGGCTGAAGGCCTCAGCGAGAAACACGTTGAGGCCTGCGCGCCGTTGATGAGAGTCTGGTGGCGGCCACTGGCAGATGGTGGGGTGCACAGCATTGGGGCGCGCCGAGCAGGCTGAGTTGGGGGTGATCATCGGTGAAGGCCGGATCGGCCTTGCGGTGACCGATCTGGAGGGCCTTGCTGCTGCTGGAGACGGCGCCCGATCTGGCGGACGAATGGCAGCGTGGCGGCCTAAAGGTGGCGCTGCGAGCCGCCCAGAGAGCTGCTGCGGCAACGCGAGCGCCGGTGCGGCGTCTTTGGCGAGAAGAGGCCGCGCAGCTCCCCCCAAGAGGCTACGGAATCCGCTGGCAGGTGGAGCAGCCACATGCGCGGGACGCCGGTGAGGGCCATGGGAAACCAATTAGCCATGACCCTGTCATCGCCCCCGGCCTCGAGGACGGCCTCCTCATACGCCAGCAGGAAGGCCAACGGATCGGTCGTGCCGTTGTAGCGCGGTGGCATCTCCGGCTTGAACTTGCTCGCCATTGCACTGCCTGCAAGGCGAGGCCAAACTCGAGCCCCCAGCCCCTGCGCTAGCGCTGGCGACCGGGGCAAGGGGCGCGCTGCTCATCGTGGGGCGAATCATGATGTTGGCGGAGAGCGGGTTGGTGGAAGGGAAAGCTCCGGCGCACCCCTACCTGGCGCGCCAAATGTCGGATTCCGGGTTCCGGCAGACCCTCTAGGTTCGAACTCTGGGGTGCACGCGGAGATCGCACCTCCAACCTACCTACGCCTCATCGCCTCGCAGGGATCTAAACTACACAAAGAACAACACAAGGGACACGAGGTTTATACTGGTTCAGGCCACCATTGTGGTCTAATACCCTACTCCAGTGTGTGGTGTGGTGGATGGCCTCAGGGGCTGATGATGAACAGTACAAGGGAAGAACAGCCTCGCGAGGGTCTGTTCTTGAGCTGGTACGATGAACTGCTAGGGGAGTTCAGTCGCCTCTCTTTCTATCAGGTGTCTATCGATCTCTCTGTCTATCCTTCTCCCTCCATCCCCCTGCCTCGTTGGTGGCTAGCTCTATTTATAGAGGGAGGCCCTGGGCCTCTTCCCAAATATTGAGCGGGAAGGGCGCCAACAATTGGCCATTTTGAAGGGGGAACATCTAGTACACTTATCCTGACTAAAGTCGGTCCTCGCTTCCCAAAGACTCTGACGGTGACGCCGGCTTGGGCTCCACGATGACCTCCTTCCTTCCGTCCTGCTGGTCTTGGTCTTGTTGCACCGAAATGGTTGCCTTTGCCTGATGCCTTGGCCTGCGCTTGCCTCCTTTGCACCAAAGGGGAAATGAGGACACTGCATGGGCTGGCGCCCGCCTGGCGCCCTCGGTCGTCATGGCTTGCGTCATGGGCACCTCGTGAGGTACCCCCGCCTTGATCTCTCCGCCTCCTCGCGAGCCAGCTGGCAGGTCGTGCACGAGGAAGCTTCACATCATCCACCCCGCGAGGCTTGGCCCCTCGCGAGGGTCTTGAGCTTGTGTTGATGAAGATGGGCCGTGCTGGGCCAGCTCTTGAGCCACGCCGCAGGCCGCAGGCGGCAAGTCTGGGTACCCCCGTTCCCAAAACACCGACAACTTGTGCATCCAAAATCCTTTAAACCAGTTTTGCCACATGAGTCTACTATATCTACCTATATGCGGCATTATTTTGCCATTCTAAGCAAATTTGCATGTGCCATCTCTAATTTTCAAAATAAACTTCTATTTTGTGTATTTGTTTCGCTCACGGAGTGGTGAGGGGTGGATAATATTTTCCATGCTAGATGTGTTATTCTCACGAAGAGTGTTTATTCACTTGTCATTGCACGAGAGTAAGGCAAAGGTTTTAGGGATGCCCAGTCCCGAAATGCAAAAATAAATTTACTTTATGTTGTCAAATAATAAATTCCTCGGAAAGTGTTGGTATGGAGGGCAACCGTGGATACGACTAGCCATGGAAAGTGAAAGTATGGTGGAAGAAGGAATAAACTTTATTTTCTGTTTGGGAACCGCCTATGATATATCTAGCATGGAAAGTGTTGGGAACTCTAAGTTGTTTTCGTTGGTGGGATGGATACACCTCCCAAAATGTTTTTATATCTAATTTTTCGCTTTGAGCTCTGGCACCTCTACAAATCCCTACTTCCCTCTGCGAAGGGCCTTTCTTTTACTTTATGAATTTTTTGTTTTGAATTTGATTCTCCATCTTCTCTTACAAAAGCACCAACTAGGAGGCAATATGATCGTACTTAAGTATTGGGTGTAGCTAATATTCGAGTGTGTTTCATGAATGGATCAATGGTTCAGCATGATGGGCTAGGGATAACTTATTTTAGCATTGGTATTTTGAAAGACATGCTTGCTTGTTGATGTGCTTCAGTATCTAAATTAGCATGTCAAAACTAGACTATTGCTTTGAATCACATAAAAGTCCAATTGTACATGCTATAAAGAAAAGATTATGATATGACATGTTAGGCAGCATTCCACATCAAAAATTCTGTTTTATCCTTACCTACTCGAGGGCAGTAGGAGTTAAGCAGGGGATGCTGATACGTCTCCAACGTATCTATAATTTTTTATTGTTCCATGCTGTTATATTATCAATCTTGGATGTTTGACAATCATTTTATAGTCATTTTATATCATTTTTTGGTACTAACCTATTGACATAGTGCCAAGTGCCAGTTGCTGTTTTCTGCATGTTTTTTACATCGCAGGAAATCAATATCAGACGAAGTCCAAATGCAACAAAACACCACGAAGAATTTTTATGGACCAGAAGGAACGTAATTGGCTTTGGCTGTGCACAGGGGGGTGCCCGAGGGAACAACCCACCGAGGCGCCTGAGATGCCAGCGCATACAGTGGGTTGTGCCCACCTTGGGTGCCCCCCGGACCGCCTCTTTGGTCTATAAATACCCCAATATTCCAGAAACCCTAGGCACGTCGAAGAAATATTCGTCCAGCCGCCGCAGAGTCCAGAACCACCAGATCCAATCTAGACACCATCTCGGATGGGGTTCATCACCTCCATTGGTGCCTCTTCGATGATGCATGCGTAGTTCTTTATAGACCTTCGGGTCCGTAGTTAGTAGCTAGATGGCTTCCTCTCTCTCTCTCGCTGAATTCTCAATACAATGGTCTCTTGGAGATCCATATGATGTAACTCTTTTTGCATTTTGTTTTTTGGGATCTGATGAACTTTTAGTTTATGATCAGATCTATCTTTTTATATCCATGAAACTTATTTGAGTTTCTTTGATCTCTTATATGCATGATTGCTTATAGCCTCGTATTTATTCTCCGATATTTGGGTTTTGTTTGGCCAACTCGATCTATTTATCTTGCAATGGGAAGAGGTGCTTTGTAGTGGGTTCGATCTTATGGTGCTTGATCCCAGTGACAGAAGGGGAACCGACACGTATGTATCGTTGCTACTAAGGATAAAACGATGGGGTCTATCTCTACATAGATAGATCTTGTCTACATCATGTCATCGTTCTTATTGCATTACTCCGTTTTTCCATGAACTTAATACACTAGATGCATGATGGATAGCGGTCGATGTGTGGAGTAATAGTAGTAGATGCAGGCAGGAGTCGGTCTACTAATCTTGGACGTGATGCCTATATAATGATCATTGCCTGGATATCGTCATGATTATTCAAAGTTCTATAAATTTCCCAACAGTAATTTATTTACCCACCGTTTGCTATTTTTCTTGAGAGAAGCCACTAGTGAAACCTATGGCCCCCGGGTCTTCTTTCTCGTATATTTGCCTTTGTGATCTACTTTTTCCTTGCATTTATTTTCAGATCTATTAAACCAAAAATACAAAAATACCTTGTTGCGTTTCATTTCTATTTATTTTATTTGGCGTTTGATCTATCAGTCTACTACAATTTACCTCACGTCCGTTTTCCTATCTTGAGGCGCCGTACCCCGGAAGGGATTGACAACCCCTTTAACACGTCGGGTTGCGAGGATTTGTTATCTGTGTGCAGGGTCTTTTTACGATGTGTTGCTTGGTTCTCCTCTTGGTTCGATAACCTTGGTATCATATCTGAGGGAAATACCTACGCTTGTGTCTTGCATCATCCCTTCCTCTTTGGGGAAATACCGACGTAGCTTCAAGCGACATCAGTTATTGACTGGACAGTGTCTTAGTCATGTCTACATAGTTCTCGAACCCGTAGGGTCCGCACGCTTAACGTTCGATAACAATTTGTATTATATGAGTTATGTGATTTGGTGACCGAATGTTGTTCGGAGTCCCGGATGAGATCACAGACATGATGAGGAGTCTCGAAATGGTCGAGAGGTAAAGATTGATATATTGGATGATAGTATTAGGACACCGGAAGTGTTCCGGAATGTATAGGGTACATATCGAATGCGAAGTTACGGAACCCTACGGGGAAGATATGGGTTATATGGGCCTTAGGAGTTTCGGCATTCTGGGAACGGGGGTACCCAGACTTTCCTGCCTGCGGCCTGCGGCGTGGCTCAAGGGGTGGCCCATCAAGGCCCATCTTCATCAGCACAAGCTCAAGACCCTCGCGAGGGCCAAGCCTCGAGGCGGACAGGAAGCCTCCTCGAGGCACAGCCTCGTCGGCTGGCTCGCAAGGAGGTGGAGAGATCAAGCGGGGTACCTCACGAGGTGCCCATGGCGCAAGCCATGGCGACCAAAGGCGCCGGCGGGCGCCAGCCAGCAGATGTCCTCCTTTCCTCTTTGGTGCAAAGGGAGCAAGCGCAGGCAAGAGTATCAAGCAAAGGCATCCGTTTAGGTGCAACAAGACCAAGACCGTCCCAACGGCAGGAAGGAAGTCATCGTGGAGCCCAAGCCGGCGTCACCACCAGAGCCTTTGATAGGCGAGGACCAACTTTAGTCAGGATAAGCGTACTAGATGTTCCCCTTCAAAATGGCCAATTGTTGGCGCCCTTCCCGCTCAATATTTGGGAAGAGGCCCAGGGCCCTTGCCCATAAATAGGACTAGCCACCCACAGGGTAGAGGCAGCTAGAAATCTTGGAGATTGCATAGAGAGAGAGAGAGAGAGAGAGAGAGAAGCGACTGAACTCCCCCTAGCAGTTCATCGCACCAGCCAAGAACATACCCTCGCAAGGCTGTTCTTCCTTGTATTGTTCATCATCAGCCCAAGAGGCAATCCACCACACCACAAACTAGAGTAGGGTATTACACCACAATGGTGGCCCGAACTAGTATAAACCTTGTGTCTCTTGTGTTGTTCCTTTCATAGTTTAGATCCTAGCGGCGAGGCGCAGGTAGGTAGAGGTGAGATCTCCATGGGCACCCGGTGTTTGAACCTAGAGGTGCGGAACCCAAAATCCGACATTTAGCGCGCCGGTAGGTGCACCGAATTCGCCTTCGCCGCCCTATTCTTCGCCGACCATGCATCCATGTCGGGGCCTTTCGTCGGGCCCGCTTGAGCCAGGCGCTCTCGCTTCCGCGTCGCCCAGGCGGCCCCGTCGGCGGCCGCCCCACCGTTCCCGTCGCTTTGCCGTCAACGCCGCCACCGGCCCGGCGGGAACGAGCAACAAGCATCGTCCCTGCATCCGTCCGTGGCGAGGCAGCCGATCTGCTACCCCTTCACTCGCCCCAGCTGGTTCTTCGTCTCAAGGCGCTCCGGCGCACCATGGAGGCTCGAGCTGCGCTCATCGCGGCAAGCGAGCTCTGTGCTACCGCCCTGTCGGCAGCGTCTCGAAGAGTGGCTCGACCGCGTCGCCGAGCTCGTCCGCGCCGCGAGGGCTCCCAGCGCCGTCCTTCTCGCTGCACCGCACCCGCCCTCTTGCGAAGATGAAATCACGACATCTTGCATCGAGGATGGAAGCTCTCACCGAAGCGACCAAATGATGTGCCCTCGCTGCATCTCCGAGGAGCAAGGAAGAACTGTTGGCGAATATACGGTGGAGCTGTGGGCATCATTCATCATCGCAGACCCTCGTTGGCAAGGCGTTCCACAGCGGTTTCTATTGGCCCACTGCACTCAATGATGCCGTCGAACTAGTGAAGGCTTGCGAGGCCTGCCAATTCCATGCCAAGCAGATCCATCGGCGGCGGAGAAGTGCGAAACTATACCCTCTCGTGGCCATTCGCAGTCTGGGGGCTAGATATCCTGGGCCCGTTTCCTCGGGCGCCAGGGGGCTATCGCTACCTCTATGTCGCCGTGGACAAGTTCACCAAGTGGGCTAAAGTGGAAGCCGTCCGCACCATCCCCGCGGGTTCTGCGGTCAAGTTCATCAAGGGGATCATGAGCCGGTTGAGTGCGAACGCATCATCACCGACAACGGTTCGCGATTCGCGATAATCTCTTCAAAACATCTTGTGCTAACCTTGGGGCGCAGGTATGCTACGCCGGTGGCGCACCCACGAACAGCGGTCGAGCCGGCGGGCGACGCGGAGGTCTTGAGAGGCCTCAAGACCAGGACATTCAAGAAGAAGCTGGAGGCCTGCGGCGGAAGGTTGGTGCGACGAGCTTGATCCGTGTTGTGGTCCATCCGCACGACCGCGACCAAGCCAACTGGCGAGACCCGTTCTTCCTCGTCTATGGAGCTGAAGCAGTCCTCCCTCACGAGTCGGCGTTGTTCCGCACGGGTCTGGCGTTTGGCGAGGCGCAGCGGGGCGCCATGCGGGGGCGGACCTCGTCTTTGGGGAGGAGCATCGTCGGGAAGCCGTCTGCGGCGGCAAGATACCAACAAAGCGCTTCTGGCGATACCACTGCCGCAACATCCGCCCGGGACTCTCGGTAGGAGACCTCGTGCTCGGTGAGTTATCTCCGAGGAGGGACTGCATAAGCTCTCTCCCATGTGGGAGGGCCGTTCAAGGTTGTTCATGTTTCGAGCCCGGCTCCGCGCTTGGAGACTCGGGAGGGTGCCCGTCTAGACGCGTGGAACATCCGGCACCTCCGGAGGTTTACCCTAAAAGGCCCGAGCACATGAAGAAGGCGAACGCTGTGAAGCCGCTGCGTCTTGGAAAGGCCAGAGCACTGTGAAGAAGGCGAATGCTGTGAAGGCTATTGCGTTTTGGAAAGGCCGAGCACATGAAGAAGGCGAATGCCTGTGAAGCCGCTGCGTTTTGGAAAAGGCCCAGAGCCTGTGAAGAAGGCGAATGCGTGTGAAGCTGTTGCGTTTTGGAAAAGGCCAGAGCCCGTGAAGAAGGTGAATACATGTGAAGCCGTCGCGTTTTGGAAAAGGCCCGGTGCCTGTGAAGAAGGCAAGCGCCTGTGAAGTTCATCTTTCTGAAAAAGGCCCGAAGCCTGTGAAGAAGGCCAATGCCTGTGAAGCTCGCCGCCCGTGACACTCTCACGTAATAATGAGTTGGGGCTGTACATGCCCCGGAGTCTCGAGGCGCCGGCCTCGGGCCTTGGGGCTCCCTCCCACTTGATGGCAGCACTTAGCTCCTTATTTGGTGAGAAGGCGTCGAAGACTAGATTAGGTGCCGGACGCGGATTTTCTCATTTGCTTTCTGCAGTTGGCTTGTTCATTCCCATTTGAAGTTTTATTGAAGTTGTTGCCATCTTTAGCTTGTGACTCCTTGCCTTTTCGCTCTCTTGCTTCGATCTCTCTCGCGCAAGTCTCGTGAGGGAGCTGCGCGGGCACTCTCGCGAGCGTTTTCTGCCCTTATCGTTTGAGGCTTCCCTACCCGGGTCCACTACAGGAGCACCCCTCCATTCCGTGCCCCACGGGCACTGCGACACGAACACAGGACCTGGGTGGTCGCCTCCAGGCTGAGGCAGGAGCTACCTCTCCAGACTAACCTTCGCAGGACATGAAGCGTTCGACGAGGCCTCGGCCTCGGGAAACAAAGGCCACGATAGGCGCCCCCGAGCTAAGTAATTTCTGCGCGCAGGCGTGTGGCACAAAGGCATAATACCGAAATAGCGGAAATAGTACGATAATTAACAACAATAGTCCAAGCACACCCACGCGGGGCCCTACACTACTGTCTCTTTGCGCAGGAAAAGGAAAAAGAACAAAACAGGCGCGGCTCGCCTGACACCAACTCGCGGGGAGACTCGAACTGCCTCCGGGGCTCAGGCGGACTCCCTCTCGCGCTTCACCGAGGCGAGACGGCGGGCGGACGCGGCGGCGCGGAGGCTGGTCGCGGCCTCTGCTGGAGGAGCCGCTGCCTGACGAAGAGTCGTCAAAGCTCGATGAGCCCCGAGCGCCGCCGACCCCGCGCGCACTGTCGTCTTCATCGTCGCTGGGTCTGGGCCCGCGTCCACGGTCGTCGTTCTCAGGGCAGCATCCGGCGCGGTGACCATCTTCCCCGAACACCCTCACGTAGAGGGTGGCAATGCCGTCAAACTTGATGTGCGGGGTGCACCGCCGGCTCAGACCACGCGCGCGGGTATACGTTTGCCAGCCGCGGGTCAGGGCCACGCTCCCGACCGCAGAGACCTCCAGCGAGGCCCAGGAGGCCCGACTGCAACAACCATCCGCCTGAAGCCAGAGGCCGCCCGGGCCGCCGGCCGGAAGCTCACCTAGGAGGAAGCGAGGAAGCTGGAGCCGGGTGCTGGTCGGCTCCGCCGACCACACAACGAACTCCGGCAGCACCTCTGCCGAGTGGAAGCGTGGCCTAGGGGGTCGCGCGGCCGTAGCACACCCCCCAGCAGTGGCCTACCGCCCGTCACCGCGCGGGAGATCACCCCCACGACCACGAGGGGCCACCATGGGAGCCACATGGTGTTTGCGAGGACGGCCTCGACCACGCTTGGGCGGGGGAGAGTCAGGCTCCACCTGGTGAGCCTTTCCCTTCTCCGCGGCCGAGAACCTCTTTGGCGGAGCCATGAAGAAGAAGAAGAAGCAAGAGGGGATGGACTACAAGGGCAGGCGCCGTCCCGTACTTATAGCCGGGGAAGGCCAACCACCGGCCTCCACGATCGCAGGTAATCATGACCTGCTTTGCATGCAGGGACTTGTCAATTCGTGCAGTCGTCGAGGCGTCGTGGGGAAGCAGGGCAGCCCACGTCCAATCAACCACCACGCGGCGCCCAAGGCCGCAGGCTGTTAGGGCCCGCGGCGCTTCGCACTTGCCCCTTCGCTTCTCTGCTCGGCCAAGTCCGGGCGCGCCTTGGGCCCGGGGGCTACTGTCGGCGTTCTGGGAACGGGGGTACCCAGACTTGCCTGGCTGCGGCCTGCGGCGTGGCTCAAGGGGTGGCCAATCAAGGCCCATCTTCATCAGCACAAGCTCAAGACCCTCGCGAGGGGCCAAGCCTCACGGGGCGGACGACAGGAAGCCTCCTCGGGCACGGCCTCGTCATGCTGGTTCGCGAGGAGGCGGAGAGATCAAGGCGGGGTACCTCACGAGGTGCCCATGACGCAATCCATGATGACCAAGGCGCCAGGCGGGCGCCATCCCACACAGTGTCCTCCTTTCCTCTTTGGTGCAAAGGAGCAAGTGCGAGCAAGAGTATCAAGCAAAGGCATCCATTTGATTGCAACAAGACCAAGACCGTCCCAGCGGCAGGAAGGAAGTCATCGTGGAGCCCAAGCCAAGGCGTCACCACGAGCCTTTGACGGTGAGGACCAACTTTAGTCGGGATAAGCGTGCTAGATGTTCCCCTTAAAATGGCCAATTGTTGGCGCCCTTCGGTCAATATTTGGGAAGAGGCCCAGGGCCCTTGCCCATAAATAGGACTAGCCACCCACAGGGTAGAGGCAGCTAGAAATCTTGGAGATTGCATATATAGAGAGAGAGAGATAGAGAAGCGACTGAACTCCCCGTAGGAGTTCATCGCACCGACCAAAGAGACCCTCATGAGGCTGTTCTTCCTTGTATTGTTCATCATCAGCCCAAGAGGCAATCCACCACACCACAAACTAGAGTAGGGTATTACACCACAATGGTGGCCCGAACTAGTATAAACCTTGTGTCTCTTGTGTTGTTCCTTTCATAGTTTAGATCCCAGCGAGGCGGCGAGGCGCAGGTAGGTAGAGGGCGAGATCTCCGCGCGCACCCCAGTGTTTGTACCTAGAGGGTCTGCCGGAACCCGAAATCCGACAAGGAGGAACCACACCAGCCCACATAGGGGTGGAGCGCCCGCCCCCCATGGAAGGAGGCCGAATTGGATTAGGAGGTGGGGGCGGCGCCCCCCTGAGGGAGTCCTGGACTAAGGGGTCCTCGGATGTCCGGCCTGTTAGCCATTGGCCGGACTGATGGGCTGTGAGGATACGAAGACCGAAGACTGCAACCGTGTTCGGATGGGACTCTCCTGGGCATGGAAGGCAAGCTTGGCGGCCGAATTTGTGTAACCCTAGATCCTCCCGGTGTCTATATAAACCGGAGGACTTAGTCCGGAAACAGAGCTACTCATTACCATAGTCATATAGGCTAGACTTTTAGGGTTTAGCCATTACGATCTCGTGGTACATCAAGTCTTGTAATAATCATATCCATCAAGATCAATCAAGCAGGAAGTAGGGTATTACCTCCATAGAGAGGGCCCAAACCTGGGTAAACATTGTGTCCCCTTTCTCCTGTTACCATCGACCTAAGACTCACAGTTCGGGACACCCTACCCGAGATCCGCCGGTTTTGACACCGACATCGGTGCTTTCATTGAGAGTTCCACTGTGCCGTCGACGAAAGGTTCGATGGCCCCTTCAATCGTAGATGGTGACACTGTCCAAGGAAAAACCTTCCTCCCCGGACAGATCTTTGTGTTCGGCGGCTTCGCGCTGCGGGCCAACTCGTTTGGCCACCTGGAGTAGATCGATAGCTACGCCCCTGGCCATCAGGTCTGATTTGGGAGCTTGAATTATGTTGCGGACATCCGTGGAGATTTGATCTTCGCCAGATTCGATACCGCAGCGATCGCTCCTAGTCACCTTGACGAACATGACCTAAATCTATCGTCAGACCGCACCCCGGAGATAGCTCCTGTGACCACTCTGGCCTTAGATTCGGAGCACACTACGGCATCCAAGGATTGGAGGGTCAACCCCACCACAGAGGCCACAGATTCCTCGATGTTGGAGCCGCACATGGACTTAACCTTACAGAATATCTGTGCCACCGGATTCCGGACTCGTCTCTGGTTATAAGTTCCGAACCATGCGAGCCCGCGGACGCCGAACTTGATCATTCATCGATCTTCAAATTCAGCGCCGCAGACATCTTCCAGCACTCGCCTTTGGGTGATGTGCTAAACTCATTAAAGAACATGTCCTTGGCGGGGGACTCGCAACCGAACTATGTCCGGTTCGAACTAGGGGCTGATGATCGAGAATTTCACTTCCCACCTGCCACGCACTTCATAGCCACTGTCGAGGACTTAACCGACACGCTTGATTACGACTCCGAAGACATCGGCGGTATGGACGACGATGCCGATGAGGAGCAAGACCAAAATCCGCCATTTACTGGACGCTGGACGACCACTTCTTCGTACGATGTGTACATGGTGGATACTCCCAAAACAACCGACAACGATGACAGAAAATCCAGTCGAGAATAAACCTCCTGAGACCAGCAAAAACGCCCGCGTCCTCGGCGCCGCTCTAAGTCACGTCGTTCAAAAGACAGCAATGCTGGCACCGGTGAAAATAATACTCCGGACGATGCCAAAAACAATGAAGACCTCGCTGAGGTAACATCCGAGTAGGAGGAGCAAGAAAACAGGCAAGCCCGCCCCGACGACCAGGCCAGGCCCAACGACTCGGAGGACGGTAGTTACCGTCCGCTCTCCGAGGATGAGGAAATCCTCGGCAACGATGATTTAATTGTGCCTAAGGAACCTCTCGAGAAGGAGGTCTTCAAGCGCCAGCTAATAGCAACGGCAAGGAGCCTGAAAAAGAAACAGCAGCAGCTTAAAGCTGACAGAAATTTGCTTGTCGACGGATGGACTGATGTCCTGGAAGCCGAAGAATGCGGCCTCAGACGCCCAGCCAAGAGTTACCCAAAGCAAAGGCTGCTACCCCAGTTCGATGAAGAGGCGCCGGAACCCATACCTCCTTTGCGTAACGCGGCCGATCGACCACTACGCGGTTGGAACAGTGCGTTGGACCGACCACTACATGGTCGGGATAGAGTGACAACTCAGGCCGAACAACAGCCTGCCCCACCGCCTCGTAAAAATAGAGACGAGACAACTCGGGGTCAGACATACGACCTCCGACAGACCCTGGATAGCAGAGCAGGACACACCCGATTGATTTATGGATCGCGAGGACGTCCCTCGACATGTGATGACGGCTACCTATTCGGATGTGGCAAACCTAGTCATACCCGGGCCGATTGCCGCAGACGAACTCCATCGGAGCTACGGCATAATGCGGCTAGATACAGAGGCGCCGCACACCCTCTTTGCTTCACTGATGAAGTAATGGATCACGAATTCCCCAAAGGGTTCAAACCCGTGAATTTCGAATCATGCGATGGGACAACTGATCCCGCGGTATGGATCGAGGATTTTATCCTCCACATCCACATGGCCCGGGGAGATGACCTCCACACTGATACGTCTCCAACGTATCTATAATTTTTGATTGTTCCAAGCTATTATATTACCCCTTTTGGATGTTTATGGGCTTTATTTTACACATTTATATCATTTTTGGACTAACCTACTAACCGGAGGCCCAGCCCATATTGCTGTTTTTTTGCCTATTTTAGTATTTCGAAGAAAAGGAATATCAGACGGAGTCCAAACGGAATGAAAGCTTCGGGAGCATGATTTTTGGAACAAATGTGATCCAGAGGACTTGGGGTGCAAGTCAAGAAGCAGCCGAGGCCTCCACGAGATAGGAGGGCGCCTACCCCCCCCCCCCTATAGGGCGCGCCCCCTGTCTTGTGGGCCCCTCGGGCGGCCACCGACGTACTTCTTCCTCCTATATATACCTACGTACCCCGAAAACATCCAGGGGCACCACGAAACACAATTTCCACCGCCGTAACCTTCTGTATCCGCAAGATCCCATCTTGGAGCCTTTGCCGGCACTCTGCCGGAGTGGGAATCAACCACGGAGGGCCTCTACATCAACATCCTTGCCCCTCCGATGAGTTGTGAGTAGTTTACCACAGACCTACAGGTCCATAGTTATTAGCTAGATGGCTTCTTCTCTCTCTTTGGATCTCAATAGAATGTTCTCCCCCTCTCTTGTGGAGATCTATTCGATGTAAACTCTTTTTGCGGTGTGTTTGTCGAGATCCGATGAATTGTGGGTTTATGATCAAGTTTACCTTTGAATAATATTTGAATCTTCTCTGAATTCTTTTATGTATGATTAAGTTATCTTTGCAAGTCTCTTCGAATTATCAGTTTAGTTTGGCCTACTAGATTGGTCTTTCTTGCCATGGGAGAAGTGCTTAGCTTTGGGTTCAATCTTGCGGTGTCCTTACCCAGTGACAGAAAGGGTTGCAAGGCACGTATTGTATTGTTGACATCGAGGATAACAAGATGGGGTTTATATCATATTGCATGAGTTTATCCTTCTACATCATGTCATCTTGCTTAATGCGTTAGTACATTCTTATGAACTTAATACTCTAGATGCATGCTGGATAGCGATCGATGTGTGGAGTAATAGTAGTAGATGCAGGCGAGTCGGTCTACTTGTTATGGACGTGATTCCTATATACATGATCATGCCTAGATAATCTCATAACTATAAGCTTTTCTATCAATTGTTCGACGATAATTTGTTCACCCACCATAATACTTATGCTATCTTGAGAGAAGCCACTAGTGAAACCTATGGCCCCCGGGTCTATCTCTTATCATATTTGCCCCCAATCTACTTTATTTGCATCTATATTATAAAATACCAAAAATATATTTATCTTATCATACTATCTTTATCAGATCTCACTTTCATAAGTGGTGCGAAGGATTGACAACCCCTTTATTGCGTTGGTTGCGAGTTCTCGGTTTGTTTGTGTAGGTGCGTGGGACTTTTGAGGAGCCTCCTCTTTGGATTGATACCTTGGTTCTAAAACTGAGGGAAATACTTATGCTACACTTGCTGCATCACCCTCTCCTCTTGAGGAAAACCAACATAAGCTCAAGGCGTAGCAAGAAGGATTTCGGCACCGTTGCGGGAGGTCTTCGCTCAAGTCAAGACATACCAAGTACCCATCACAAACCCATCTCCCTCGCATTTACATTATTTGCCATTTGCCTCCCGTTTCCTCTCCCCCACTTCACCCTTGCCGTTTTATTCGCCCTCTCCTTCCCAATCTCCTCTCTCTTTTTGCTTGTCGTTTTTATGTTTGCTTGTGTGTTGGATTACTTGTTGCCATGGCGCAAGATAATACCAAATTGTGTGACTTCTCGAATACCAATAATAATGATTTCCTTAGTACTCCGATTGCTCCTCTTAATAATGATGACTCTTGTGAAATCAATACCGCTTTGCTGAATCTTGTTATGAAAGATCAATTCGCCGGCCTTCCTAGCGAAGATGCCGCTACTCATCTAAACAACTTTGTTGATTTGTGTGATATGCAAAAGAAGAAAGATAAGGATAAGAATATTGTCAAATTGAAGTTATTTCCGTTTTCACTTAGAGATCGTGCTAAAGTTTGGTTTTCGTCTTTGCCTAAGAATAGTATTGATTCTTGGAACAAGTGCAAAGATGCTTTTATCTCTAAGTATTTTCCTCCCGCAAAGATCATCACTCTTAGGAATGATATTATGAATTTGAAACAACTTGATCATGAGCATGTTGCCCAATCTTGGGAAAGAATGAAATTGATGCTATGCAATTTCCCTACTCATGGTTTGAATTTATGGATGATCATACAAAATTTTTATGCCGGTTTGAACTTTGCTTCTAGAAATCTCTTAGATTCGGCCGCGGGAGGCACATTTATGGAAATCACGTTAGGAGATGCTACAAAACTTCTTGATAATATTAAGGGTAATTATTCTCAATGGCACACCGAAAGATCTTCTAGTAAAAAAGTGCATGCTATAGTAGAATCAATGTTTTGAGTGGAAAGATGGATGAACTTATGAAGATGTTTGCTACTAAAAATACTCCTCTTGTCTTCCTTGATTGAGAATAATAATGAATCTATGGATGTGAATTTTGTTGGTAGTGTCGGCGTTCTGGAAACGGGGGTACCCAGACTTGCCTGCCTGCGGCCTGCTGCGTGGCTCAAGGGGTGGCCCAGCCCGGCCCATCTTCATCAGCACAAGCTCAAGACCCTCGCGAGGGGCCAAGCCTCGCGGGGCGGATGACAGGAAGCCTCCTCAGGCACGGCCTCGTCAGGCTGGCTCGTGAGGAGGCGGAGAGATCAAGGCGGGGTACCTCACGAGGTGCCCATGACGCAAGCAAAGATGACCAAGGGCGCCAGGCGGGCGCCAGCCCGCGCATTGTCCTCATTTCCTCTTTGGTGCAAAGGAGGCAAGCGCAGGCGAGAGCACCAAGCAAAGGTAGCCATTTGGGTGCAACAAGACCAAGACCATCATAACAGCAGGAAGGAGGTCATCGTGGAGCCCAAGCCGGCGTCACCGTCAGAGCCTTTGACAGGCGAGGACCAACTTTAGTCAGGATAAGTGTACTAGATGTTCCCCTTCAAAATGGCCAATTGTTGGCGCCCTTCCCGCTCAATATTTGGGAAGGGGCCCAGGGCCTCTGCCTATAAATAGGACTAGCCTCCCACAAGATAGAGGGATCCGGAATCCAGAACAGAGCTAGAGGTCAAGCAATCTAGAGAGAGAGAGAGAACGACCGAACTCCCCCTAGCAGTTCGTCGCACCGCCAAGAACAGACCCTCGCGAGGCTGTTCTTCCTTGTACTGTTCATCATCAGCCCCTGAGGCAATCCACCAGACCACACACTGGAGTAGGGTATTACACCACAATGGTGGCCCGAACCAGTATAAACCTTGTGTCCCTTGTGTTGCTCTTTGTGTAGTTTAGATCCTTGCGAGGCGACGAGGTGCATGTAGGTAGGGGGTGAGATCTCCGCGTGCACCCCAGAGTTCGAACCTAGAGGGTCTGCGGAACCCGAAATCCGACATTTGGCGCGCCAGGTAGGGGTGCACCGGAATCCGTCTTCCGCCGCCCTGTTCTTCGCCGCCCATCGCATTCATGTCGGACGCTCGTCGGGCCGCGCCCGAAGCGTCGGGCCGCTCTCGCCACCCCGCCGCCCAGACGGCCCCGTCGGTGGCCGCCCGCCGTTCCGTCGCTTTGCCATCAACGCCGCCACCGGCCGGGCGGGAAACGAGCAACAAGCATCATCCCAACATCCGTCCGTGGCGAGGCGGCCGTCGCTCTCCTTCGCTCGCCCAGCTGGTTCTTGGTCTCGCGCTCCGCGCTGCTTGAAACTCGAGCGGGCTCATCGCGCAAACGAGCTCCTACGCTACCGCCCGTCGGCGGCGTCTACGAGGAGTGGCTCGACAGCGTCGCCGAGCTAGTCGCGCCGCGAAGGCTCCCGCGCCGTCCTTCTCATCTGCACCTGCGCGCGCCTTGCGCGTCGACGAAGCTCGGGCGCCTCAGCCGCCTCCCCCTGAAGAAGGCGCCTTGGCCCCAAGGCGCGTGGCCCCTGGGCGGAACCCACTCCGTCCGGCACCAGCGCAGCAAGAGCAGAGCTGCCAAGAGATCCCTCGGCCCCAAGAAGCTGCCCGAGTGCTCCTTGCACCAGCCCGTCACGACCGCGCTCCTGCTCCAGCACGCCAAGACCCCACGCTGCTCCCAGCGGCAGCGCATGGGGACCCGCAAGACCAGGCCCTTCATCACCAAAGGCCTCCCATGGCCACTGCAGGCTGCCGCGCCTTCACCGCCGAGCTATGCATCGTCGCGTGGCCCGGCAAGTTCAAGCCAGACCTGCCCGCACCTGCGGAGTCCCTCCAGCTTTACGAGCTGGGCATCGAAGCCGCCAACAGGGACGACAAGGTCATGGCGAACTAGTTTCCCATGGCGCTCAGGGCGGTGCCCTTTTGGCTCTGAACACGGCTCGCACGATCTCCTTCTGGGACGAGATGCGCAACCGCTTCATCGCCAGCTTTCAAGGCACTCGCGACCGACCTCCTGCCGTGAGCGACATGCGCCGATCAAGCAGCAGCCAGGAGAAACCCTGCAGAAGTACATCCAGTGCTTCAACAACGCATGCCTCAATATTCCCAAGGTGACCGAGGAGGCCATCATCTCAGCCTTCTCCGACGGTGTGCGTGACGTCAAGATGAAGGAGGAGCTGGCGATGCATGAAGACCTGTGCACATCCTTGGAGCTGTTCAACTTGGCGACCAAGTGCGCCAGGGCAGAGGAAGGACGCCTTTCCCTCCTCGAGCTGCCGGCTGCTGACCCAGAAGAGAAGAAGCCCAAGGTCAAGGACGTGAAGCGCAAGGGGGCTGCCGTGCTCGCGGCAGAACCAGATACCAAGCGAGGTAGGGATCAGCCCGAGTCTTCCAAGGGCAGCCGGTACTGTGTGTACCACGACCTCCAAACCCACAACACCAACAAATGTTAAGAGCTCAGAGTCGTGCGAGAAGGGCGAATCGGTCGACGCCCCGACCGCAACGATCGAGGCTACGGCCGAGGAGGAGGAAGAAAAACAGGACGCTGGGAAGACCGTGGCCCTCGCCAAGGGTGGCATGACCGACCTCGCGAGGACCACTGGCAGGATCAGCCACTCGAGGGAGGCTGGAGGGATCAGCCTCGCGAGGATCGCCCACAAGGCAACGCAGGCCTCCCTCCTCAGCCACCGCAGCCAAGGAGAAATGAGGACCACCATCAGGACGAGGGGGCTGGGGGCTTCCAGGAGCCGCGCACGATCGCTTGCATCCTGGGCGGAGCTCAAGCCCCAGCCTCTTAGCGCATCTTCAAGCAGTTCGCCCGCGAAGTGAATGCCGTCCTCCCCAAGCTCGAAGCCACGCGCCCTCTCAGGTGGTCAGCGTGCGCCATCACGTTCAGCTCAGCGGATCAGCTCAAGTGCGCAGCCACAGCCGGAGTCCTCCCGATGCTTTGCTCCCCAATCATCAGCAACGTGCAAGTCACCAGGACCCTCATCGATGGCGGAGCAGGGCTCAATGTCCTGTCCGTTGAGGCGTTCAACAATCTCCAAGTGCCGTACAATCAGCTTCAACCAACCAAGCCTTTCTCCGGAGTCACCGATGGCTCCACAATTCCGATTGGGCAGGTCCGCCTCCCTGTCACCTTCGGGGCGCGCGAAAACTACCGCACCGAGCTCATCAACTTCGACGTCGCCCACATTCGCCTGCCATACAATTCCATCCTCGGGTACCCAACTCTGGCCAAGTTCATGGCCGTGACTCATCACGGCTACAACGTCCTCAAGATGTCGGGAAGCGGCGGAGTCATCACGGTGCCTTGTGAGGAGAGGGACGCAGTGTGCTCCTTGTAGCGTGCTTTTCAAGCCACGTCACTTGAAGACCCAGATCGCAGGAGCGGGAGGCTCCCCGAGGCTGCTCCCAAGAAGAAGAAGACATCGCCTGGCCTGGCCCCTCGGGAGGCAGGCCCCTCGGGGTCCGCGCCTATTTAGGGGCCAACCTTGCTAAGATCACGAGGGAGGCGCTTGGGCACCACTTGGAGGCGTGTTTCAAAGCACGTTTCCCTCAGGAAGGAGCGAGGCAAGGAGGGCCAAACCCTAAGGAGTTCGTCAGCCAGATCATTCAGGAGCTGCAGGAGTCAAGAGTCATGAGTGGGAGCCGCCGCTTACCCGCCGTAGCTCCCCATCCAGGCGAGGATGGTGGGCTGCGCGTCTGCATCGACATACCAGGGCTCAACCGAGCCGCCTCTCAGGAGCGCTTCTGGCCCTCGCGCGTGGGGCGTTGTGAAGATCCACCCCACAGCTACGTTCGCATGCCTTACGGTTTGCCGAACGCGGCTGCCACGCGCCAGCGCCTCATGAGGAGCATCCTGGAGGCTCAAGAGGCCAGACATTCCGCAGTCCTGGCGGAAATGGAGATGATCCGCGAGGAGCCACCAGCGCCCCCGGAGCCTCCCGAGGCTCCTGGGCCTGGGGGCTCATGAATATCAGCTTCCGCAGCCCACGACGTCCGCTACTTCAGGATCCCTTTGTCTTCAGCGTTATCAGGTGGCATCCTCCGAGTTTCATTTTCAGCTGGGAGCGCCCCCCCCCACAGGGCTGCATCATTCCCAGGCCGCGTGGGTCCGTCCCTGCGGTGTGTATCCCTTTTGCTTCATGTTCCTAGCTTACTTTATTGGGGGTGCCCCTCGGGCTGCATCATTCCGAAGTCGCTCGGGCCAGACCTAGCGATGTCTGCCTTCCCTGCACCTATCTAAATGAACTTGCTCCTTCGTGATTAACTTGTTTGACCTAGTTGCCCGCTCGATTGACACCAACTGATGGAGCTGCTCCCTAACGGCACGACGCTTCCGTATGGGTCCGTCCCTACAACGCCGACAAACCTGAATGGCCGAGCTCTGGCCGCGGCAGCCCCGCATGGCGCCACCTCGAGCCTTCAGTGCCTCATCACCCCTCAAGAGCAACCAACGGCTGACCGTCGCTTGTCATGGCGAACCCTTGTTCTTCTTGTAATGAGCCTACAAGATCTCTTCAAGGAGCAGCGCCAGGCGAGGCCCTCACGGCGTCTTCTTCACTCTCGTCCGCGCGAACCGCTTGCATGTTAAAGGGAGGGGGAACCTTAGCATCGCGACTCATGGGCTCCTACTGGCTCTCCATCCCTCACCCTCTGGCCTTGTCCACGGCATCGCGACCTGGCATACCAGCGACGGCTGAGACCCGCTCGAGGGCCGGGACCCGAGGACGTAGAGCAGAAAGGGGAGTAAAGGCGAGAGGGAAGAGGCACGCGGGGACCTCGCCAGGCAACTCCACGTCTGCCGATGCACGGACCTAGCGCCGCACCAGGAAGCGGTTCCTGACTCCCGAGATAAGTCATCCTCCGGAAACACTAGCTATCGCAGCACCGACCTCACACCTAAGGCAATCCCATGTTAGCAACGCCGCGCTCCTTCCTCACCGAACGATGGCTGCTTGAGCGCTAAAGGGGACCTCCTGAGCATCGCGACTCATGGGCTCTTACTGGACCCCGGGCCGCTCACCTCCTGGCCTTGACCACGGCATCGCGACCTGGCATACCAGCGACGGCTGAAGCCTTCCTTGGGACCGGGACCTGTCGGCGCAGAGCATCAAGCCCTCGTGAGGTTCGAAAGGAGGAACTGAGCTAAGACGGGATGAGCATCTCGCACTACTTCACGACAAGGATCATATTAATAAACAGAACCACATGCACCTTACAAGCACCCATGGGGCGCGTTTTTCGATTCCTCGCAGGGAACAAAGGGAGCAGATCCTAAAGAACGCTAACTACACGCGCCTCCGCAAGAGACGCCATCATCAACAGTGGGCCGTCACGCACTGGCGCCAACCCCATCCAGATCAGAGACGGCGGCGGCCTGACGAGCCCACCCTGCTCCGAGAGCGACGCAAGTGTAACGCCCCGGATCCGATGCGCCAGGTGTCTTTCAGTTATTCGTCATTTTTGCCATGTCATTTGCTTGCGTGTTGCATGTTTCCATGTCATCATCTGCATTTCATATGCATGTTTTTTTCAAAACTTGCATCTGTTCGGGTTCCGCCGGTCCTCTCCGTTGTCCGTTCGGAGTCTAGACACACTCGCACGCGCCGGCGACACCTCCGAAATATTATTTTATAAGTGGCATAAAAATGTTCTCGGAATGGGTTGCAACTTGTCGTGCGGTCTTATTATAGTGTAGACAGACCGCCTGCCAAGTTTCGTCGCATTCGGAGTCCATTTGATAGCCCAACCGTTAAACCTACAACCGCATTATAGACGGTCTATCGTCGGACGTTTTCGGTCTCCGGAAACAGTTGTCGGGCTGCACCTCTCTTCTCTCCTCTCAGCCCAAGGCCTTCTAACCACAGCCCACTAACCCCTCCTAGGCCAGCCTAGTCCCCCCTCTGACCGAAGCCGCACGATCGCGATCGTACGGTTCGAATCGCTTCCAAACCCCCCAAAACCTAGCCCCTACCCTATATAAACTACCTCCATGCCATTTTGGCATTCCCTAATCTTCCCTACCCTAGACCCCCTCTCCTCGGATCTGCCACCACCAACCACAGCCAACCTCCCTCCTCCTCAAATTCCGGCGCAGGCCACCTCACCGCCGCCACTTGGCGCGCCCGGAGTGGTCAGCCGTCGCTGCGCCGCCGCCCGTGGCCAACGGGAGAGCGCCACGTCGCCCCAGCCTCCCTCCTCCTCCCGCAGGGCCCGCCTGAGCCCATCGCAGGCCCGCCCCGGGCCAGATCCGGGCCGGGACAAGCCCGCGGGAAGCCGCCGTCAGCCCGCGCCCTCACTCCCGTGCTCAGCCCCCAGGAGCTCCAACACCTCGCCAGAGCACCGCCTCCTGCCGTCCGCGATCCCGTCGCCGGAGCGCCCGTGCTGCCCTGCCAAGTCGCGCCGCCCCTCGCCATCACTCTCTCTCTCTCCTCGCCCGGCCTCACTCTCTCTCTCCCCGCAGGATCCCCGCGCCCCGCATCGCCCGGCTCCCCGGAGCGTCGCCGCCGACCAGATCCGGCCGGGAATGGGTGCTCCCGCGCCGGATCCGCCCGTCACCGCCGCCCCTTGGTCTCCTCCGCCCTCGCCGGCCCTGCCGGAGCTCACCGCCGCCGCCATGTCCTCCCCTGCTTGCAGGCGAAGAAGACGAGGAGGACGAGGAGCTCCTCCCCTGGCCTTGTGGGCCCCGACCCAGCGAGGCCCATCAGCGCCCAGATCCGTGGCCCAGCTGCCCCCTCTGCGTCCTGGGCCGAGCCCGTGGGTGAGCAGCCCCCTATCCTCCGCCCCGTGCGATTTTAACTATCTTGCGCCCGTTCTGTTTTTTCATAAAAACTGCCAAGTCCCCAGAAATTCATAAAATGTTGCATACTTTGACCTGCTGTATCTTTGCACCCGTGGCTCCGTTTTGGGCGTGTAGTATGTCAAATTGTTCACCTCGACGAGTACATCGTTTCATCTCATTGCATCATTTTGATTTGAGCTCATATTGATGCCCGAAATGCTGTTAGAAGAGGGCTATGTGATGTTAGTTTCATATTCTTATCAGAACATGCACTTTTGTCATTTTTGCCATGATTGATGTGTGCACCCTATGAACTTGAGTCCTACATGTGTTTTGTAATATGCCATGCCATCTTTACAGGGGTGTATGCCATGTATTTTTGTGATCTCTGTGGTGACTAGCACAAGCATGCAAACTAGGCTTCATGATGTTGCTGATTTCAGCCCCTGTTCTGCTGATATTTTTATGCCATGTAAACTTGATGCTACCGAGAGATCCATGCTTATTTTGAGTTACTTCAGTAAGGATGTTTTGAACATATGGTTATTCGCTATCCATCCATGCCCTTGTTTGCAATTATGGAGTGCCATAGCTTGAGTCAATCGAGCTCTACTTTTGCTATAAAATGTTTCCTGGCAGATTGTTTACATGTTATTCAATTTTGCCAAGGTTGTTGTAGTTGATCCATGTACTCTATGAACTTGCTCTTGCCATGCTTAGCTTCATAAACTTGTCTTCTTACTGTTGGTTGCCTTTCCATGCCATGTATTTCTCTGTGGTGAGTGGTTCAAGCTCACCAACATGCCTACTTATTGTTGTTCCTGCTATGTATGAATCTGTCATATAACTTGCCATGTTTACATGGGTGCTATAATATCTTCTGATCCTTTTTAGCTCATGGTCACTAAAGGACATTTGATCTATGCATTTAGTAGATTCATGCTATGCCTTTGGTTGCCATGATAAGTTCCTGTAGCATGTTGTTTGATAGCTCTAAACATTGCAACCTGATGTTATTTCTGCCATGTCCTGTAAATTCTGCTAAGTCTGTGAACCTGATATTATATGCAATCTTGCCATGTGTGTTTGAGCATGTTCTAGTGATTTCTGGAGATAGCTCAGTGTTCATGTTTTGTCATGCTTTACCTGTACATCATGTCCATGCCTTTTGTTATCATGTTAAGATGATGTAGCTTGTTGTTTAGGTGCTTGCAATATGCCTAGTTGCTGTTTTGGACAGGTTGTTGTCATATCTTGTATAGTGTATGTGTTGAACCGTTGCTCCGTCTTGAGTGTGCTCTATATGGAACTTGCTTAGAATTGCATGTAGTTTCATATTATCATGTTGCATCCTCGATTTGAGGTGTTTGCTTGATGTTTTTATGCATTTTGCATCAATGCCATGCTTATCCTGTTTTGCTCATATCTTCTAGGTCGTAGCTCCGAATCTAATGAACTTTATATGTAACTTGACTAGAATTTCGTGTAGATCATCTTGGTGCATCTTAACTTGCGGTTTAACCACTTGAACATAAGGTTTATTCAGATCTGGACCAATTTCTAAATTTGCATATGAGGACTTAGCGGAATCGTTATATGTTGTTTCCGGCTCATTTAAACTTGCCTTGATGTGTTGCTCTTGTTTGCATCATCTCTTGCCATGAGTAGCTTCATGTAGCCTTTGTCATTCATCATGCTTTTTGTGCTTCATGTCATGTCTATGTGTGGTGTGTTTACCATGGTGTGTGCTTCTTCTTGTTAGTTCCCGTTTCGTTGCGATCGTGAGGATTCGTTCGTCTACGCTTGGTTCGTCTTCGTGGCTTCATCTTCTTCATGGACTCATTCTTCTTCCTAGCGGGATTTCAGGCAAGATGACCGCTACCCTGGATCTCACTACTATCATTGCTATGCTAGTTGCTTCGTTCTATCGCTATGCTGCGCTACCTATTACCTGTTTATCAAGCCATCCCAAATTGCCATGTCAGCCTCTAACCTTTTGCACCCTTCCTAGCAAACCATTGTTTGGCTATGTTACCGCTTTGCTCAGCCCCTCTTATAGCGTTGCTATTGCATGTGAAGATGAAGTTTGTTCCTTGTTGGAACATGGAGATGTTGTTCCTTGCTGGAACATGTTTACTTGTTGGGATATCACAATATCTATTGTTTAATTAATGCATCTATATAATTGGTAAAGGGTGGAAGGCTCGGCCTTATGCTTGGTGTTTTGTTCCACTCTTGCCGCCCTAGTTTCCGTCATATCGGTATTATGTTCCCGGATTTTGCGTCCCTAACGCGGTAGGGTGATTTATGGGACCCCCTTGACAGTTCGCTTTGAATAAGACTTTTCCAGCAAGGCCCAACATTGGTTTTACCATTTGTCTGACCTTTTAACTTTTCCCTTGGGAGTCGCGCATCCCAAGGTTCATCTTTATTTTAGCCCCCCCCCCCCCCCGGGCCAATGCTTGTCTAAGTGTTGGTCCAAACTAGAGCCACTTGCAGCGCCACCTCGGGAAACTTGAGGGCTGGTTCTAGTTGTGCGTAGTGCTCATCCGGTCGTGGCTCGAGGCGAGATCTGCGGCTACTATCGAGGATGTCGGACGCGCGGGAGGTCTTGCTGGTCTTGTTTTATTGCTGTCGAAATGTCTTGTAGCCGGGATTCCGAGACTGATCGGGTCTTCCCGGGAAGAAGGAATATCCTACGTTGATCGCGAGAGCTTATCATGGGCTAAGTTGGGACACCCCTGCAGGGTTTGAACTTTCGAAAGTCGTGCCCGCGGTTA
Source organism: Aegilops longissima (assembly GCA_021605205.1). Taxonomy (NCBI): domain Eukaryota; kingdom Viridiplantae; phylum Streptophyta; class Magnoliopsida; order Poales; family Poaceae; genus Aegilops; species Aegilops longissima. The sequence continues at coordinate 410,533,507 of CM038676.1, read as the reverse complement.
TGTGGCAGATGGGAATTTGTTGATATCCGGTTGTAGTAAACTTGAAGCAAACTCTTCTATAATACACCAACCGTGTGCGTAACCGTGAGTGTCTCTTTTCGGGGTGATCGAGAGGAGAACACGGTTTTCGGGTTATGTCGGCGTAAGTAGGAGTTCAGGATCACTTCTTGATCATTACTAGTTGACGACCGTTCCTTTGTTTCTCTTCTCGCTCTCATTTATGTATGTTAGCCACCATATATGCTTAGTCGCTGCTGCAACCTCACCACTTTACCCCTTCCTTTCCCATTAAGCTTTGCTAGTCTTGATACCCATGGTAATGGGATTGCTGAGTCCTCGTGGCTCACAGATTACTACACCACCCGTTGCAGTGTACAGGTTGTGCGATGATCATGGCGTGAGAGCGATGTTTGCTTGTGTTGGAGTTCTTCTTCTGCTTCTTCTTCGATCAGGGGATAGGTTCCAGGTCGGCAGCCTGGGCTAGCAGGGTGGATATTGTTTGAGTTTCGGTTTATGATTCATCCATAGTCGGATGTTGATCTTGTATTTGATGTTGATGTATTCTTGTGGCATTTGTGCCTTATGTATGTATCCCCATCTATTACGTAATGTTGATGTAATGATATCCACCTTGCAAAAGCGTCTTCAAGATGCGCTTCTATCCTTGGTGGGACCTTCGAGTTCCTTTTGGATAGGGTCGCATCTTGGGCGTGGCAAGTTGGTATCAGAGCCTCGACCGACCATAGGAGCCCCCTTTCTTGTTGGCCGTTGTTGAGTCTAGAAGAAAATTGTTTTCTGAGTCTAGTTATATCGGAGAGTAGGAATTCTTTTTACTCCTCAGCCCCTTCGTCGCTCTAGTGAGGAATCTTGACGTAGGTGTTTTGAATTACTCCTCTTCCCGTTCAAATTTTCTTTAGGATCACGTGGTTAGTGTCGTGAGTTGTCCATCCTCTTTTGTCCGGTGCATTTCTCGTCAAGTCGACTCGAGCCTCTTCATCTTTGCAAGTTCAATCCTTAGTTGTTTTCTTTCCCACCCGCCCACCCTTCTTCTTCTCGGAACCGGAGTCCGTAATCGAGTATCCATCCTACTCGTGTGAAGTTTCTGCTCTCTCTCCTCAATGATTTCAACCGGTGTTTTCTCTTCAAGATATTCGTCGATTTCCCCTTCCAAGTTGCCTTTGTTTTCCCGCCCTCCCACCCTTTTTCTTCCCGGAGTTTGACTCTCTTTCGACCATCAATTTCATTCGTGCGGAACCTCTTCAGTCTTTCGTAAATTGTTTCAACCGGTGAATTTCTCTTTTGTTCGACATTCTTCATTTCTTTTCCGGTGGACTCAATTCAAGTTTTTCGGGTTGATCTTATTCTTTTCCCTCGGCTCAAGTGTTTTCCTTGCTCGTTTGCATCTCGCCATTCAATCATCCCGGAGTTCGTAAGATATCTCAGGAGATTCGTCTGTCTTCCAATTAATTCGAGGTTGTCACCTCATTCAAATATTTCTATTGTTCCGGTGCTTCATCTATCTGTTCAACAACCTTTCCAACGGTGTTTTCTCTTCAGTGGGCCCTAACCCACAGGTCCATTCCCAGGATCTTACCTGACTCTTCTAATTACCCGGAGTTATCCTAAATTCTTTTCAAGTCTGATGTAGGAATGGATCCCATCAGTCAGATGCTTTTCCAAGATCGATTTCAAATCATTTTTCATTGTTGGCTCAACCTCTCTGGTTTTCGTTCTCCCGGAGTACCTCAATAATTTTGGTGGTGTTTCTCGTCGTCATTTGAAGATCGAAGAAGAGTTTTTCCTCTAAATCTTGTCCGTTCTTTTGAAGATTCGTGGTTCTAGCTTCTTGTTATCCTCTTGAATTATTCCGTTTGTCAGATATTCCTTTTCTTACCCATCCGGAGTATTTCAGAAGTTGATTTCCGTTTTGTTTCATCGGAGGCCATCGTTTCATAAGAATTCTTTGTCCTCACATTTCAGTTACCGTTATCCAATTATTCCGGTGCTTCGTTCAAGTATTCTTCAATCAGTTCGCGATCTCTTCGTTCTCTTGCATTTTAATTCCCTCTAGTATCTTCGTGCTTTTCTAATTTTTTTCCGGCGATCCGTTCTCTTCTCTATGTTCATTTTCATTTTTCACGGTGGTTCGTTCAAGATTCTTTTTCCTTGGTTATCATATTAATTCATTCGTTCTTTCCAATCCTACCGGTGGTTCATGAAGACCTTCTCAAGTTTGCGATATGTCACTTCTAAATTCTTTTTCAAGAAGAATAAGTAGTATGCAAAATCCATTGCTTGTCATCAATTTAATTTGATGAAGGATAAGCATACAATAAATCTTATTCTTATTTCCTCAAAATGATTAATCCCTTCCTTCGGAGTTTGTCCTCGGTGAATAAATTCTACTTCCAAGTGTTTTCATCTTTTCTTTTCCGGAGTTCAATTATTTCCTCGGCCATCTCGTCGGAACCTCCATCTAAGTCACCGCAACGCTCATCTTATTCTTTCATCCGTCATTTCTATCTCATCATCCTTTTGTTACCGGAGTTCTTCACGGTGGTTCTTCTTGATTTTATTTTTCAAGAGTTCATCAAGTTTCATTCCATCTTCTGAAGCTCGTGTTCTAGCCCTCCATGTTTCAACCGGAGTGCTGCCTAAATCCTTTCAGTCTTATTTGTTTCTTATCTCGTTCTAACCGGAGTGTTTCATAGTCTATCTGATTCAGTGAGCTTTTGATTCTCGTCATTCTCGTCGTTCCTCTCTTCTTCTCGAGTGCTCTTGATTCTTTGCTTCTTCTCTTGAGTTTTTGTTTCACCTCATCCCTTTTCTCTTCCGTCTCGGTCCTAAGACCTCGGACGAGATCTCTTGTTAGTGGAGGAGTGTTGTAACGCCCGGATCCGATCGCCAGTGTCTTTCAGTTATTCGTCGTTTTGCCATGTCATTTGCTTGCGTGTTGCATGTTGCCATGTCATCATCTGCATTTCATATGCATGTTTTTTCAAAACTTGCATCTGTTCGGGTTCCGTCGGTCCTCTCCGCTGTCCGCTCGAGTCTAGACACACTCGCACGCTACCGCTGCACCTCCGAAATAGTATTTTATAAGTGGCATAAAAATGTTCTCGGAATGGGTTGCAACTTGTCGTGCGGTCTTATTATAGTGTAGACAGACCGCCTGCCAAGTTTCGTCGCATTCGGAGTCCATTTGATAGCCCAACCGTTAAACCTACAACCGCATTATAGACGGTCTATCGTCGGACGTTTTCGGTCTCCGGAAACAGTTGCCGGGCTGCACCTCTCTTCTCTCCTCTCAGCCCAAGGCCTTCTAACCACAGCCAACTAACCCCTCCTAGGCCAGCCTAGTCCCCCCTCTGACCGGAGCCGCACGATCGCGATCGTACGGTTCGAATCGCTTCCAAACCCCCCAAAACCTAGCCCCTACCCTATATAAACTACCTCCATGCCATTTTTGGCATTCCCTAGTATTCCCCTACCCCTAGACCCCCCTCTCCTCGGATCTGCCGCCACCAACCACAGCCAACCTCCCTCCTCCTCAAATTCCGGCGCAGGCCACCTCACCGCCGCCACTTGGCGCGCCCGGAGTGGTCAGCCGTCGCTGCGCCGCCGCCTGTGGCCAACGGGAGAGCGCCACGTCGCCCATGCCTCCCTCCTCCTCCCGCAGGGCCCGCCTGAGCCCATCGCAGGCCCGTCCCGGGCCAGATCCGGGCCGGGACAAGCCCGTGGGAAGCCGCCGTCAGCCCGCGCCCTCACTCCCGTGCTCAGCCCCCAGGAGCTCCAGCACCTCGCCGGAGCGCCGCCTCCCGCCGTCCGCGACCCCATCGCCGGAGCGCCCGTGCTGCCCTGCCAGGTCGCTCCGCCCCTCGCCATCACTCTCTCTCTCTCCTCGCCCGGCCTCACTCTCTCTCTCTCCCCGCAGGATCCCCGCGCCCCGCTCGCCCGTCTCCCCGGAGCATCGCCGCCGACCAGATCCGGCCGGGAATGGGTGCTCCCGCGCCGGATCCGCCCGTCACCGCCGCCCCTTGGTCTCCTCCGCCCTCGCCGGCCCTGCCGGAGCTCACCGCCGCCGCCATGTCCTCCCTGCTCGTGCGAGCGCACGAGGAGGACGAGGAGCTCCTCCCATGCCCTCGTTGGCCCCGACCTAGCGAGGCCCATCAGCGCCCAGATCCGTGGCCCAGCTACCCCCTCTGCGTCCTGGGCCGAGCCCGTGGGTGAGCAGCCCCCTATCCTCCGCCCCGTGCGATTTTAGCTATCCTGCGCCCGTTCTGTTTTTTTCATAAAAACTGCCAAGTCCCTAGAAATTCATAAAATGTTGCATACTTTGACTTGCTGTATCTTTGCACCCGTGGCTCCGTTTTGGACGTGTAGTACGTCAAATTGTTCGACTCGACGAGTACATCGTTTCATCTCATTGCATCATTTTCATTTGAGCTCATATTGATGCCCAAAATGCTGTTAAAAGAGGGCTATGTGATGTTAGTTTCAGATTCTTATCAGAACATGCACTTTTGTCATTTTTTGCCATGATTGATGTGTGCACCCTATGAACTTGAGTCCTACATGTGTTTTGCAATATGCCATGCCATCTTTACAGGGGTGTATGCCATGTATTTTTGTGATCTCTATGGTGAATAGCACAAGCATGCAAACTAGGCTTCATGATGTTGCTGATTTCAGCCCCTGTTCTGCTGATATTTTTGTGCCATGTAAACTTGATGCTACCGAGAGATACATGCTTATTTTGAGTTACTTCAGTAAGGATGTTTTGAACATATGGTTATTCTCTATCCATCCATGCCCTTGTTTGCAATTATGGAGTGCCATAGCTTATGTCAATCAAGCTCTACTTTTGCTATAAAATGTTTCCTGGCAGATTGTTTACATGTTATTCAATTTTGCCAAGGTTGTTGTAGTTGATCCATGCACTCTATGAACTTGCTCTTGCCATTCTTAGCTTCATAAACATGTCTTCTTACTGTTGGTTGCCTTTACATGCCATGTATTTCTCTGTTGTGAGTGGTTCAAGCTCACTAACATGCCTACTTATTGTTGTTCCTGCTATGTATCAATCTGTCATATAACTTGCCATGTTTACATGGGTGCTATCATATCTTCTGATCCTTTTTAGCTCATGGTCACTAAAGGACATTTGATCTATGCATTTAGTAGATTAATTCTATGCCTTTGTTTGCCATGATAAGTTCCTGTAGCATGTTGTTTGATAGCTCTAAACATTGCAACCTGATGTTATTTCTGCCATGTCCTGTAAATTCTGCAAAGTCTGTGAACCTGATATTATATGCAATCTTGCCATGTGTGTTTGAGCATGTTCTAGTGATTTCTGGAGATAGCTCAGTGCTAATGTTTTGTCATGCTTTACCTGTACATCATGTCCATGCCTTTTGTTATCATGTTAAGATGCTGTAGCTTGTTGTTTAGGTGCTTGCAATATGCCTAGTTGCTGTTTTGGACAGATTGTTGTCATATCTTGTGTAGAGTGTATGTGTTGAACCATTGCTCCGTTTTGAGTGTGCTCTATATGAAACTTGCTTAGAATTGCATGTAGTTTCATATTATCATGTTGCATCCTTCATTTGAGGTGTTTGCTTGATGTTTGTATGCATTTTGCATCAATGCCATGCTTATCCTGTTTTGCTCATATCTTCTAGGCCGTAGCTCCGAATCTAATGAACTTTATATGTAACTTGACTAGAATTTCGTGTAGATCATCTTGGTGCATCTTAACTTGCGGTTTAACCACTTGAACATAAGGTTTATTCAGATCTGGATCAATTTCGAAATTTGCATATGAGGACTTACCGGAATAGTTATATGTTGTTTCCGGCCTCATTTAAACTTGCCTTGATGTGTTGCTCTTGTTTGCATCATCTCTTGCCATGAGTAGCTTCATGTAGCCTTTGTCATGCATCATGCTTGTTGTGCTTCATGTCATGTCTATGTGTGGTGTGTTTACCATGCTGTGTGCTTCTTCTTGTTAGTTCCCGTTTCGTTGCGATCGTGAGGATTCGTTCGTCTACGCTTGGTTCGTCTTCGTGGCTTCATCTTCTTCATGGACTCGTTCTTCTTCCTAGCGGGATTTCAGGCAAGATGACCGCTACCCTGGATCTCACTACTATCATTGCTATGCTAGTTGCTTCGTTCTATCACTATGGTGCGCTACCTATTACCTGTTTATCAAGCCATCCCAAATTGCCATGTCAGCCTCTAACCTTTTGCACCCTTCCTAGCAAACCATTGTTTGGCTATGTTACCGCTTTGCTCAGCCCCTCTTATAGCGTTGCTATTGCAGGTGAAGATGAAGTTTGTTCCTTGTTGGAACATGGAGATGTTGTTCCTTGCTGGAACATGTTTACTTGTTGGGATATCACAATATCTATTGTTTAATTAATGCATCTATATACTTGGTAAAGGGTGGAAGGCTCGGCCTTATGCCTGGTGTTTTGTTCCACTCTTGCCGCCCTAGTTTCCGTCATATCGGTATTATGTTCCCGGATTTTGCGTCCCTAACGCGGTCGGGTGATTTATGGGACCCCCTTGACAGTTCGCTTTGAATAAGACTTTTCCAGCAAGGCCCAACATTGGTATTACCATTTGTCTGACCTATTACCTTTTCCCTTGGGAGTCGCACATCCCAAGGTTCATCTTTATTTTAGCCCCCCCGGGCCAATGCTTGTCTAAGTGTTGGTCCAAACTAGAGCCACTTCCAGCGCCACCTCGGGGAAACTTGAGGGCTGGTTCTAGTTGTACGTAGTGCTCATCCGGTCGTGGCTCGAGACGAGATCTGCTGCGGCTACTATCGGGATGTCGGCACGCGGGAGGTCTTGCTGGTCTTGTTTTATTGCTGTCGAAATGTCTTGTAGCCGGATTCGAGACTGATCGGGTCTTCCGGAAGAAGGAATATCCTACGTTGATCGCGAGAGCTTATCATGGGCTAAGTTGGGACACCCTGCAGGGTTTGAACTTTCGAAAGTCGTGCCGCATGTTATGTGGCAGATGGGAATTTGTTGATATCCGGTTGTAGTAAACTTGAAGCAAACTCTTCTATAATACACCAACCGTGTGCGAATCGTGAGTGTCTCTTTTCGGGTGATCGAGAGGAGAACACGGTTTCGGGTTATGTCGACGTAAGTAGGAGTTCAGGATCACTTCTTGATCATTACTAGTTGACGACCGCCTTTGTTTCTCTTCTCGCTCTCATTTGCGTATGTTAGCCACCATATATGCTTAGTCGCTGCTGCAACCTCACCACTTTACCCCTTCCTTTCCCATTAAGCTTTGCTAGTCTTGATACCCATGGTAATGGGATTGCTGAGTCCTCGTGGCTCACAGATTACTACACCACCATTGCGGTACAGGTTGTGCGATGATCATGACGTGAGAGCGATGTTTGCTTGTGTTGGAGTTCTTCTTACGCTTCTTCTTCGATCGGGGATAGGTTCGGTCGGCAGCCTGGCTAGCAGGTGGATATTGTTTGAGTTTGGTTTATGATTCATCCATAGTCGGATGTTGATCTTGTATTTGATGTTGATGTATTCTTGTGGCATTTGTGCCTTATGTATGTATCCCCATCTATTACGTAATGTTGATGTAATGATATCCACCTTGCAAAAGCGTCTTCAAGATGCGCTTCTATCCTTGGTGGGACCTTCGAGTTCCTTTTGGATAGGGTCGCATCTTGGGCGTGGCAAGTTGGTATCAGAGCCTCGACCGACCATAGGAGCCCCCTTTCTTGTTGGCCGTTGTTGAGTCTAGAAGAAAATTGTTTTCTGAGTCTAGTTATATCGGAGAGTAGGAATTCTTTTTACTCCTCAGCCCTTCGTCGCTCTAGTGAGGAATCTTGACGTAGGTGTTTTGAATTACTCCTCTTCCGCTCAAATTTTCTTTAGGATCACGTGGTTAGTGTCGTGAGTTGTCCATCCTCTTTTGTCCGGTGCATTTCTCGTCAAGTCGACTCGAGCCTCTTCATCTTTGCAAGTTCAATCCTTAGTTGTTTTCTTTCCCACCGCCCACCTTCTTCTTCTTCTCGAACCGAGTCCGTAATCGAGTATCCATCCTACTCGTGTGAAGTTTCTGCTCTCTCTCCTCAATGATTTCAACCGGTGTTTTCTCTTCAAGATATTCGTCGATTTCCCCTTCCAAGTTGCCTTTGTTTTCCCGGCCTCCCACCCTTTTTCTTCCCGGAGTTTGACTCTCTTTCGACCATCAATTTCATTCGTGCGGAACCTCTTCGTCTTTCGTAAATTGTTTCAACCGTGAATTTCTCTTTTGTTCGACATTCTTCATTTCTTTTCCGTGGACTCAATTCAAGTTTTTCGGTTGATCTTATTCTTTTCCTCGCTCAAGTGTTTTCCTTGCTCGTTTGCATCTCGCCATTCAATCATCCCGGAGTTCGTAAGATATCTCAGGAGATTCGTCTGTCTTCCAATTAATTCGAGGTTGTCACCTCATTCAAATATTTCTATTGTTCCGTGCTTCATCTATCATTCAACAACCTTTCCAACGGTGTTTTCTCTTGATGGGCCCTAACCCACAGGTCCATTCGAGGATCTTACCCGACTCTTCTAATTACCCGGAGTTATCCTAAATTCTTTTCAAGTCTGATGTAGGAATGGATCCCATCATCGATGCTTTTCCAAGATCGATTTCAAATCATTTTTCATTGTTGGCTCAACCTCTACGGTTTTCGTTCTCCGGAGTACCTCAATAATTTTGGTGGTGTTTCGTCGTCATTTGAAGATCAAGAAGAGTTTTTCCTCTAAATCTTGTCCGTTCTTTTGAAGATTCGTGGTTCTAGCTTCTTGTTATCCTCTTGAATTATTCCGTTTGTCGATATTCCTTTTCTTACCCATCCGGAGTATTTGAAGTTGATTTCGCTTTGTTTCATCGAGGCCATCGTTTCATAAGAATTCTTTGTCCTCACATTTCAGTTACCGTTATCCAATTATTCCGGTGCTTCGTTCAAGTATTCTTCAATCAGTTCGCGATCTCTTCGTTCTCTTGCATTTTAATTCCCTCTAGTATCTTCGTGCTTTTCTAATTTTTTTCCGGCGATCCGTTCTCTTCTCTATGTTCATTTTCATTTTTCACGGTGGTTCGTTCAAGATTCTTTTTCCTTGGTTATCATATTAATTCATTCTTTCTTTCCAATCCTACTGGTGGTTCATGAAGACCTTCTCAAGTTTGCGATATGTCACTTCTAAATTCTTTTTCAAGAAGAATAAGTAGTATGCAAAATCCATTGCTTGTCATCAATTTAATTTGATGAAGGATAAGCATACAATAAATCTTATTCTTATTTCCTCAAAATGATTAATCCTTCCTTCGAGTTTGTCCTCGTGAATAAATTCTACTTCCAAGTGTTTTCATCTTTTCTTTTCCGGAGTTCAATTATTTCCTCGGCCATCTCGTCGGAACCTCCATCTAAGTCACCGCAACGCTCATCTTATTCTTTCATCCGTCATTTCTATCTCATCATCCTTTTGTTACCGGAGTTCTTCACGGTGGTTCTTCTTGATTTAATTCATTTTTCAAGAGTTCATCAAGTATCATTCCATCTTCTGAAGCTCGTGTTCTAGCCCTCCATGTTTCAACCGGAGTGCTGCCTAAATCCTTTCAGTCTTATTTGTTTCTTATCTCGTTCTAACCGGAGTGTTTCATAGTCTATCTGATTCCGTGAGCTTTTGATTCTCGTCATTCTCGTCGTTCCTCTCTTCTTCTCGAGTGCTCTTGATTCTTTGCTTCTTCTCTTGAGTTTTTGTTTCACCTCATCCCTTTTCTCTTCCGTCTCGGTCCTAAGACCTCGGGACGAGATCTCTTGTTAGTGGAGGAGTGTTGTAACGCCCCGGATCCGATGCGCCAGGTGTCTTTCAGTTATTCGTCGTTTTTGCCATGTCATTTGCTTGCGTGTTGCATGTTGCCATGTCATCATCTGCATTTCATATGCATGTTTTTTTCAAAACTTGCATCTGTTCGGGTTCCGCCGGTCCTCTCTGTTGTCCGTTCGGAGTCTAGACACACTCGCACGCACCCGCGGCACCTCCGAAATATTATTTTATAAGTGGCATAAAAATGTTCTCGGAATGGGTTGCAACTTGTCGTGCGGTCTTATTATAGTGTAGACAGACCGCCTGCCAAGTTTCGTCGCATTCGGAGTCCATTTGATAGCCCAACCGTTAAACCTACAACCGCATTATAGACGGTCTATCGTCGGACGTTTTCGGTCTCCGGAAACAGTTCCCGGGCTGCACCTCTCTTCTCTCCTCTCAGCCCAAGGCCTTCTAACCACAGCCCACTAACCCCTCCTAGGCCAGCCTAGTCCCCCCTCTGACCGGAGCCGCACGATCGCGATCGTACGGTTCGAATCAATTCCAAACCCCCCAAAACCTAGCCCCTACCCTATATAAACTACCTCCATGCCATTTTTGGCATTCCCTAGTCTTCCCCTACCCCTAGACCCCCCTCTCCTCAGATCTGCCGCCACCAACCACAGCCAACCTCCCTCCTCCTCAAATTCCGGCGCAGGCCACCTCACCGCCGCCACTTGGCGCGCCCGGAGTGGTCAGCCGTCGCTGCGCCGCCGCCCATGGCCAACGGGAGAGCGCCACGTCGCCCCTGCCTCCCTCCTCCTCCCGCAGGGCCCGCCTGAGCCCATCGCAGGCCCGCCCCGGGCCAGATCCGGCTGGGACAAGCCTGGAAGCCGTCGTCGGCCAGCGCCCTCACTCCCGTGCTCAGCCCCAGAGCTCCAAGCACTCGCCGGGCGCCGCCTCCCGCCGTCTCGCGATCAGCGTCGCCGGGCGCCCGTGCTGCCCTGCCAGTCGCGCCGCCCGCGCCATCTCTCTCTCTCTCTCGCTGCCTCTCCTCTCTCTCTCTCCTCAGGATCCCGCGTCCGCGTCGCCCGGCTCCCGGGCGTCGCCGCCGACCAGATCCGGCCGGGAATGGTGCTCCCGCACGGATCCGCCCGTCACCGCCGCCCCTTGGTCTCCTCCGCCCTCGCCGGCCCTGCCGGAGCTCACCGCCGCCGCCATGTCCTCCCTGCTCGTGCGAGCGCACGAGGAGGAGGAGGAGCTCCTCCCCTGGCCTCATGGGCCCCGACCCAGCGAGGCCCATCAGCGCCCAGATCCGTGGCCCAGCTACCCCCTCTGCATCCTGGGCCGAGCCCGTGGGTGAGCAGCCCCCTATCCTCCGCCCCGTGCGATTTTAGCTATCCTGCGCCCGTTCTGTTTTTTTTCATAAAAACTGCTAAGTCCCCAAAAATTCATAAAATGTTGCATACTTTGACCTGCTGTATCTTTGCACCCGTGGCTCCGTTTTGGGCGTGTAGTATGTTAAAATTTTCGACTCGACGAGTAAATCGTTTCATCTCATTGCATCATTTTCATTTGAGATCATATTGATTCCCAAAATGCTATTAGAAGAAGGCTATGTGATGTTAGTTTCAGATTCTTATCAGAACATGCACTTTTGTCATTTTTGTCATGATTGATGTGTGCACCCTATGAACTTGAGTCCTACATGTGTTTTGTAATATGCCATGCCATCTTTAAAGGGGTGTATGCCATGTGTTTTTGTGATCTATGTGGTGACAAGCATGCAAACTAGGCTTCATGATGTTGCTGATTTCAGCCCCTGTTCTGCTGATATTTTTATGCCATGTAAACTTGATGCTACCGAGAGATCCATGCTTATTTTGAGTTACTTCAGTAAGGATGTTTTGAATATATGGTTATTCTCTATCCATCCATGCCCTTGTTTGCAATTATGGAGTGCCATAGCTTGAGTCAATCGAGCTCTACTTTTGCTATAAAATGTTTCCTGGCAGATTGTTTACATGTTATTCAATTTTGCCAAGGTTGTTGTAGTTGATCCATGCACTCTATGAACTTGCTCTTGCCATTCTTAGCTTCATAAACATGTCTTCTTACTGTTGGTTGCCTTTCCATGCCATGTATTTCTCTGTGGTGAGTGGTTCAAGCTCACCAACATGCCTACTTATTGTTGTTCCTGCTATGTATGAATCTGTCATATAACTTGCCATGTTTACATGGGTGCTATCATATCTTCTGATCCTTTTTAGCTCATGGTCACTAAAGGACATTTGATCTATGCATTTATTAGATTCATGCTTTACCTTTGTTTGCCATGATAATTTCCTGTAGCATGTTGTTTGATAGCTCTCAACATTGCAACCTGATGTTATTTCTGCCATGTCCTGTAAATTCTGCTAAGTCTGTGAACCTGATATTATATGCAATCTTGCCATGTGTGTTTGAGCATGTTCTAGTGATTTCTGGAGATAGCTCAGTGTTCATGTTTTGTCATGCTATACCTGTACATCATGTCCATGCCTTTTGTTATCATGTTAAGATGCTGTAGCTTGTTGTTTGGGTGCTTGCAATATGCCTAGTTGCTGTTTTGGACAGATTGTTGTCATATCTTGTATAGAGTGTATGTGTTGAACCGTTGCTCCGTTTTGAGTGTGCTCTATATGAAACTTGCTTAGAATTGCATGTAGTTTCATATTATCATGTTGCATCCTTGATTTGAGGTGTTTGATTGATGTTTGTATGCATTTTGCATCAATGCCATGCTTATCCTGTTTTGCTCATATCTTCTAGGCCGTAGCTCCGAATCTAATGAACTTTATATGTAACTTGACTAGAATTTCGTGTAGATCATCTTGGTGCATCTTAACTTGCGGTTTAACCATTTGAACATAAGGTTTATTCAGATCTGGACCAATTTCAAAATTTGCATATGAGGACTTACCGAAATCGTTATATGTTGTTTCCGGCCTCATTTAAACTTGCCTTGATGTGTTGCTCTTGTTTGCATCATCTCTTGCCATGAGTAGCTTCATGTAGCCTTTGTCATGCATCATGCTTGTTGTGCTTCATGTCATGTCTATGTGTGGTGTGTTTACCATGCTGTGTGCTTCTTCTTGTTAGTTCCCGTTTCGTTGCGATCGTGAGGATTCGTTCGTCTACGCTTGGTTCGTCTTCATGGCTTCATCTTCTTCATGGACTCGTTCTTCTTCCTAGAGGGATTTCAGGCAAGATGACCGCTACCCTGTATCTCACTACTATCATTGCTATGCTATTTGCTTCGTTCTATCGCTATGCTGCGCTACCTATTACCTGTTTATCAAGCCATCCCAAATTGCCATGTCAGCCTCTAACCTTTTGCACCCTTCCTAGCAAACCATTGTTTGGCTATGTTACCGCTTTGCTCAGCCCCTCTTATAGCGTTGCTAGTTGCAGGTGAAGATGAAGTTTGTTCCTTGTTGAACATGGAGATGTTGTTCCTTCTGGAACATGTTTACTTGTTGGGATATCACAATATCTATTGTTTAATTAATGCATCTATATACTTGGTAAAGGGTGGAAGGCTCGGCCTTATGCCTGGTGTTTTGTTCCATTCTTGCCGCCTAGTTTCCGTCATATCGGTATTATGTTCCCGGATTTTGCGTCCCTAACGCGGTCGGGTGATTTATGGGACCCCTTGACAGTTCGCTTTGAATAAGACTTTTCCAAAGAAGGCCCAACATTGGTATTACCATTTGTCCGACCTATTACCTTTTCCCTTGGGAGTCGCGATCCCAAGGTTCATCTTTATTTTAGCCCCCGGCCAATGCTTGTCTAAGTGTTGGTCCAAACTAGAGCCACTTGCAGCGCCACCCGGGAAACTTGAGGGCTGGTTCTAGTTGTAGGTAGTGCTCATCCGGTCGTAGCTTCGAGACGAGATACGCTGCGGCTACTATCGTGGATGTCGGCACGCCGGAGGTCTTGCTGGTCTTGTTTTATTGTCTGTCGAAATGTCTTGTAGCCGGATTCCGAGACTGATCGGGTCTTCCCGGGAGAAGGAATATCCTTCGTTGATCGCGAGAGCTTATCATGGGCTTGTTGGGACACCCTGCGGGTTTGAACTTTCGAAAGCCGTGCCCGCGGTTATGTGGCAGATGGGAATTTGTTAACATCCGGTTGTAGTAAACTTGAAGCAAACTCTTCTAAAATACACCAACCGCGTGCGTAACCGTGGGTGTCTCTTTTCGGGGTTATCGAGAGGAGAACATTGTTTCTGGGTTATGTATGACGTAAGTAGGAGTTCAGGATCACTTCTTGATCATTACTAGTTGACGACCGTTCCTTTGTTTCTCTTCTCGCTCTCATTTGCGTATGTTAGCCACCATATATGCTTAGTCGCTGCTGCAACCTCACCACTTTACCCCTTCCTTTCCCATTAAGCTTTGCTAGTCTTGATACCCATGGTAATGGGATTGTTGAGTCCTCGTGGCTCACAGATTACTACACCACCAGTTGCAGGTACAGGTTGTGCGATGATCATGACGTGAGAGCGATGTTTGCTTGTGTTGGAGTTCTTCTTCTGCTTCTTCTTCGATCAGGGGATAGGTTCCAGGTCGGCAGCCTGGGCTAGCAGGGTGGATATTGTTTGAGTTTCTTTTTATGATTCATCCATAGTCGGATGTTGATCTTGTATTTGATGTTGATGTATTCTTGTGGCATTTGTGCCTTATGTATGTATCCCCATCTATTATGTAATGTTGATGTAATGATATCCACCTTGCAAAAGCGTCTTCAAGATGCGCTTCTATCCTTGGTGGGACCTTCGAGTTCCTTTTGGATAGGGTCGCATCTTGGGCGTGACAGCAAGCTCGGGGGCTCGTGGATGTCGTCGCTCGTCTCTGGAGTCACGAAGAGCTCGGCGGAGTCGCTGGATCCTCAGACGCCTCCGCCGCCTGAGGAGCTGCTGAGGGAGCGATCGGCGAGCCTGGTCCTCGCCGTGGCAGGGCCCCGACCACCTCTCTCAGGGCAGCAGTCCAGCCGGCGTCCTTCCGCATCGAAGACCTTGAAGAACATCACGGAAGCGCTGTCGTACTCCAGGTGGATCGCGAGGGCGCCCCTCGTCCTGCAGACCCAGGCGATCTCGCCCCAGCCTCAAGTCATGAAGACCTTGCCCGGAGCGACGACCGCGACCTCCGCTTCGGTCGCAAGGGTGCTGTAGCCGGCGTGCTGCAACCAGAGCTCCAGAGATCCCCTCTGCGGAATCGTGAAGGCGAAGGAGGAAGGAAGGCGAATCCAAGACTGAGGAGGCATGGCGGCGTGGAGCACAAACTCTCGGGAGGAGCCCTCGGCATGGACTCCGGGGGGAACAACGCGCACCGCTGTGACTCGCCGGCGCCGACGGCGGCGTCGTCCATGGCGCTCGACGACAACTCCTTCAGGGCCCTCAATGCGGGCGTACAAGGGCAGCGGGAACCCTGGCAGCGGCCGCTCGTACCAGGGCCTCGACACCTCCTGCCGGGCGCCCTCGTCTCGACGGCAGAGGGCTAGCCGTTTCTTCGCCGGAAGCGGGTCGGGACCCTCTTCGGGAGCCTTTCCTTTCTCTTCCGTGCAGATCCGGCGGGTCGGAGCCATTGCCGCAAAGTGGAGCAAGGGATGGAGAAGGAGGAGCAAGAAGAGATGGACCGGAAGGGCACGTGCCGTTCCGTACTTATAACCAGGGAAGGCCAACTGTCGACCTCCACGATCACAGGTAATCATGACCCGCTTTGCATACAGGGACTTGTCAATTCATGCAGTCGCCGAGGCGTCGTGGTGAAGTGGGGACGCCCACATCCAATCAACCGCCACGTGGCGCCCAAGGCCGCAGGCTGTTAGGGCCCGCGGCGCTTCTCACTTGCCCCTTCGCTTCTCTGCTCAGCCAAGTCCAGGCGCGCCTTGGACCCGGGGGCTACTGTCGGCGTTCTGGGAATGGGGGTACCCAGACTTGCCTGCATGCGGCCTGCGGCGTGGCTCAAGGGGTGGCCCAGCACGGCCCATCTTCATCAGCACAAGCTCAATACCCTCGCGAGGGGCCAAGCCTCGCGGGGCGAACGACAGGAAGCCTCCTCAGGAATGGCCTCGTCAGGCTGGCTCGCGAGGAGGCGGAGAGATCAAGGCGGGGTACCTCACGAGGTGCCCATGACGCAAGCCATGACGACCAAGGGCGCCAGGCGGGCGCCAGCCCACGTAGTGTCCTCATTTCCTCATTGGTGCAAAGGAGGCAAGCGTAGGCGAGAGCACCAAGCAAAGGCAGCCATTTCGGTGCAACAAGACCAAGACCATCACAACGGCAGGAAGGAGGTCATCGTGGAGCCCAAGCCGGCGTCACCGACACAGCCTTTGACAGGCGAGGACCAACTTTAGTCAGGATAAGTGTACT
Organism: Aegilops longissima; assembly: GCA_021605205.1. Taxonomy (NCBI): domain Eukaryota; kingdom Viridiplantae; phylum Streptophyta; class Magnoliopsida; order Poales; family Poaceae; genus Aegilops; species Aegilops longissima. The sequence goes on along the minus strand of CM038676.1, from coordinate 410,517,253 downwards.
AGATGTTCCCCTTCAAAATGGCCAATTGTTTGCGCCCTTCCCGCTCAATATTTGGGAAGAGGCCCAGGGCCTCTGCCTATAAATAGGACTAGCCTCCCATAGGATAGAGGGATCCGGAATCCAGAACAGAGCTAGAGGTCAAGCAATCTTGAGAGAGAGAGCGACCGAACTCCCCCTAGCAGTTCGTGACACCGGCCAAGAATAGACCCTCGCGAGGCTGTTCTTCCTTGTATTGTTCATCATCAGCCCCTGAGGCAATCCACCACACCACACACTGGAGTAGGGTATTACACCACAATGGTGGCCCGAACCAGTATAAACGGTGTGTTCCTTGTGTTGCTCTTTGTGTAGTTTAGATCCTTGCGTGGCGACGAGGTGCAGGTAGTTAGGGGGGGGGGAGATCTCCGCATGCACCCCAGAGTTCGAACCTAGAGGGTCTGCCGGAACCCGAAATCCGACAGGTAGGAATTGTTTTGGAAACAATGCTTATAGAGGAAATTTTAATGCTAGACCGTTCCCAAGTAATCCCTCTAATAATTATGGAAATTCCTACAATAATTCTTATGGTAATTTTAATAAGATGCCCTCTGATTTTGAGAATAATGTGAAATAATTTATGATTTCTCAAAAGAATTTTAATGCTTTGCTTGAAAAAAATTGCTCAAAGTTGATGAATAGGCTAGGAACGTTGATAGACTTTCGCTTGATGTTAATTCTCTTAAACTTGGATCTTCTTCTCCTAAGCATGATATCAATGAGTCTCTCAAAGTAATGAGAATTTCCATTGACGAGTGCAAGGAAAGAACTGCTAGATTGCGTGCTAAGAAAGAAAGCTTTATAAAAGCGTGTTTTTCTAGTTTCCGTGAAAATAACGATGAGGATCTTAAAGTTATTGATGCGTCTCCGATTAGATCTATGTTTTGCAATATGAATGTTGATGATTATGGGACTGATGATGAATCAACTTTGCCTAGAAGGCGTCCCAAGAATTCGGAGTCTTTAGATCTTAATGTTTAATTTGGTAAAAGTGAGATTGGAGAATCCTCAACTTCTAATAATGTTGAACCTACTATCTCGGATTTCAAGGAATTTAATTATGATAATTGCTCTGTAAAAGGTTGTATTTCCTTGTTGCAATCCGTTGTTAATTCTACTCATGCTTACAGTCAAAACAATGCTTTTACCAAGCATATTGTTGATGCCTTGATGCAATCTTATGATGAAAAACTTAATTTGGAAGTTTCTATACCTAGAAAACTTAACGATGAGTGGGAACCTACTATAAAGATTAGAATTAAAGATTATGAGTGATTTTCTTTGTGTGATTTGGGTTCTAGTGTTTCCACGATTCCGAAAACTTTATGTGATATTCTAGGTTTCCATGATCTTGATGATTGTTCTTTAAATTTGCACCTTGCGGATTCCACCATTAAAAAGCCTATGGGAAGAATCAATGATGTTATTATTGTTGCAAATAGAAATTTGGTGCCCGTAGATTTTATCGTTCTTGATATATATTGCAATCTTTCTTGCCCTATTATTCTTGGTAGACCTTTCCTTAGAACGATTGGTGCGATTATTGATATGAAGGAAGGGAATATTAGATTCCAATTTCCATTAAAGAAAGGCATGGAGCACTTTCCAAGAAAGAAAGTTAAATTACCTTATGAATCTATCATGCATGCTACTTATGAGTTTAGTGCCAAAGATGGCACTCGTTAGATCTATCTTCGCTTTTATGCCTAGCTAGGGGCGTTAAACGATAGCGCTAGTTGGGAGGCAACCCAATTTTATTTATGTTTTTTGTTTTTGTTTCTGTTTAGGAATAAATAATCCATCTACCTTCTGTTTAGATGTGATTTTATGTTTTAATTAGTGTTTGTGCCAAGTTAAACCTATAGGATCTTCTTGGATGATAGTTATTTGATCTTGCTGTAATTTCCAGAAACTTTCGTCTCACGAAAACAATTATTAAAAATCACCAGAACGTGATAAAATAGTTATTCCAATTGCTTCTGATCATTAAACAAATTGCCTAGGTCTTCCTATTTTGTCTGAAGTTTTTGAGTTCCAGAAGTTTGCGTTAGTTACAGATTACTACATACTGTTCTGTTTCTGACAGATTCTGTTTTTCGTGTGTTGTTTGCTTATTTTGATGCATCTATGGCCAATAAAATAGTTTATAATCCATAGAGAAGTTGGAATACAGTAGGTTTAACACCAAATTAAATAAAGAATGAGTTCATTGCAGTACCTTATGTGGTGGTTTTGTTTTCTTTCACTAACGGAGCTTATAAGATTTTCTGTTGAGTTTTGTGTTGTGAAGTTTTCAAGTTTTGGGTAAAGCTTTTATGGACTATGGAATAAAGGGTGGCAAGAGCCTAAGCTTGGGGATGCCCAAGGCACCCCAAGATATTCAAGAATAGCCAAAAGCCTAAGCTTGGGGATGCCCCGGGAAGGCATCCCCTCTTTCGTCTTCGTTCATTGGTAACTTTACTTGGGGCTATATTTTTGTTCACCACATGATAAGTGTTTTGCTTGGAGCGTCTTGTATTATATTAGTCTTTGCTTTTTAGTTTACCACAATCATCCTTGCTGTACACACCTTTTGGGAGAAGCCTGTTTTATTAGAATTTGCTAGAATACTCTATGTGCTTCACTTATATCTTTTGAGCTTGATAGTTTTTGCTCTAGTGCTTCACTTATATCTTTTAGAGCACGGTGGTATCTTAATTTTGAAGAAATTGCTAGTCTCTCATGCTTCACTTACATTATTTTGAGAGTATTTTAGAACAGCATGGTATTTTCTATGGTCATAAAGTTGGTCCTAGAATGGTAGGCATCCAAGTTGGCTATAATAAAAACTATCATAGGAAGTGAATTGGATGCTATGATCAACTTGATACTTGATAATTGTTTTGAGATATGGAGGTAGTGATACTAAAGTCATGCTAGTTGGGTGATTATGAATTTGAAGAATGCTTGTGTTGAAGTTAGCAAGTCCCGTAGCATGCACTTATGGTTAAAGTTGTGTAACAAATTTGAAACATGAAGTGTACCTGGCTTGTGCATCCTTATGAGTGGCGGTTGGGGACGAGCGATGGTCTTTTCCTACCAATCTATCCCCCTAGGAGCATGCGCGTAGTACTTGATTTTTGATGACTTCTAAATTTTTGCAATAAGTATATGAGTTCTTTTGACTAATGTTGAGTCCATGGATTATACGCACTTTTACCTTTCCGCCTTTGCTAGCCTCTTCGGTACCGTGCATTGCCCTTTCTCACCTTGAGAGTTGGTGCAAACTTCGCTGGTGCATCCAAACCCCGTGATATGAGACGCTCTATCACACATAAACCTCCCTATATCTTCCTCAAAACAGCCACCATACCTACCTATTATGGCATTTCCATAGCCATTCCGAGATATATTTCCATAGTCATGATGCGGCGAGAGCCGGTCAGCTGTTCGGAGGTTGCAAATCGTTGGAGATTTCTTCGGCGTTACACAAAGGATTGGTACTTCCCGAACAGACGCTTATAGCACTCTAGTTCGGAAACTAGGGGTTGCGTCCATGTTTTTATTGTCGAACTCCTATGGCTAAGTGAGGGCGTTAAAGCCGAATAGTCTGGTTGCTTGGTTCGTTGCGCTAAACAACTCCTTCACGGACCATATAATTGGATCAAGATTGTTTAGATTCCATCCCGAACACCTCCGTACTACCTACGTGGGGGCAGAAGCCGACGACGGGCCAACCCTCAGATTTTATACAACACAGCCGCATAGGAGGTAAAATTAAAAACATAACAATCATTATATTACAAACCCACTTTGTTTCATCATACAAGGCAAAGACAACACGAATGTATTCATTCAAAAATAATGTCCTGCCCACACTGTGTTGCCACAATGCGAGACCCATCCAGGACATCCGCAAAATAGCGCTCGGGTGTGCGGTGCTCCTTGCCCTCTGGTGGCCCCCTGGCCAGCTCAACGGCATTCATCTTCGCCCACCACATCTTGCAACGGGCGAAGGCCATACGTGCACCTTCAATACAGACCGATCACTTGACGACGCTAGCCGAGGACAGGCGTCCACCATCCGCCTAATGAGTCCGAAGTAGTTGCCAGGCATAGCTTCGGCTGGCCATATCCGGATTATCAAATCCTTCATGGCTAGTTCGGCCACCCTATGCAGCTCCACCAGTTGTTTCAGCTGATCGGTGAAGGGCACGGGATGCTCTGGCGCACGATATTGCGACCAGAATAGTTTCTCCGTGGAGCTCCCTTCTTCGGCTCGGAAGAACTCCACGGCGTCGGACACACTTCGCGGCAGATCAGAAAAAGCCCCTGGAGAACTCCGAATCCGGGTTAGTAAAAGATATTTCCTCTTCGCATATTTGCTTTGCATATTGAATGCCTTAGCCGCCGCAATCTTCCTCGCCTCCTGGACCTCTTGGAGGGAACCTTGGGCCTTGTTCTAGGCCGTCTCCGCGCTCTGACGAGCCTTGGAGAGTTCGGCCTCTTTAGCCGACGCATCATGCTCCAAGGTCTCACACTTCTTCACCGCGTCGTGGAGCTCTTGTTGGACCTCGTTGACCCGGGCCTTGAGCTTCTTACGGGCAACCTGCTCCTTGACGGTCTTCCCCTCGGCTTCGCCCAGGGCCTCAACCTCGTTCGTCGCCCCTATTTATATCAAGAAACTTCGGTCAATATATAACATCCTACTATTTCCGAATACTTCTCGGGTTATTACATACCTTGATTCTCCTGGAGTTGCCTTTTCGCCTGGCCGAGCTCCTCCTCGGCCTTCTCCAGTCTCCGCTTAAGTTCGGAGACTTCGGCAGCATGTGCGGCCATGGACAACAGCGACGCCTGCGTATTCATTCCCGACAAATTAAGTTAGTTTCCTACAAGTCAGGATCGACCCTCTGTCAGGCTTTTCTTTCTGAACAACGGATAGTGTCTCAGGGGCTACTGACTATATTGGGATTTTTTGTGTCGCTTACCTCAAAACCTGTCAGCAAGCTGTTGCTGGCTTCGGTCAGCCCACTTTTGGCAGACTGGACCCTCTCAATCACCGTACCCATAAGGATACGGTGCTCGTCCACAATGGAGGCACCTCGAAGCGCCTCCATCAGATTATCCGATGCCCCTGGTTGGACAGGGGCCAACGGTGGAATGGGCGCACCCCCCCCCCCCCCTCAAAGGAGGTCGCTCGCCGGATTCCGGAGCCGCATGGGTCTCTGTAACCATATTTGGCTGAGGGCCGAACTAAATACGGCCCTCCTCACCAGTCTCCGTGGGGATTTGCTCCCCCATGTGTGCGGTGGTAGAGGTTTCGCCCTCTGGCGCCCTCTTGACAGCGTCCGGAGGCTCTCCTCGGCCTGGAGCGGTCCTTCGGGACAACACCTCGGTGTCGTCCATGGCCTTGGGAGAGTGAGCGGTCGGCGGTCACATGCTGGCCATCTCCTTGGAGTCCAGCGAACCTCCTGACGAGGATTGCTGGAAGCTGTCGTGGGCCGGACTGAAATAACACAATTAACCATGTTAATACAATGAGGAGAAGAGGTTGATATATGGACATGCATGAATCGTAGTGCGGCCTGAGGCTTGGCGCGGTATCGGCGCTCCGGACTACTGTCGACATCACATACGGAGTTATCCGCAAGGGAGCCCTTCCTCTTCTTGGGCGTTCCCACCTCCAGATACGTGGAGGCCACCCTCTTCTCCCTCCCCTCATCACGGGGAGGGATCTCTTCCTCCTCCTCCTCATAATTGTCCTCTGGCACGGAGGAACGGGTCTCTTCATCTTTGGACGTTACGTCCAAAGTACCCTTACGACGGGGGCCACCTTTGGCCCCCTAGGCCTTCTTCTCCGACGCCTTATAGGGCGCCGGTACCAGCATCTTCGCCAATCGTGGGATGACTTGTTCTTCAGGCAGCGGAGCCGGACACTGGATCTGCTTCGCCCTCTCCATCCAGTTCTGAAGAAGGAATGATGATAAAGGCTCAGACATCACCCTTGAAACAAGCAAGTAGGGGATGCGTTAAAAATAACATACCTCGCTGGCGAGGTGGTTAATATCGTGCCCGCGGTCCGAATCTGTGGCCGGTGGTTTCTCGTTGCCCTTAAAGAGCAACTTCCAGGCACCTTCGTGAGTGGTTTCGAAGAGCCTCTTCAGGGTATGGTGCTTCTTCGGGTTGAACTTCCATAGAGGGCGGCTTCGGCTTTGGCACGGGAGAATCCGGTGAACTAGCATCACCTGGATTACATCGACAAGTTTGACATTCTTGTCCACCATGCTTTGAAAGCGCGTCTATAGCGCTATCAGCTCGTCTGGCAAACACCAGTTCGGGCTCTTCTCGACCTAGGAGGTGAGCCGCATTGGAGCACCGGGGTTGAATTCGGCAGCTGCGGCCCAGTTGGTGCCGCGGGGTTCCGTAATGTAGACCATTATTTCTGCCATTCCTTGACAGTCTCCATGAAAGTGCCTTTCGGCCAGGAGACGTTGGACAGCTTACTCACCATGGCTCCTCCGCACTCCGCGTGTTGGCCATCCACCACCTTCGGCTTCACGTTGAATACCTTGAGCCACGGCCCGAAGTGAGGTTGGATGCGGAGGAAGGCCTCACACATGACGATGAACGCCGAGATGTTGAGGAAGGAGTTCGGGGATAGATCATGGAAGTCTATCCCATAATAGTACATCAGCCCGCGGACGAAAGGGTGGAGTGGAAACCCTAGCCATGGACAAAATGAGGGATGAAAACCACCCTCTCGTTGGGCTTCGGCATGGGGACGACTTGTCCTTGGGCCGACAGACGGTGGGTAATTTCCTTCGCCAAATACCCTGCCGCCCGAAGCTCAGTAATGTCCTTCCCCTTGACGGAGGAGACCATCCACTTGCCTTGACCTCCGGATCCGGACATGGTTGAGTGCTAGCTTGAGTGAGAAGAAGATGAGAGCTTGGGTACTGGAGCTCAAGATTGGAAGGGCGGAGGAAGAGAGAAGGCGTGGGAGAAGAAGGGGGAATCCTTATCCCCTTATAAAGGGAGTGAATATTGAATGCTTCCCCACTTGCCTCAAAGCTCGCCTATTCCCAAGGACTGTGTAAATGATACGGTTGGGTTACCCATGCCCGTATTGATAAGAATCCTGCAATAAGGGCACACGATCTCTGCTTTGACAAGACGTGCCAATGGCAACCGCGTCTCGAAACATGGAGTGGCAGACGAAAAACGGTTCGCAATTATGACCGGATAGATGTGATGTCATGTTACAAAAAGTTGTCAGCGGATTGGACTCGTGTAAAATTATCTTCTCTCTGCGGTTGTGTGCGGTGTGTGTGTGTTACAGGTCCGGACACATCGATACGTCCGAAGACAATCCTGGAGTTCGAAAGGGGAACCCGCCTTGCAATGCCAAAGACGAATCTGCGCGCCGGACTCCTCGTCATTGAAGCCAGGTTCACGGGCTACTGAGGGAGTCCTGGACTAAGGGGTCGTCGGACGTCCGGCCTGTTAGCCATGGGCCGGACTGATGGGCCGTGAGGATACGAAGACCGAAGACTGCACCTGTGTCCGGATGGGACTTTCCTTGGCGTGGAAGGCAAGCTTGGCGGCCGAATATGTAGATTCCTCTCCTTTGTAACCAACCTTCTGTAACCCTAGATCCTCCCGGTGTCTATATAAACCGGAGGACTTAGTCCGGAAACAGAGATACTCATTACCATAGTCATATAGGCTAGACTTCTAGGGTTTAGCCATTACGATCTCGTGGTAGATCAACTCTTGTAATACTCATATCCATCAAGATCAATCAAGCAGGAAGTAGGGTATTACCTCCATAGAGAGGGCCCGAACCTGGGTAAACATCGTGTCCCCTGTCTCATGTTACCATCGACCTAAGACACACAGTTCGGGACCCCCTACCCGAGATCCACCGGTTTTGACACCGGCACCCCCCCTCTTTCCTTCTCCCCCCTCTCTTCCCTTCTCCCTCTTCCGATAAAAGGAAAGGGGGGTGGCCGACTTGGACTAGGAGCCCAAGTAGGATTCCTCCTACTTGGGCGCGCCTAGGGGTGCCTCTCTCCCCCTCCCTCCTTTATATACGTGGGGAGGGGCGCCTAGAACACACATCAAACATTGTTAGCCGTGTGTGGCACCCCCCTCCATAGTTTACGCCTCCAGTCATATTCACGTAGTGCTTAGGCAAAGCCCTGCGCAGATCACTTCACCATCACCGTCACCACGCCGTCGTGCTGACGGAACTCTCCTTCGACACTTTGCTAGATCAAGAGTTCGAGGGACGTCATCGAACTGAATGTGTGTAGAACTCGTAGGTGCCGTACGTTCGGTACTTGATCGGTCGGAACGAGGAGAAGTTCGACTACATCAACCGCATTAACAAACGCTTCCTCTTTCGGTCTATGAGGGTACGTGGACACACTCTCCCCCTCTCGTTGCTATGCATCTCCTAGATAGATCTTGCATGAGCATAGGATTTTTTTTGAAATTGCATGCTACGTTTCCCAACAGTGGCATCCGAGCCAGGTCTACGCGTAGATAATATGCACGAGTAGAACAAAGAGTGGTGGGCGGTGATAGTCATACGGCTTACCACCAATGTCTTATTTTGATTCGGCAGTATTGTTGGATGAAGCAGCCCAGACCAACCTTACATGACCACCTTCATGAGACCGGTTCCACCGACAGACATGCAACTAGTTTTGCATAAAGGTGGCTGGCGGGTGTCTGTTTCTCCAACTTTAGTTGAATCGAATTTGACTACGGTCGGTCCTTGTTGAAGGTGAAAACAGTAAACTTGACGAAACACCGTTGTGGTTTTATTGAGTAGGTAAGAACGGTTCTTGCTAGAAGCCCGTAGCAGCCACGTAAAACTTGCAACAACAAAGTAGTGAATGTCTAACTTGTTTTTGCAGGGCATGTTGTGATGTGATATGGTCAAGACATGATGTGATATACGTTGTTGTATGAGATGATCATGTTTTGTAGAAGTTATCGGCAACTGGTAGGAGCCTTATGGTTGTCGCATTAATTTGTATGAAATGCAAACGCCATGTAATTGCTTTACTTTATCACTATGCGTTAGTGATAGTTGATGAAGCAATAGTTGGAGAGACGACCACGACGCTACGATGGAGATCAAGGTGTCAAGCCGGTGACGACGGAGATCATGGCGGTGCTTTGGAGATGGAGATCAAAGGAACAAGATGATGATGGCCATATCATGTCACATATTTTGATTGCATGTGATGTTTATCTTTTATGCATATTATTTTGCTTAGTACGGCGGTAGCATTATAAGATGACCCCTTACTAAAATTTCAAGGTATAAGTGTTCTCCCTGAGTATGCACCGTTGCGACAGTTCGTCGTGCCGAGACACCACGTGATGATCAGGTGTGATAATCTCTACGTTCACATACAACGGGTGCAAGATAGTTTTGCACATGCGGAATACTCGGGTTAAACTTGACGAGCCTAGCATGTACAGACATGGCCTCGGAACACTGGATACCGAAAGGTCGAGCGTGAATCATATAGTAGATATGATCAACATAGAGATGTTCACCATTGAAAACTACTCCATCTCACGTGATGATCGGACATGGTTTAGTTGATTTGGATCACGTGATCATTTAGATGACTCGAGGGATGTCTATCTAAGTGGGAGTTCTTAAGTAATATGATTAATTGAAATTAATTTATCATGAACTTAGTCCTGATAGTTTTTGCATATCTATGTTGTATATCAATGGTCCGTGCTACCATTCCCTTGAATTTTAATGCGTTCCTAGAGAAAGCTAAGTTGAAAGATGATGGTAGCAACTACACGGACTGGGTCTGTAACTTGAGGATTATCCTCATTGCTACACAGAAGAATTATGTCCTTGATGCACCGCTAGGTGTGACACCCCCCCCCCCCACAAGCAACTTGTCGGAGTATTGGGCCACGGGTAGGCCAACCCGAGCCCCGGACTTTTCAAGACAACGGGGCAGGTTGTGCCCCTCAAGACCCCAAGACGAAGAGCCGCCTTTTGAGAATCGGCGGCAAGGCCGCCGACTGCCCCTCACGGCCGAGTCCCAGGGACGGCTTTGAGATAAGCCGACTCCCAACTGGCGGCTTCCAGAGAAGCCGGCTATGCGGAGTCGGCCCACGACTCCAACCACCTCCTGCCTACGCAACTACGGACGGGATGGGGTGCGGCCGCCGCGCGGCCCATCCCTGCCCCGTTCACGAAGGGCAGGCATGGCCACAGTGCGCCGTACCGATGGAGATCTCCATCCGGCGCGGCACTGTTGCCATGCCGGCCCTGACATCAGCCCCGTGGGCGGCGCCCTGAGCCCACGACGGCCTGTCTGTACGACCCAGAGACGGCGGGACCCGCTGCCGGGTGCGTAAGACGGCGAGCGCCACAAGCCGGACCCGTTGGGAGTCGGCCCCCAAGAGTCGGCCGGCCCCTCCCACGGGCCCCGCACGCCATTAACCAGACAAGACAGGGAATGGCAACAGTGATAGCCCGTCAGGCGGCGGCACTGTTGCCATGACCCCATGACCAAGCCAGCGTCATTAGAGGCGCGGCTACAGTAATCCGCTGCCGGCAAGACCCGCCCGCGGCGGACAAGGCCTGTCGGCCCCATGACTGGGCCCGTCGGCGGGGCCCACTAGTCGGCGGGCACCAGCAGTCGGCGGAGAAGATGGCGACCTGAGAGACAGACGGCTGGGACCCGCGCCCAGCCGGATTACCATTGTACCCCCGGGGGGTAGGCCTATATAAACCCCCCGGGGCACCCATGCAAGAGGTTGGACCCTAATAGTTTTAGACACACATAGAGGGAAGAGAAGAGCTAGCTGTGCCCTACTCCTTCCTCACCCCGAACAGCTCAAGGAGCAACCTTGTACCCACTTTGCCATAGTGATCATGCGGAGACCCCGCAGAGCAGCAGTAGGGGTATTATCTCCACGGAGAGCCCTGAAGCTGGGTAAGATCCGCCAGCGTGCATGCCTTCACCTCATCCCGTTTCCAGGCACCGGCGACGTCCTACTCGCCCCCACCATGATAAGCCATCCTTTGGCATATGTCGCACCCAACCCCCGACATTTGGCGCCCACCGTGGGGCTAGGTGCACCGTCGTCCGGAGACCTGCTCTGGACGGGAACCCTTTTCCTCCCTGGCGAGCGCAGCCAGCCCGGCACGCCAGACGGAGCCTGCGCCGACGCGCTACACGGCGCTGAGATCGCCTGTGCGGCCAGCTGCCTCGCCGAACTTGTCGGCGAGGTTCGCCTCTCCGACGAGCCTGCATCCGACGCAGGCACGGGCGGCCCCGAGAGCCTCCTCGCAGGCCTCCTCGACCAACTTCACGTCGCCGGCGAGCCTGCCACGGACTTGGAGTCCATAGGCTCCACCGACCCGATGTTGGTCGACTCCGACACCGCGTCGCTCGACGCGTTCCCCACCAACATGGTGGTCTACGACGAGCCGCTACCTCACGCGGAGAGCGGCGGAAGCACCATCACAGAAGTGCTCGTCATCGGTCATGGCGAGCATTCCGGCGAAGGAGCTCATGACCCTCTCGACGCGGCTCTGCAAGACCTGACCGCGCCTATTCCGGAAGACGCTGACGCCGAGATGCTGGAGGCACGCCGCCTTCCGCCCGTCGACGGCGCGAAGAAGCTGGCAAGCATGAGACGCTTGTCAGAAGCCTACCAGCGTGAGATGGGTCGCGCTGTGGGTGGCTCGCCGGCCCCGACTGGGCCTAGCCGCCTAGGTGCAGTCCAACAGCGCGGCGTAGCCATCGCCAACCTGTTCGGGGCCAATCGCCCTGTGTACACCACGCCTGCGGAGAACATCCGCGCCGCCCAGGCGGCGGCGGACGAGCTGGACAACTTCGAGGGTGAAGAGCGCCGCCTGATGAAGGAGCGAGTCCAGCGGCTCCTCGACGCGGCTGCCACGCAGAACGAGGCCGACTGCCGCACAGAGGCGCCACAATGACAAAACGATGACCTGCCTCCCCGCCGAGATCAAGGCGCGACGTCTCGGACACCGACTGGCAGTGTCCGCAGAAGAAAAAACAAGGATCCGGCTGTCAGCCACAGTCGGACTCATATCTCCATCGAGCGTGACCAAGACGGCCACCCAAGAGCAGTGGAACAGCGGGACGACTATCTGCCTCCTCCTCCTCGCAAAGAAAGGCGAGTCTCCCCGCCACCCGTCGAGCATCCGACTCTCGACGACCGCCTTGGCCGCCGAGAGGGAGTCGGAGAAAACGACGAACGCCACCGGATCGACCGACTCCACCGATCCCTGGTGCTGGAAGAAGAAGACGAGTTGGGTCTGCCCTGTTTCGGACCTCGCATTCGAGACGAGCCCTTTCCCAGAGGGTTCACACTCCCGAGATACGCCCAAGTACACCGCCAGAAGCCGGAAGATCTGGCTGGTCGACTACCCGGGCCATTAACATAGCTTAACGGCAACAAGCGTGTTGTCGTAAAGTATGTTCCGCTCATGCTTGTGGCACGGCCCGACATGGTTTAACAGCTCAAGCCCCGCAGCATCAACAGCTGGGTCGACTTCACCAAGCCTTCATCCGCAACTTCACAAGCACGCATAAGCGACCTCCCAAGCCTCGCCAGCTTTCCTTAGCGTAAGGCCCCAACGAGTCGACTCGCGACTACCTCACGCTACCGGGCCGAGCTTGAGAACTCCTGCAAGGGCGTGCACGAGGTGCAAGCTATCGAGTACTTCACCGCCGGGTGCAGAGAAGGCACCCTCCTCAAGCACAAGCTCCTTTGCGACGAGCCGGAGACCCTCGACGAGCTGCTGATCATAGCAGACAAGTACGCTACAGCCGACTCCATGAAGGCGGAGATTGAAGTTAGTGTGACCGGCAAAGTGGCTCCTCAGGCTCCCAGAACTCCCGCTGGAGACACCAGTCGGCGACAGCAACAGAACAATCACAAGCGCAAGGCCCCACAGCTGGCTTCTAGCAGCCGGCAGGTTGCGACAGTTGAAGACCAGCAGCCGGAGGGGCAGCCTCCGGTCAAGCGACAGAAAGGCGGCAAGTCCAACCGGTTGCCGGCCTTCTCTTACGAGCAGACTCTAGATGGTCCCTGCAAGTTCCATAGCGCGCCGGCCGCCAAACCACACCACCCGGAGTGCCACGGCTCACCAGATCGCCAGGAGACGGCCTCCTACCTCCCTCGTCATTGGGCCGCCGCCCGCCGCCGCCTTCAAAGAGTCGGGCTGTCGAGCCAACGGCGCAGTGTAAGACGAGTACCCATAAGAGCACGGAGCCTATGTGGTGTTCACCAGGTGTGGCCGACGATCAACACAAAGAAAGTGGCAGCAGCAGAAGAAGAGGTGAATGCAGAGCATCGATACTCTGAATTCATGCACTGGTCCGAGAGGCCTATCAGTTGGAGCAGAGCTGACCACCCAGAGGTGATGCCGAGTCTGGGCTCCTACGCCCTGGTCTTGGGAGCCATCCTTGCCGCAAATAGGCGGGCCGCTCGCTTCTCGTGAGTGCTGATAGACGGAGGCAGTAGCATCAACATCCTGTACAAGGACACGATGGAGAAGTTAGGAATCAAGCAAAGACAGCTTCAGAGCAGCCGGACTGTGTTCCATGGCATTGTACCTGGCCTTTCCTGCTCACCGATCGGCAAGATCCTGATAGATGTCCTCTTCGGGGACAAAGATCATTTCCGCCGAGAGCCAGTTTGGTTCGAAGTGGTGGACCTCGAAAGTCCGTACCACGCTCTGCTTGGCCGACCTGCTTTGGCCAAGTTCATGGTGGTCCCCACCACGCCTACCTCAAGATGAAGATGCCGAGTGCTAAGGGATTCTCGACCAGAGCGGCGACTACAGAAGTCGCTCGCTTATGCAGCTGAAAGCAGCCGGCTAGCCGAGTCCCTCGTGATCGAAATGAGAAGCGACTTCTGATCGGGTTGTGGCGATGGCCGGAAAGCAGCCCGGTATATTACCTGAGCGGGCATCGCCGACCTCCAAGTAGAGACCGTATATTACCCGAGCGGCATCGCCGACCTCCAAGCGTAACTACCCCACTACCGTAAGATGTGCTACGCGTGCACTTTGCCGCCAAGAAGTTGAAGCCTTACTTTCAAGAGCATCCAATCACTATGGTTTGCACAGCCCCACTAGCCGAGATGCTTCTGGCCGAGTGGCCAAATGGGCCATAGAGCTGGCCCCTACACCATCTATTACCAGCCCCGCGACCGCCATCAAGTCGCAAGCACCGCCGACTTTTCGCCGACCGGGCCGAGACTCAAGACCGCCACAAGACCGACTCCACCCATTGGTGGATGCATTTCGATGGCTCCAAGATGCGCACCGCTTGGGAGCCGCGTTGTCCTCACTTCCCCAAAGGCGATAAGCTCAAATATGCGCTGCAGATCCATTTCGCCGCTTTCAACAACGTCGCCAATACGAGGCGCCATTCACGGCTCCCGCCACAAAGAACTTGGCATTCGCCGGATCCGTGTTATGGCGATCCGACTTGGTGGTCCAACAATATCCGCGATTGGGACGCCAAAGATGCAAACATGGCGAGCTACCCTTTCCTTGTACAACAACTCAGTGGATATTTTGAGGGGTGCGAGTTCCTTCACGTACCAAGAAATGACAACGACCAAGCAGACACCCTGACACGAATCGGCTCCACCCGCTAGGCAATACCATCCGGCGTCGCCCTTCAGCGCCTCCTCCAGCCATCTGTCAAGCCTTCACCAGAATCAGACTCCATTTTTGTGCCGGCTCCCCCTGAAGAAGTCGGATCCGACTCAAAAGCCTCGGCAGACGGCACGAGAACTCTTACAGATGGCCCCAAGAATGCTGCAGTCGAAGCCAGCCCGGGGACTTCAGAACCCGGCCCGGGGACTGCGGCGACCATCGCGAAGACTCCAGAGCTTGGCCCGGGGACTGCACCAGTCGGCCCAGGACTTCATTAATCCAAGAAGAGGTCATGGACTCCGCCCGCCGCCTCCCAGCCCAGCCGCCCTCGCCCAAGTAGCAAGATCTGGCAGTTGAAGAAATAGCAGCACCCTCATGGGCCCAGCCCATCCTGAAGTTCCTAGTGAGCAGAGAGCTACCAACCGACGAAATCTTGGCTCGGCAAGTACAACGCCGAGCGGAAGCCTACACCATAGTCAACAGAGAGCTGGTCAGGCGCAGCGTTACTGGTGTCTACCAGTGTTGTGTCGAGCCAGAGCAAGGCCAAGCGATTCTCGAAGATATTCATCAAGGCGAGTGCGGCCACCATGCGGCCTCAAGAGCACTCATCACCAAAGCCTTCCGACACGGTTTCTTCTGGCCAACTACCCTAGAAGAGGCCAAGGAATTTGTGCAAAAATGCAAGGGGTGCTAGATGTTCCGCTCCAAGCCGTATCAGCCGGCTTCCTTACTCAAGACTATCCCCATCGCCTGGCCCTTTGCTATTTGGGGCCTGGACATGGTAGGACCATTCAAAGCAGCACGAGGTGGCCTAACTCATTTACTTGTCGCGGTGGACAAGTTCACAAAGTGGATAGAAGTAAAGCCCATCAAGAAGTTGAATGGTCCAACTGCAATGACTTTCATCGCCGACATCACGACTCGACACGGCGCATCACACAAAGATCATCACCGATAATGGCACAAATTTTGCCAAAGGCGCCTCGCCCGCTTTCGTATGCGACACAAGGCATCCGATCGACTTAGCGTCCGCTGCCCACCCGCAGTCAAACGGCCGGTGGAGCGAGCAAACGGCCTCATCCTCGTCTCGCATCAAGCCTCGATGGTCAAACCATCGGAGCGTTTCGCCGGCTGTTGGCTTGATGAGTTGCCACCGCCCTCCGAGTCCGCGACGACACCAAACAAGTCAACTGCTTACACCCTTCTTCCTCGTATACGGTGCTGAAGCCGTCATCCCAACGGACATAGATTTCGACTCCCCACGAGCCACCATGTACACCGAGGAGGAAGTAGAAGAAGCACGTCAAGACGGCGTCGATCTGCTAGAAGAGGGATGGCTGTTGGCACTCAGCCGGTCCAACATCTTCCAGCAGAGCCCGCGCCGCTACTACAATAGGAAGGTCAGGCCGAGATCTTTCCAAGAGGGCGACCTTGTGCTCCGACTGATCCAGCGAACAGCCGGCCAGCACAAGCTGTCGGCGCCTTGGGAAGGCCCCTTCATTATCAGCAAAGTGCTGGGCAACGACTCCTACTACCTGATCGACGCTCAGAAGTCCTGAGCACGCAAGAGGGACGACTCCGGCAAGGAGACGGAACGGCCATGGAATGCAAATCTTCTCCGAAGATTTTACAGTTGATGCAGTATGTACCACGCTACCTTTTGTACTAAAGTACTAAGATTTGGGCCTTCGAGACGAGCTCGGGACTGCCCTTTTTGTTATCTGTATGATAAGGATTATGCCTCGAGTATGTTACTCTTTGGTATGCCGCTTGGCACCGGGTTCACTAGTCGGCCTGGGACTCGCCACCGCTATGGAATGCTTCCTGCAATGGACAAGTAGTGTGGTGCCTAAGCCGCCTCTCTGTCGAAGCCGCAGCTCGCAGAGCGACTGTTTGGTGGGCAGGAGTAAGGAAGAATGGGCGCCCACATGAAAAATGGCTAAGGACTCAAGGCATAAACATAGCTTAAGACGATTTCCAGCCTCTCTTCGCAAAACCGACTCTTGAGTAGTCGGCTTGCCGCTTTCTATCCAACTTGTTAAAAAGACTCTAAAAAATGGCCAAGTACTTGCCTTGCCAAGAGTAGCCAAGCACTTGATCCAAACGGCAGTCCGCAGAGCGGTTGTCCGACTGGCAAGGCAGCGACTAAGGGAAGGCGGCAAAGGAAAAAGCCATAGGAGCAATGAGCAAGGAAAGATAGAATTAGGATAAATATTTACAAGATAGGCCCTTGGTCAATCTTCAAGCAGAAGTTAAAATACACCCTGCGGGTGGAATTAAAGCGACTAACAAGTTTTTCAAAGACTATTAAAGCAGATAAAATAAAGGCAGGACGGCAGCCTAGGAAGCGGCAGACGGGTTTGGAGGGCCGGAGGAGACGGCGGTGTCAGGCGCCGGGATCAGGCGCCGTGGCGCCCGGCTGGGCAGTCTCGGCTTGATCATCTCCGGCGGCAACTGACCCAGTCGGGTGCGGCTCGTTGCTGGAGGTGCGACCGAGCTGAGGTTGGTCGCCCGCCTGCCTTTCGGCGCGCCCGCCTCACCTCCGCCCTCCGCCGCTTTCCTCCTCGGCGCTGGAGCCGATCACCTCCGCCGAAGTCTCGCTATAATCCGGGTTCATCCCGAACCACTCCGGCGGCGCTTCCTCGCCGTCCTCAGCCCGCTCAGGGACGAAGATGCCGGTGTCCGTGTAGTCGGCGATCGCCGCCGCACGCTCAATGAGGGCGTCTTCCGCAGCCAGCAGCTCCGCCTGGGCCTCTGACCGGGACGCGGCCAGCCGGTCCAGATCCAGCCATGGATACCACGCCTTGACAAATTCCAAGGCCCGACGCGCTCCAGCCCGGGCCGCGAAACCCTTCCAGGCCTCAAGACGGCCAGCCGTGACCTCCATCCAGTCGGCAATCCAATTGGGAGTTCACAGAACCGGCATGTCTGGCCATAGGGCAGTGATCGCTTGGGCGCCGACACGTTGAAGCCGGCGCAGCATCCGATGGGCTGGCCGCAGACGAGCCCCGATGCTCAGAAGCTGCTCGTCAAGGGTTCGGGGGGCGTTGGCAGCAATCTCCGCACCATTTGCCCTCCGTGCCTCGCGATCAGCCTCGATGGCTTGATTGGCCGCCTGTGTATGGCCGGGGAAGAAATCTGCCAAGACGAAAAAGAAGCAAGTCAAAAAATCAGGAGTCAGCCCGACCTATAGCCAGCGGCTCAAAGAAAGAAAGTAAAGAAACTCACCACGACGATGTCCTTGATTTCATGGAAGCCGGAGGTCAGCTGTGCCTCCTTGTCACCCAGAGGAGCGCTGCGAACTCGCCAGAGAGCAGCCTCTTTCTTCTCCGCCTCGCCCCGCGCCTTCTTAAGCAGCTCCCTTTGCTTCGCCAATGCATAGCTAACAGGTCGCGCTCATGGGCGAGCTTGTTGCACTCCTCCCTTGGCACGCAAGGCGGTGTCGGCTTCGCCCAGCTGCCGCCGGAGAGTGGCGCTGGCCTCAAAAATAAAAAGAAAAGGACGTTAAAGTCATCAACTAAGAAGGTCATTGAAGATCCGCCTGACCGCTCAGCCATCGCCCAAATCTCGGGACTATAGTTCGCTGGTGCGCCAGCGCCTTCGCCAAGAAGAAAGAAGACTCACCCTGCCTCGACAAGTCGGCGGTCCGCTTGCCCAGCTCCTCAACATTGCGATTGAAGGCAGTGACGCGGAGGTTGTGATACTCCGTGATATGCATTTCGCATAAAGGTAAATATTTGAATTGCCAGATGGAGTTCCGAGTCACCGCTCAGCAGAGCCGCCCAAACTCGGGATTACACCAGCAGGGCCGCGCCTCCACAGAGAAGAACAAGAAAACAAACTCAAAGAAGAAAGCATACCCAACGGCGGTTCGCGACGCCAGTGCACCTTGGTGCAGTTTCGATGGCGCCGCCTCGCTCACAACTTCGCCAACGCCCATAAGCGCTTTGTTCGGTGGGCCTGCCTCGCCTCGCACTCCACCCAACGGGCGCGGGCGCTTGTCGCCCGGCTCGATGGCCGAGCTGGCGGCGCCGGGTCTCAGGGGCGTGGCACCAAATCGCCTTCTCGAGACGGCGACGCACTGGCGAGGCAACTTGAAGGAGCAGCTTCGCCACGGCCTCATCTTCAGTCGGCGGCACCGGTGGGTCCGCCTGCTATTTACCTTGCGCTCCCAAACGGCGGCGGAGGCGGCGGTGGCGGCACGGCTGTGCCCGACATGGAGGTCTCGCCGCCTTCCCTCTCCATGATGGGGAACAAGCTGCCGGCTCCCTCCGTCTGCCCCGTGAACTCCGGCGACGGCGGCGCGGAGCTCAGCGGGGTGACAAGCAACGACGATTGGAGGCGCGCGGCCTCCTCGGCCCGCCGCTTTGCCGCGACGGCGGTTTCGGCCTCATCCAGCTTCCTCTGGGCGGAGGCCGCCGCCTTCTCGGCCTCCGCCTTCTCCAGGCGGGAGGCTTCTTCCTCGTCGCGCTTCTCCTGCGCGTTCCGCTCCGTCGCCTCCCGGAGGTCGGCGGCGGGGTCAATCCGCCGAGTAGTGGCGGACGTCTCTGCCGACCCCGTGACGGAGGCGACGGCGACCCTCTCTAAGGTAAGGGGAGCCCTGATGCGACGAAGACGTGTAAAAGATTTGGACAAGATTCACCGGAAGAAAACAAGACAAAAGCGGAAGCACTTACGCGGAGACCAGTGGCGGCTTTTTCACTTCCTTGCGGAAGCGGTTGGCCTTTGCGACCGCCTCTTCCCGCTTGGTCGCGCGGCCGCCCCTTGAACTTCTTCGACCGCCGCCAAGCAAGTTTGGCCTGCCCGCGCTTTCCGCACCGCCGACCACCCAAGCCGAGGAGGAACTCAAGGCCGGCTGGCCGATCTTCGGTTGGCGGCGCAGAGGCGACTTCCCCTCACTGTCATCTTCAGCTAGTCGGCAAAGGTAGCCGAGGGCCTGAAGTCGCCACTCGTCCTCCTCCTCCTTGGCGCCGGCCCCCGCCGCCGCCCCCAAGTCAGGTTGTCGACGCCGCCTCCGCCGGTTGGGGACAACTCACGGGCCGGCCCGTGGTGCCGGTGAAGGCTGCATGAGGGGTTCTAACTCAAAAACCAAAAAGATCAGAGGTTGGATTCGCTGAAAAGAAAAATGTAAGAGGAAGAGAGACGACTTACCACAGGTGGGGGCTTGGCGCGCGAGTACGGCTCCTTGCCGAACTGCCAATCCGCTGTGAGATTGCAGTTCGCAATGTAGTTCACCGTGTCCGCCACCTCCGCGTGAGGCGTGTCCTTGGAGCACAGCCGACTGGAGTCCCGGTGGCCGCTCATCTGACAGATCAGATGAGGTCGGCCTTGGAGCGGAAGGACTCGCCGCGCCACGAAGGCGGCCAGCAGGTCGGCCCCGGCCAAGCCCTTCGACTGCGTCAGCACTCGAAGTTGCGCGACGGCGGCGGCACCAGCAAGAGTCAGCGTCCTGGCCTGGTGGGACCAGCTGGGGAGCCTCCCCGCCAGTACGCCGGCTTCGTAAGGCGGCAGATTGACCCAATCGCCTTCTGGAGCGACGTTCTTCACATAGAAATAGGATCGCTGCCACATCTTCACCGACTTGATCAGAGGAATGGTGGGAAACGGGTTGTCGGCCACCGATCTCCGCATCGCGATGAAGGTGACGCATAGAGCCGGCACGCCGGCGACGTGCATGCCGAGCTTGGACTGGAAGAATTCCCCCCACAGCTTGATGGTGGGGAGAACGCCGAGGAAGCCTTCGCACAAGGTGGCGAAGGCAGCCAGCAGCACCACCGTATTCGGAGTGAGGTGGTGCGGCTGGAGCCCGTGGAACTCCAAGAAGGCTCGGAAGAAACCGCTCGCCGGCAGCCCTAGGCCGCGCATGAGGTGCGAGCGGAATACGACTCGCTCGCCCTCCTCCGGCGCCGGCGACATTTCTCCCGCCGACGCGACACGGGTCCGCACTAGGCTCTTGCCGGGGAGGCGGCGCGTCTGGCGGAGGAATTTGATGTGGTCGTCGTCCACCTCGGAGCCGTCCCACACGCCGGAGCGTGCGGCAAGAGGTGCAGCGGCGGAGGAAGAGCTCATCACCGCGGCGTGACGTGGTTCGGCGTGGCGGCGGCAAGAGGAAGAAGAGGCAAGAGGAAGCGGGGGAAGCAGGGAGATGGGCGCGCGTGCTTCGCCGCCCCCCTCCCCCCACCTACTTATAGGCTCATAGGCTGAGAAGCCGATGGGGCGGACGTGGGATTAACTGCGCCCAGGACCCACGTCCCCCACGATTTAACCCACGAAGTTACCGCGCGCAGCTACAACGTGGGAACCCCAACCGTCAGCACGGCCGCAACGGATCCATTCGCATGCCGGGGCACGGTAGTGGCGGGCCCCGCCTGACGGCCTGTCCCACACGCTGCAGGGCAGATCGACCCAGCCAAGATGGTGCCACGCGGCGGTCCGCAACGGGCAGCTGCCTGGAAGCTTATCAGGCACGCTGCCTCGATTCCACTACGACTTTCAAACCCTTTAAGGAGCAAGACGGCCTTCTGCGAGTCCGACTCCAGCTAGTCGGCCTAGAGGAAGACGGCGAGCAAGGACCAGATTCTTCCACCAGAGGGATGAAACTGTTGAGGCTCCTCGACATGTTGCCCTCGGCGCCTCACCAGCTTCGGGGACTACTGTCGGAGTATTGGGCCACGGGTAGGCCAACCCGAGCCCCAGACTTTTCAAGACAACGGGGCAGGCTGCGCCCCTCAAGACCCCAAGACGAAGAGCCGCCTTTTGAGAATCGGCGGCAAGGCCGCCGACTGCCCCTCATGGCCGAGTCCCAGGGACGGCTTCGAGATAAGCCGACTCCCAACTGGCGGCTTCCAGAGAAGCCGGCTATGGGGAGTCGGCCCGCGACTCCAACCACCTCCTGCCTACGCAACTACGGATAGGATGGGGTGCGGCCGCCGCGCGGCCCATCCCTGCCCCATTCACGAAGGGCAGGCATGGCCACAGTGCGCCGTACCAACGAAGATCTCCATCCGGGGCGGCACTGTTTCCATGCCTCGCCTCGACATCAGCCCTGCGGGCGCGCCGAGCCCACGACGGCCTGTCTGTATGACCCAGAGACGGCGGGATTTCACTGTCGGCGGGGTGCGTAAGACGGCGAGAGTGCACAAGCCGGACCTGCTGGGAGTCGGCCTCAGAGTCGGCCAGCCCTCCCACGGGCCTCGCACGCCATTAACTGTATAAGACAGGAATGGCACAGTGATCGCCTGTCAGCGGCGGCATCTGCTGCATGACCCCATGACCAAGCACACATTAGAGGCGCTGCACAAGAATCCGCAGCCAGCAAGACTACCACAAGTGACAGGCCTGTCGGCCCCATGATCTGGGCCCGTCGGCGGGCCCACTAGTCGGCGGGCCCCAGCAGTCGGCGGAGAAGACGGCGACCTGAGAGACAGATGGCTGGGACCCGCGCCCAGCCGGATTACAAATTGTACCCCCGGGGGGTAGGCCTATATAAACCCCCTGGGGCACCCATGCAAGAGGTTGGACCCTAATAGTTTTAGACACACATAGAGGGAAGAGAAGAGCTAGCCGTGCCCTACTCCTTCCTCACCCCGAACAGCTCAAGGAGCAACCTTGTACCCACTTTGCCATAGTGATCATGCGGAGACCCAACAGAGCAGCAGTAGGGGTATTATCTCCACGGAGAGCCCTGAAGCTGGGTAAGATCCGCCGGCGTGCATGCCTTCGCCTCATCCCATTTCTAGGCACCGGCGACGTCCTACTCGCTCCCACCATGATAAGCCATCCTTTGGCATATGTCGCACCCAACCCCCGACACAACTGTAGACGTTATGAACGCCTGGCAGACGCGTGTTGATGACTACTCGATAGTTCAGTGTGCCATGCTTTACGGCTTAGAATCGGGACTTCAAAGACGTTTTGAACGTCATGGACGATATGAGATGTTACAGGAGTTGAAGTTAATATTTCTAGCAAATGCCCGAGTTGAGAGATATGAAGTCTCCAACAAGTTCTATAGCTGCAAGATGGAGGAGAACAGTCCTGTCAGTGAACACATACTCAGAATGTCTGGGTACCATAACCACTTGACTCAGCTAGGAGTTAATCTTCCAAATGATAGTGTTATTGACAGAGTTCTTCAATCACTGCCACCAAACTATAAAGGCTTTGTGATGAACTATAATATGCAAGGGATGGATAAGACTATTCCCGAGCTCTTCACAATGTTCAAAGCTGCGGAGGTAGAAATCAAGAAGGAGCATCAAGTGTTGATGGTTAATAAGACCACAAGTTTCAAGAAAAAGGGCAAAGGAAAGAAGGGGAACTTCAAGAAGAATGGCAAGCAAGTTGCCACTCCCGAGAAGAAGCCCAAGAATGGACCTAAGCCTGAAACTGACTGCTTCTACTGCAAAGGGATTGGTCACTGGAAGCGGAACTGCCCCAAGTATTTGGCGGATAAGAAGGATGGCAAAGTGAACAAAGGTATATTTGATATACATGTTATTGATGTGTACCTTACTAATGCTCGTAGTAGTGCCTGGGTATTTGATACCGGTTTGGTTGCTCATATTTGTAACTCAAAACAGGGACTATGGATTAAACGAAGATTAGCTAAGGATGAGGTGAGGATGCGCGCGGGGAATGGTTCCAAGGTCGATGTGATCACCGTCGGCACCCTACCTCTACATCTACCATCGGGATTAGTTTTAGACCTGAATAATCATTATTTGGTGCTAGCGTTGAGCATGAACATTATATCTGGATCTTGTTTAATGCGAGACGGTTATTCATTTAAATCAGAGAATAATGGTTGTTCTATTTATATGAGTAATATCGTTTATGGTCATGCACCCTCGAAGAGCGGTCTATTTTTGTTGAATCTCAATCATGGTGATAAACATATTCATAATATTGATTCCAAAATATGCAAAGTTGATAATTATAGTGCAACATATTTGTGGCACTGCCATTTAGGTCATATTGGTGTAAAGCGCATGAAGAAAATCCTGCTGGGAAACGTAGCATGCAATTTCAAAAAAATTCCTACGATCACGCAAGATCTATCTAGGAGATGCATAGCAACGAGATGGGGAGAGTGTGTCCACGTACCCTCGTAGACCGAAAGCAGAAGCGTTAGCTTAACGCATTTGATGTAGTCGAACGTCTTCTCGATTCAACCGATCAAGCACCGAACGTATGGCACCTCCGAGTTCTGCACACGTTCAGCTCGATGACGTCCCTCGAACACTTGATCCAGTAGAGCATCGAGGAAGTACATGAGTTCCGTCAGCACGAGTGCGTGGTGACAGTGATGATGAAGTTATCTGTGCACGGCTTCGCCTAAGCACTACGAAATTATCACCGGAGGTGTAAACTTTGGAGGGAGGCACCGCACACGGCTTGGAACAATTGTTTGTCTAGAGGCGCCCCCCTCCCACGTATATAAAGGAGGGAGAGGGGAGGAGGCCGGCCAAGGCGCGCCCCCAAGTGGGGACGAGTCCTACTAGGACTCCAAGTCCAATTCGGACCCCCCTTCCTTTCATCAGAGAGGGAAGGGGGGAAGGAGAGGGGAAAGGAGGAAAGGGGGGCGCCGCCCCCTTCCCTAATCCAATTCAGACCCCTCCCTTCTGGGGGGCGCGCCAGCCCCTCGTGGGCTGGTGTGCCTCCCTCCCAAGGCCCATGTGGCCCATATCCTTCCCCGGGGGGTTCCGGTAACCCCCCAGTACTTTGATAATTACCTGGAACACTCCGGAACCATTCCGGTGTCCGAATACTATCGTCCAATGTATCAATCATTACCTCTCAACCATTTCGAGAGTCCTCGTCATGTCTGTGATCTCATCTGGGACTCCGAACAATATTCGGTCATCAAATCACATAACTCAAGCAATATAAATCGTCATCGAACGTTAAGCGTGCGGACCCTACGGGTTCGAGAACTATGCATACATGACTGAGACACCTCTCCGGTCAATAACCAATAGCAGAACCTAGACGCTCATAATGGCTCCCACATCTTCTACGAAGATCTTTATCGGTCAAACCGTAATGACATCATACGTCATTCCCTTTGTCATCGGTATGTTACTTGCCCGAGATTCGATCGTCGGTATCTTCATACGTAGTTCAATCTTGTTACCGGCAAGTCTCTCTACTCGTTCTATAATGCATCATCCCGTAACTAACTCATTAGTCACATTGCTTGCAAGGCTTGTCATGATGTGCATTACCGAGAGGGCCTAGAGATACCTCTCCGATAATCGGAGTGACAAATCCTAATCTCGATCTATGCCACCCAACAAACACCTTCAGAGACACCTGTAGAGCATCTTTATAATCACCCAGTTACGTTGTGACGTTTGATAGCACACAAGGTGTTCCTCCGGTATTCGGGAGTTGCATAATCTCGTAGTCAAAGGAATATGTTTTAGTCATGAAGAAAGCAATAGCAATAAAACTGAACGATCAATATGCTAAGCTAACGGATGGGTCATGTCCATCACATCATTCTCCTAATGATGTGATCCCGTTCATCAAATGAGAACACATGTCTATGGTTAGGAAACTTAACCATCTTTGATCAATGAGCTAGTCTAGTAGAGGCTTACTAGGGACACTATTTTTTGTCTATGTATCCACACATGTATCAAGTTTCCGGTTAATACAATTCTAGCATGAATAATAAACACTTATCATGATATAAGGAAATATAAAATAAAAAATTTATTATTGCCTCTAGGGCATATTTCCTTCAGTCTCCCACTTGCACTAGAGTCAATAATCTAGTTCACATCGTCATGTGATTTAACACCAATATTTCACATCACCATGTGATTAACACCCATAGTTCACACCGCCATGTGACCAACACTCAAAGGGTTTACTAGAGTCAGTAATCTAGTTCACATCACCATGTGATTAACACCCAAAGAGTACTAAGGTGTGATCATGTTTTGCTTGTGAGAGAGGTTTAGTCAACAGGTCTGCCACATTCAGATCTGTATGTATTTTGCAAATTTCTATGTCTAGAATGCTCTGCATGGAGCTACTCTAGCTAATTGCTCCCACTTTCAATATGCATCCAGATCGAGACTCAGAGTCATCCGGATTAGTGTCAAAGCTTGCATCGACGTAACCCTTTACGACGAACTCTTTGTCACTTCCATAATCGAGAAAACATTTCCTTAGTCCTCTTTAGATACCTAAGGATAATTTTGACCGTTGTCCAGTGATCTACTCCTGGATCACTATTGTATCCCATTGCCAAATTCATGGCAAGGTACACAATAGGTCTGGTATACAGCATGGCATACTTTATAGAACCTATGGCTGATGCATAGGGAATGACTTTCATTCTCTCTCTATCTTCTTCCGTGGTCGGGTTTTCAGTCTTACTCAACTCCATACCTTACAATACATGCTAGAACTCTTTCTTTGACTGATCTATTTTGAACTCCTTCAAAATCTTGTCAAGGCATGTACTCATTGAAAATCTTATCAAGCGTCTTGATCTATCTCTATAGATCTTGATGCCCAATATGTAATCAGCTGCACCGAGGTCTTTCATTGAAAAAATCTTATTCAAGTACATTTTATGCTATCCAGAAATTATATATCATTTCCAATCAGCAATAGGTCATCCGCATATAATATCAGAAATGCTACAGAGCTCCCACTCACTTTCTTGTAAATACAGGCTTCTTCAAAAGTCTGCATAAAACCATATGCTTTGATCACACTATCAAAACATATATTCCAACTCCGATATGCTTGCACCAGTCCATAAATGGATTGCTGGAGCTTGCACAGTTTGTTAGCACCTTTAGGATAGACAAAACCTTCTGGTTGCATCATATACAACTCTTCTTGGAGAAATCCATTAAGGAATGCAGTTTTGACGTCCATTTGCCATATTTCATAATCATAAAATGCGGCAATTGCTAACATGATTCCGACAGACTTAAGCATCGTTACGGGTGAGAAGGTCTCGTCATGGTCAACTCCTTGAACTTGTCGAAAACCTTTCGCAACAAGTCGAGCTTTGTACACAGTAACATTACCATCAGCGTCAGTCTTCTTCTTGAAGATCCAATTATTCTCTATGGCTTGCCGATCATCGGGCAAGTCAACCAAAGTCCATACTTTATTCTCATACATGGATCCCATCTCAGAATTCATGGCCTCAAGCCATTTCGTGGAATCTGGGCTCATCATCGCTTCCTCATAGTTCGTAGGCTCGTCATGATCTAGTAACATGACTTCCAGAACAGGATTACCGTACTACTCTGGTGCGGAATGTACTCTGGTTGACCTACGAGGTTCGGTAGTAACTTGATCCGAAGTTTCATGATCATCATCATTAGCTTCATCACTAATTGGTGTAGGCATCACTGGAACTAATTTTTGTGATGAACTACTTTCCAATTCAAGAGAAGGTACAATTACCTCATCAAGTTCTACTTTCCTCCCACTCACTTCTTTCGAGAGAAACTCCTTCTCTAGAAAGGATTCATTTTTAGCAACAAAGATCTTGCCTTCGAATCTGTGATAGAAGGTGTACCCAATAGTTTCTTTTTGGGTATCCTATGAAGACGCACTTCTCCGATTTGGGTTCGAGCTTATCGGGTTGAAGATTATTCACATAAACATCGCAACCCCAAACTTTAAGAAACGACAGCTTAGGTTTATTGCCAAACCACAGTTCATATGTTGTCGTCTCAACGGATTTAGATGGTGCCCTATTTAAAGCGAATGGAGCTGTCTCTAATGCATAACCCCAAAATGATAGTGGTAAATTGGTAAGAGACATCATAGATCGCTCCATATCTAATAAAGTATGGTTACGACATTCGGACACACCATTACTTGTGGTGTTCCAGGTGGCGTGGGTTGTGAAACTATTCCACATTGTTTTAAATGAAGGCCAAACTCGTAACTCAAATATTCGCCTAGGCGATCAGATCGTAGAAACTTTATTTTCTTGTTACGATGATTCTCCACTTCACTCTGAAATTCTTCGAACTTTTCAAATGTTTCAGACTTGTGTTTCATTAAGTAGATATACCCATATCTGCTCAAATCATCTGTGAAGGTCAGAAAATAACGATACCCGCCGCGAGCCTTGCTACCTCTTGAGCATGCGTTGCTTTTCCCTTGAACAGGAAAGGGTGATGCAGCAAAGTAGCGTAAATATTTCCCTCAGTTTTTTGAGAACCAAGGTATCAATCCAGTAGGAGGTTACACGCAAGTCGCCTTGTACCTGCACAAACAAAGAAGAACCTTGCAACCAACACGATAAAGGGGTTGTCAATCCCTTCACGGCCACTTGCAAAAGTGAGATCTGATAGAGATAATAAGATAAATATTTTTAGTATTTTTATGATATAGATTGGAAAGTAAAGATTGAAAAATAAATGGCGGTAGAAATAGTAAATTGATAGGAAAATAATATGATGGAAGATAGACCCGGGGGCCATAGGTTTCACTAGTGGCTTCTCTCAAGATAGCATAATCTACGGTGGGTGAACAAATTACTGTCGAGCAATTGATAGAAAAGCGCATAGTTATGAGAATATCTAGGCATGATCATGTATATAGGCATCACGTCCGCGACAAGTTGACCAAAATGATTCTACCTACTACTATTACTCCACACATCGATCGCTATCCGGCATGCATCTAGAGTATTAAGTTCATAAGAACAGAGTAACGCATTAGGCAAGACGACATGATGTAGAGGGATAAACTCGAGCAATATGATATAAACCCCATCTTTTTATCCTCGATGGCAACAATACAATACGTGCCTTGCTGCCCCTGCTATCACTGGGAAAGGACACCGCAAGATTCAACCCAAAGCTAAGCACTTCTCCCATTGCAAGAAAGATCAATCTAGTAGGCCAAACCAAACTGATAATTCGAAGAGACCTGCAAAGATATCAAATCATACATATAAGAATTCAGAAAAGAACCAAATATTGTTCATTGATAATCTTGATCATAAACCCACAATTCATCGGATCTCGACAAACACACCGCAAAAAGAATTACATCGAATAGATCTCCAAGAGAATCAAGGAGAACTTTGTATTGAGATCCAAAGAGAGAGACCAACCAATCTAGCTAATAACTATGGACCCGAAGGTCTATGGTAAACTACTCACACATCATCGGAGAGGCTATGGTGTTGATTTAGAAGCCCTTCGTGATCATTTCCCCCTCCGGTGGAGTGCCGGAAAAGGCCCCAAGATGGGATCTCATGGGTACAGAAGGTTGCGGCGGTGGAAATAGGGTTTCGTGGTGCTCTCGGATGTTTTCGGGGTATATGAGTATATATAGGCGAAAGAAGTAATTCGATGGAGCCACGAGGGGCCCACGAGGGTGGGGGCGCACCTACCCCCCTGGGCGCGCCTCCCTGCCTCGTGGCCGCCTCGTTGCTTCCTTGACGTCCACTCCAAGTCTCCTGGATTGCGTTTGTTCCAAAAATAACTCTCCCGAAGGTTTCATTCCGTTTGGATTCCGTTTGATATTCCTTTTCTGTGAAACACTGAAATAGGAAAAAAACAACAATTTACACTGGGCCTTTGGTTAGTAGGTTAGTCACAAAAATAATATAAAAGTGCATAATAAAGCCCATTAAACATCCAAAACAGTTAATATAATAGCATGGAACAATCAAAAATTATAGATACGTTGGAGACGTATTAAGCATCCCCAAGCTTAATTCCTACTCGTCCTCAAGTAGGTAAATGATAAAAAACAGAATTTTTGATGTGGAATGCTACCTAACATAATTTTATAAGTAATTATCTTTATTGTGGCATGAATGTTCAGATACGAAAGATTCAAGACAAAAGTTTAATATTGACATAAAAATAATAATACTTCAAGCATACTAACTAAGCAATTATGTCTTCTCAAAATAACATGGCCAAAGAAAGCTTATCCCTACAAAATCATATAGTTTGTCGATGCTTCATTTTCGTCACACAAAAATGCTCTCATCATGCACAACCCTGATGACAAGCCAAGGAATTGTTTCATACTTTAGTAATCTCAAACTTTTTTCAACTTTCACGCAATACATGAGCGTGAGCCATGGACATGGCACTATGGGTGGAATAGAGTATAATTATGGGGGTTGTGTGGAGAAGACAAAAAAGGAGAAAGTCTCACATTGACACGGCTAATCAACGGGCTAGGGAGATGCCCATCAATTGATGTCAATGCAAGGAGTAGGGATTGCCATGCAAAGGATGCACTAGAGCTATAAATGTATGAAAGCTCAACAAAAGAAACTAAGTGGGTGTGCATCCAACTTGCTTGCTCACAAAGACCTAGGGCATTAGAGGAAGCCCATTGTTGGAATATACAAGCCAAGTTCTATAATGAAAAATTCCCACTAGTATATGAAAGTGACAAAACAAGAGACTCTCTATCATAAAGATCATGGTGCTACTGTGAAGCACAAGTGTGGAAAAAAGGATAGTAGCATTGTCCCTTTTATTTCTTTTCTTTTTTTGGGCCTTTCTTTTTTTTGGCCTTTTTTTTTTTTTAAATTTCGGACAACACTCTATTAATGATGATCATCACACTTCTATTTATTTACTACTCAATGATTACAACTCGATACTAGAACAAATTATGACTCTATATGAGTGCCTCCGGCGGTGTACCGGGATGAGCAATGAATCAAGAGTGACATGTATGATAAATTATTCGTGGTGGCCTTGCCAAAAATACGATGTCAACTACATGATCATGCAAAGCAATATGACAATGATGAAGCATGTCATAATAAATGAAACGGTGGAAAGTTGCATGGCAATATATCTCGGAATGGCTATGGAAATGCCATAATAGGTAGGTATGGTGGCTGTTTTGAGGAAGATATAAGGGGGTTTATGTGTGATAGAGCATATCATATCACGGGGTTTGGATGCACCGGCGAAGTTTGCACCAACTCTCAAGCTGAGAAAGGGCAATGCACGGTACCGAAGAGGCTAGCAATGATGGAAAGGTGAGAGTGTGTATAATCCATGGACTCAACATTAGTCATAATGAACTTACATACTTATTGCAAAAATCTACAAGTCATCAAAAACCAAGCATTACGTGCATGCTCCTAGGGGGATAGATTGGTAGGAAAAGACCATCGCTCGTCCCTGACTGCCACTCATAAGGATGACAATCAAAGAACACCTCATGTTTCAAATTTGTCACACAACGGTTACCATACGTGCATGCTACGGGACTTGGAAACTTCAACACAAGTATTTCTCAAATTCACAACTACACAACTAGCATGACTCTAATATTACCATCTTCATATCTCAAAACAATCATCAAGTATCAAACTTCTCATAGTATTCAATGCACTTTTATGAAAGTTTTTATTATACCCATCTTGGATGTTCATCATATTAGGACTAATTTAATAGCCAGAGCAAGTTACCATGTTGTTATATAAGACTCTCAAAATAATATAAGTGAAGCATGAGAGATCAATAATTTCTATAAAATAAAACCACCACCGTGCTCTTAAAGATATAAGTGAAGCACTGGAGCAAAATTATCTAGCTCAAAAGATATAAGTGAAGCACATAGAGTATTCTAATAAATTCCGATTCATGTGTGTCTCTTCAAAAGGTGTGTACAGCAAGGATGATTGTGGTAAACTAAAAAGCAAAGAATCAAATCATACAAGACGCTCCAAGAAAAACACATATCATGTGGTGAATAAAAATATAGCCTCAAGTAAAGTTACCGATGGACGAAGACGAAAGAGTGGATGCCTTCCGGGGCATCCCCAAGCTTAGGCTTTTGGTTGTCCTTGAATTTTACCTTGGGTTGCCTTGGGCATCCCCAAGCTTAGGCTCTTGCCACTCCTTATTCCATAATCCATCAAATCTTTACCCAAAACTTGAAAACTTCACAACACAAGACTCAACAGAAAATCTCATGAACTCCATTAGTATAAGAAAACATATCACCACTTTAAGGTACTGTAATGAAATCATTATTTATTTATATTGGTGTTAAAACTACTGTATTCCAACTTCTCTATGGTTCATACCCCCCGATACTAGCCACAGATTCATCAAAACAAGCAAACAACACACGAAAAACAGAATCTGTCAAAAACAGAACAGTCTGTAGTAATCTGTACCAAACTTATACTTATGTAACTCAAAAAATTCTGAAATAAATTGGTGGACGTGAGTAATTTATCTATTAATCATATTAAAAAATAATCAACCTAAAAGCTCTCTCCAGTAAAAAATGGCAGCTAATCTCGTGAGCGCTAAAGTTTCTGGTTTTTACAGCAAGATCGTAAAGACTTCACCCAAGTCTTCCCAAAGGTTCTACTTGGCACAAACACTAATTAAAATATAAAACCACATCTAACCAGAAGCTAGATGAATTGTTTATTTCTAAACAGAAGCAAAAAAGCAAGAAACAAAAATAAAATTGGGTCGCCTCCCAACAAGCGCTATCGTTTAACGCCCCTAGCTAGGCATAAATGCAAGAATAGATCTAGGTATTATCATCTTTGGTATGCAATCCATAAGTGGCTCTCATAATAGATTCATAAGGTAATTTAATTTTCTTTCTAGGAAAGTGCTCCATGCCTTTCCTTAATGGAAATGGGAATATAATATTTCCTTCTTTCATATCAATAATTTCACCAATCGTTCTAAGGAAAGGTCTACCAAGAATAATAGGACATGTAGGATTGCAATCTATATCAAGAACAATGAAATATACGGGCACATAATTCCTATTTGAAACAATAAGAACATCATTAATCCTTCCCATAGGTTTCTTAATGGTGGAATCCGCAAGATGCAAGTTTAAAGAACAATCATCAAATTCACGAAAGCCTAACACATCACACAAAGTTTTTGGAATCGTGGAAACACTAGCACCCAAGTCGCACAAAGCATAGCATTCATGATCTTTAATCTTAATTTTAATAGTAGGTTCCCACTCATTATAAAGTTTTCTAGGGATGATAGAGACTTCTAATTCAAGCTTTTCTTCATAAGATTAGATTAAAGCATCAACGATATGTTTAGTAAAAGCTTTATTTTGATCATAAGCATGAGGAGAATTTAACACGAATTGCAACAAGGGAATACAATCTATTAAATAACAATTATCATAATTAAATTCCTTGAAATCCAAAATAGTGGGTTCATTGCTATGTAAAGTTTTGACCTCTTCAATCCCACTTTTACCAATTTTTGCATCAAGATCTAAAAACTCCGAATCATTGGGACGCCTTTTAACTAAAGTTGAATCATCTCCAGTCCCATAATTATCAAGATTCATATTGCAAAACAAAGATTTAATAGGAGACGCATCAAACACTTTTAGATCTTCATCATTATTATCATGAAAACTAGAAGAACACGTTTTCATAAAGCAATCCTTTTTAGCATGCATCCTAGCGGTTCTTTCTTTGCACTCATCAATGGAAATTATCATGGCTTTGAGAGACTCATTGATATCATGCTTAGGTGGAATAGATCTAAGTTTGAAAGAATCAACATCAAGAGAAATTCTATCCACGTTCCTAGCAAACTCATCAATCTTAGGCAATTTTTCTTCAAGCAAAGCATTGAAATTCTTTTGCGAAATCATAAATTCTTTAACACTAGTCTCAAAATCAGAGGGCATCTTATTAAAATTTCCATAAGATTTGTTGTAGGATTTACCATAATTATTAGAGGAATTACTAGGAAAAGGCCTAGGATTAAAGTTTCCTCTATACTCGTTATTACCAAAATTGTTCCTACCAACAAAATTCACATCCATAGATTCATTATTATTCTCAATCAAAGTAGACAAAGGCATATCATTAGGATATGAAGAAACACTCTTATTAGCAAATAACTTCATAAGTTCATCCATCTTTGCACTCAAGACATTAATCTCTTCTATTGCGTGAACCTTTTTACTAGTAGATCTTTCGGTGTGCCATTGAGAATAGTTAACCATAATATTATCTAGGAGTTTAGTAGCTTCTCCTAAAGTGATTTCCATAAAAGTGCCTCCCGCAGCCGAATCCAAAAGATTTCTAGAAGCAAAATTCAATACAGCATAAATTTTTGGTATAATCATCCATAAATTCAAACCATGTGTAGGGCAATTACGTATAATTAACTTCATCCTCTCCCAAGCTTGTGCAACATGCTCATGATCAGGTTGCTTAAAATTCATAATATCGTTTCTAAGAGAGATGATCTTAGCGGGAGGAAAGTACTAGAGATAAAAGCATCTTTGCACTTATTCCATGAATCAATACTATTTTTAGGCAAAGACGAAAACCAAGTTATAGCACGATCTCTAAGCGAAAACGGAAATAGCTTCAATTTAACAATATCATTATCCACGTCTTTCTTCTTTTGGATATCACACAAATCAACAGAGTTGTTTAGAAGGGTAGCGGCATCTTCACTAGGAAGGCCAGAGAATTGATCTTTCATGACAGGATTCAGCAAATCAACATTAATTTCACAAGATTCAGCATCGGTAATAGGAGCAATCGGAGTGATAAGAAAATCATTGTTGCTGGTATTGCTAAAGTCACACAATTTAGTATTGTCTTGAGCCATCGTGACAAACAATCCAACACATAAGCACACAAGAAGCAAGCGAAAAAGAGATGAACGTCAAAAGAGGGTGAATAAAACGGCAAAGGTGAAGTCGGAGAGAGGAAAACGAGAGGCAAATGGCAAATAATGTAATGCGAGGGATAAGAGTTTGTGAGGGGTACTTGGTATGTCTTGACTTGTGCGTAGATCTCCCCAGCAACGGTGCCATAGATGGCTAGTTGCTGGCAGATCAAATCTTGACTTGACTTGGCGTAAGCCTCCCCGGCAACGGCGCCAGAAATCCTTCTTGCTACCTCTTGAGCATGCGTTGGTTTTCCCTTGAAGAGGAAAGGATGATGCAACAAAGTAGCATAAGTATTTCCCTTAGTTTTTGAGAACCAAGGTATCAATCCAGTAGGAGGTTACACGCAAGTCGCCTTGTACCTGCACAAACAAATAAGAACCTTGCAACCAACGCGATAAAGGGATTGTCAATCCCTTCACGGCCACTTGCAAAAGTGAGATCTGATAGAGATAATAAGATAAATATTTTTGGTATTTTTATGATATTAGATTGGAAAGTAAAGATTGCAAAACAAATGGCTGTAGAAATAGTAAATTGATAGGAAAATAATATGATGGAAGATAGACCCGGGGGCCATAGGTTTCACTAGTGGCTTCTCTCAAGATAGCATAATCTACGGTGGGTGAACAAATTACTATCGAGCAATTGATAGAAAAGCGCATAGTTATGAGAATATCTAGGCATGATCATGATCACGTATATAGGCATCACGTCCTCGACAAGTAGACCGAAACGATTCTGCATCTACTACTATTACTCCACATATCGACCGCTATCCAGCATGCATCTAGAGTATTAAGTTCATAACAACAGAGTAACGCATTAGGCAAGATGACATGATGTAGAGGGATAAACTCGAGCAATATGATATAAATCCCATCTTTTTATCCTCGATGGCAACAATACAATACGTGCCTTGCTACCCCTGCTGTCACTGGGAAAGTACACCACAAGATTCCACCCAAAGCTAAGCACTTCTCCCATTGCAAGAAAGATCAATCTAGTAGGCCAAACCAAACTGATAATTCGAAGAGACTTGCAAAGATATCAAATCATACATATAAGAATTCAGAAAAGAACCAAATATTGTTCATAGATAACCTTGATCATAAACCCACAATTCATCGGATCTCGACAAACACACCGCAAAAGGAATTACATCGAATAGATCTCCAAGAGAATCTAGGAGAACTTTGTATTGAGATCCAAAGAGAGAGAATAAGCCATCTAGCTAATAACTATGGACCCGACGGTCTGTGGTAAACTACTCACACATCATCGAAGAGGCTATGGTGTTGATGTAGAAGCCCTCCGTGATCGGTTCCCCCTCCGGCGGAGCGCCGGAAAAGGCCCCAAGATGGGATCTCATGGGTAGAGAACGTTGCGGCGGTAGAAATAGGGTTTTGTGGTGCTCTCGGATGTTTTCGGGGTATATGAGTATATATAGGCGAAAGAAGTAGGTCGGTGGAGCCACGAGGGGCCCACGAGGGTGGGGGCGCGCCTACCCACCCTGGGCGTGCCTCCCTTCCTCGTGGCCGCCTCGTTGCTTCCTTGATGTCCACTCCAAGTCTCCTGGATTGCGTTTGTTCCAAAAATAACTCTCCCAAAGGTTTCATTCCGTTTGGATTCCGTTTGATATTCCTTTTCTGCGGAACACTGAAATAGGCAAAAAAAACAACAATTTGCACCGGGCCTTTGGTTAGTAGGTTAGTCCCAAAAATAATATAAATGTGCATAATAAACCCATTAAACATCCAAAACAAATAATATAATAGCATGGAACAATAAAAAATTATAGATACGTTGGAGACGTATCAAGCCTCAACACTCATCGGGCCGCATACATCGATATGTATTATTTCCAATAAGTCAGTGGCTCCCTCCATTGTCCCGGAGAACAGAGTTTTAGTCATCTTGCCCATGAGGCATGGTTCGCAAGCATCAAATGATTCATATCAAGTGATTCCAAAAGTCCATCTTGCCCATGAGGGCTTTGCTATTATAGTTGCATCTTATGATGTTTCCCCCCTCTACTCTCTTGTAATGGATTGAGTTTTCTCTTTGAAGTTATCTTATCGGATTGAGTCTTTAAGGATTTGAGAACACTTGATGTATGTCTTGCATGTGCTTATCTATGGTGACAATGGTATATTCACATGATCTACTTGATGTATGTTTTGGTGATCAACTTGCGGGTTCAGTGACCTTGTGAACTTATGCATAGGGGTTGGCACACGTTTTCATCTTGACTCTCCGGTAGAAAACTTTGGGGCACTCTTTGAAGTTCTTTGTGTTGGTTGAATATATGAATCTGACATTGTGTGATGCATATCGTATAATCATACCCACGGATACTTGAGGTGACATTGGAGTATCTAGGTGACATTAGGATTTTGGTTGATTTGTATCTTCAGTTGTTATTCTAGTACGAAATCTATGATAGATCGAACGGAAAGAATAGCTTCGTGTTATTTTACAACGGACTCTTGAATAGATCGATCAGAAAGGATAACTTTGAGGTGGTTCCGTACCCTACAATAATCTCTTTGTTTGTTCTCTGCTATTAGTGAGTTTGGACTGACTCTTTGTTGCATGTTGAGGGATAGTTATATGCTCCAATTATGTTATTATTGTTGAGAGAACTTGCACTAGTGAAAGTATGAACCC
Source organism: Aegilops longissima (assembly GCA_021605205.1). Classification (NCBI taxonomy): domain Eukaryota; kingdom Viridiplantae; phylum Streptophyta; class Magnoliopsida; order Poales; family Poaceae; genus Aegilops; species Aegilops longissima. The sequence continues at coordinate 410,480,193 of CM038676.1, read as the reverse complement.
TAGGTCTTGTTTCCTAGCATTGCAATATCGTTTATGCTCACTTTTATCGCTTGCTACCTTGCTGTTTTTATATTTTCAGATTACAAATAATCATATCTATCATCCATATTGCACTTGTATCACCATCTCTTCGCAGCACCTATAAAATTTACCATTGTATTTGGTGTGTTGGGGACAAAAGAGACTCTTTGTTATTTGGTTGCTGGGTTGCTTGAGAGAGACCATCTTCATCCTACGCCTCCCACGGATTGATAAACCTTAGGTCATCCACTTGAGGGAAATTTGCTACTGTCCTACAAACCTCTGCACTTGGAGGCCCAACAACGTCTACAAGAAGAGGTTGCGTAGTTGAAAGTGCAACTATCCATAGGTGGTTTTGGTAATTCATAACAACATATAGCTCATTGAGCTAATGCTATTCCAAGACTATTATTTCAGGAAAGCTCAATGAATGGCATGGCATGGATGATGAAACAGGATCCCTCAAAATACTAAGGACAAATGATTGGCTCAAGCTCAAAAGCTCAAGACTCTTCATTTTACATTTTAGTGATCGAAGATCACATTGAGTCTATAGGAAAAGCCAATACAATCAAGAAGGGATGAGGTGTTGCTTAATGAGCCTTTTGCTTCATGTGCTTAGTGATATGCTCCAAAACCCTCAACTACTTTCCCACATCCACAAATGACCTAAACTTAAAGCCAAAATCGGTCACACCGATTCTTTCTATCCGGCGCCACCGATTCCAAAAGTCATAGCCACTGCCATAAACCCTAAGCAAATCGGTCTTACCGATAGGGATCTCGGTCTCACCGATATGGGGTTGCAATCTCTGCTTCCCTTCAGAACGCTTCGGTCTAACCGAAGTGAGCGATCGGTCCCACCGAGATTGCAATGTAAACTCTCTGTTTCCTTTTCGTAACATTTCGGTCTCACCGAAAAGAGCAAATCGGTCCCACCAGTTTACCTGGTCAACTCTCTGGTTAGCTAATTACCAAAATCGGTCTCATCGAGTTTGTGTAATCGGTCTCACCGAGATTACATTATGCCCTAACCCTAACCATATCGGTCTCACCGAGATGCATGTCATCCCAATCAAAATCACTAACGGTCACTAGGTTTACTGAATCGGTCCGCCGAGTTTAACTATTCGGTCCCACCGAGTTTGGTAGATTGTGTAACGGTTGGATTTTGTGTGGAGGCTATATATACCCTCCACCTCCTCTTCATTCGTGGAGAGAGCCATCGACTGAACCTACAGAACTTATCATTTCGAGAGAGAACCACCTACTCATGTGTTGAGGCCAAGATATTCCGTTCCTACCATATGAATCTTGATCTCTAGCCTTCCCAAGTTGCTTTCCACTCAAATCATCTTTCCACCAGATCCAAAACCTATGAGAGAGAGTTGAGTGTTGGGGAGACTATCATTTGAAGCACAAGAGCAAGGAGTTCATCATCAACACACCATTTGTTACTTCTTGGAGAGTGGTGTCTCCTAGATTGGCTAGGTGTCACTTGGGAGCCTCCGACAAGATTGTGGAGTTGAACCAAGGAGTTTGTAAGGGCAAGGAGATCGCCTACTTCGTGAAGATCTACCGCTAGTGAGGCAAGTCCTTCGTGGGAGACGGCCATGGTGGGATAGACAAGGTTGCTACTCGTGGACCCTTCGTGGGTGGAGCCCTCCGTGGACTCAGCAGCAACTGCTACCCTTCGTGGGTTGAAGTCTCCACCAACGTGGAAGTACGATAGCACCACCTGTCGGAACCACGAGAAAAACATCCGTGTCTCCAATTGCGTTTGAATCCTCTAAACCCTTCCCTTTACTTTCTTGCAAGTTGCATGCTTTAATTTCCGCTGCCAATATACTCTTTGCATGCTTGCATGAATTGCGTGATGATTGCTTGACTTATCCAAAATAGCTAAAATCTGCCAAACTATAAAATTGGGAAAAGGTTAAGTTTTTATTGGTCAAGTAGTCTAATCACCCCCCCCCCTCCCCCCTCTAGACATACTTCAAGGTCCTACAAGTGGTATCAGAGCTTTGGTCTCCATTTGCTTTGATTTCCATAGCTTTTGGTGGTCATAGCCTTGGTTTCAAAACCTAGGAGAGTATGGCCTAGCGAGGAAATTATCACCGAGAGGTCCTTACTTTGATGGTACTAATTTTGCTAGTTGGAAGCATAAGATGAAAATGCATATTCTTGGACATAACCCCGCCGTTTGGGCAATTATTTGTATTGGCTTGCAAGGTGAATTTTTCGATGGGAGAGAACTGAACCGTGAAGCTAATGCGGAAGAATTGAAGATGTTGCAATACAACGCTCAAGCATGTGACATCATCTTCAACGGATTGTGCCCCGAAGAATTCAACAAAATCAGCCGTCTTGAGAATGCAAAGGAAATTTGGGATACTTTGGTTGATATGCACGAAGGTACCGAATCCGTCAAGGAATCCAAGTTGGATGTGCTCCAAAGTCAGCTTGATAAGTTCGAAATGAAGGATGGTGAAGGTGTCGCTGAAATGTACTCTAGGCTTGCTCTTATCACAAATGAGATTGCCGGCTTAGGGAGTGAAGAGATGACCGACAAATTCATCATCAAGAAGATCCTAAGAGCATTGGATGGAAAGTATGATACCGTGCACATTGATCCAAATGATGCCAAACTACAAAGATCTCAAGCCAACGGAAGTCATTGGAAGGATTGTTGCTCATGAGATGTCACTCAAGGACAAGGAGGAACTTCACAACAAGTCAAGTGGTGCTTACAAAGCCTCAAGTGAAGCCCCCACATCATCAAGTGAGAAACCAACCTTCAATGAAGAATTGAGCTTAATGGTGAAGAACTTCAACAAGTTCTACAAAAGTAGAAGCAAAGAAAGAAGCTCCAAGTCAAGGTCTTACAATGACAAAAGATCTTCTAGTCGAGAGCGCAATTGCTACAATTGTGGGAGACCCGGACACTACTCCAATGAGTGTACGGCACCCTACAAAAGAAGAGAAGATTCTCCAAAAAGAAGAAGCAAAAGAGAAGAATCACCACCGAGAGAGAGGAGGAGTAGAGATGATCATTATGAACGAAGACCCTCACGGAGAAGCAAGGATTCGGAAAGGAAGGACAAGTCATCAAGGAGCTACACAAAATGAAGACATCAAGCTCATGTTGGTGAATGGGTTTCTAGCTCCGATTCCGACCATCACTCCGAGAGAAGCTATCACTCCGACTCCGAATATACTCAAGATGAAGGTGTTGCCGGTCTAGCACTTGTGTCAACCAACTCCTACGACATATTTGATTCACCAAATGAAGGAATTGGAAGATGCTTCATGGCCAAAGGTCCTAAGGTAACACATCCCGAGTATGTTGATTTCAATAGTGATGAAGATGACTTGCTAGGTGATGATGATTTACTTGTTGACAACTCTAGTGATGAATACTATGATTAAACGTCAATTAATCATGCTAATCAAACGAATGACAATGATAAGGAGAAAATTGAGCTTCTAACTAAAGAACTAAACACTCTTAAGTTGGCTCATGAAACTATCTTCGAAGATCATCGAGAACTTTTAAGGGCTCATGAGAAGTTACGCTTTGAAAAGCTCAATCTTGAGCAAGAGCATGAGTTCTTAAAGGCAATCAATGATGTTCTCTGCAAGAAGAGTTCTTCTTACATTGACAAGCGTTTACTCTTATCTACTTACATGCCTCAAGTCAAGTCTAGTAACAAGTACAAGAAAGATACTTCCTCTAGTAGTAACAATAATAATGTCAAATCCAATGTTGTTGCTTCTAGTAGTTCTCTTGATTCCACTAATGATTCTCTTAGCCAAGTTACACTTGAGCAAGAAAATAGTTTATTGAAGGGAATTATAGAGAAAGGTGTTTACAAGAGCCTTGCCGGGAGTAAGCAATTCGAGGAAATTGTACGCAAGCAAGGAAGGCACCGGAAGAATCAAGGTGTTGGTTTTGAACGAAAGTTCAACGCCAATGGATTTGAGTGGAAAGAAGATCAATACCCCAAGACAAAGTTTGTTCCTCAACAAGAGAAGTATGATCCTACTTCCTTCAAGGGGACACAAGCTCAAGATGATCTTCCACCACAAGACCACAAGAACAAAGGCAAGGACAAGCTTCAAGAAGAAATTGATGCATTTGAAGAAGCACCTAAAGCCTCGTTCGAGTGGGTCCCCAAGACTACGTCAAGTTCTACTTCATCAAGTACAACTACGACTCCAAGGATTCCCATCAAGATGATGTGGATCCCGAAGAAGAAGAACTAGAGAGTTCTTGAGGGTGACTCCGCCAACATTCTTCACTCATATCATTTTAGCGAGAACAAGTGCAATCAACTTTCACATCTTGCACTAGTTCAAGGAGTCACAAATCCTCATGTTGGTAAGGCAAGGGACAAGGCAAGTTGAAAGTGCAACTCACTCCAAAGGATTGCTCCAAATGATCTACATCAACATTGAGCATCTACATCTTCAACACCTACATGAAGTCATCATCGACAAAACCCAAGGTTAGTTCAACCCTCTAAGGGGGGATCTCACATCTAGGGGGAGCTTAACTCTAAGAATTGAGTCAAAGCAACTCTAATGGTGTGAACACATTAATGCATTATGTAAAAGTGGTAACCCCACTTGAGCTTAAACGATGAGTATGACCTATGATCAAATGTTCTCATTTGACTCCTAAGTCAATATACTCATATATAGATGACCTTGTCATCGCCAATTGTTTGATAGATGCTAGAATTGGTTGTACATGCTTTGCCACATATTTCATTTGCCATCTTATTGTGTGAGCATGTTGGTGCATATTTTACTCATTCAAGGACATACACTTGTTGTTTTGTTTGATCGGTCCTTTCTTCTTTTGGCCAAGTGGATGGACAAGAATGCCTAAGAACCTTCTTTAGCTATCTATGCTTTTCTCGTCTCAAACTCTATTCATGCTACATCACAAAATTTGATCAAGTTAGATTCGAACCACTCTGTGTGAGGAGCACTCGGAGTCCCCGATTCGTCATAGACTTAAACTTCCAAAACCTCTTAATGATTCTCGGTCTGACCGATCCTTCCATTTCGGTCCTACCGAGATCATCAAGTTGATCTGAGTTTTCAATCTCGGTGCAACTGATTTGAATGTTTCGGTCGCACCGAGTTGCTGTAACTGCTCACAGTTATGCATCACGGTGCCACCGAGTTGTTCCACTCGGTCACACCGATAGGGTCGGGCTATATATAGTCACAGGCAAAATTTTGGAAATTTCTCCGAAACCCTTCGCCACAGATCAGCTCGCTCTCGCCATCGTGGTCTCCGGATCGTCTCCTCGCCGCCAGCAGCCTCCTGTCGCTGGTCTTCGCCGCCGTCAACGGATTTCGTCCCCACCGTTGCCGCCGTAGCAAGTCCACCGCCAAGTTAGGGTATGGACTTGATCCTTGTGCTATCCATGTCTGATTTCTAGCACATTGTTTTCACATTGAATCTTGCCATGATTGCAACTCATCTATCCAGCCAAAGTAGATCATAGATTAGTTGTGATTTGAATTTTTAGGTTTAGGTTTCCGCCGAAACCATCTCGGACCCACCGAGTTGAAAAACTCGGTCTCACCGATTTGGCTTATGCCATTGCGCAAGTGACTCTCGGTCTGACCGAGATTTACTAATCGGTGCAACCGATTTGAGAATTCTGTGAAACCCTAGCAGTCTCGATGCCACCAAACTGAAACTCGGTCCAACCGAGATCATCAGTTTAGGTTCCAAAACTGCTTCGGTATCACCGAGTTTGAAAATCGGTGGATCCGAAATGCTTTCTGTGGAAAACTAAAACTGAACTTTTGAGTCATTCTTTTGCAAAAACCTCTGCATTTTGTGATGCTCATCTTTTCTATCTCATCTATAAACTCTTCACAGGGTCAGCAGACAGCTTTTGCAGTATGTCTGATCAAAGTGACAGCCAGAACAGGTCAGAAGAGCAGATAAACTTGAGTGAGGGCACTAGTCCCTCAACTTCAGATGAAGGGAGCAGAAGTACTCCTAGCAATTTGCCTAAGGCTGCTACTAGGCATAGGAGGAAAAGAAATTCAGATTCAGAGGATGAAGATTATAGGGCTGAGGAAGATGAGGCAACTTCAAAGAAAGAGGTGCTCAAGAAGGAAAGGCTCATGAAGACCAAAAGGACTGCAGGAAGACAACCAATGTCTAAGGCCAGAACATCAACTCAACTACCTGAAAATCCTGATCCCAAAGAGCCAGTTGCTGAGAGCAAGAAGAGGAAGGAAAGGGTCAAGATGACCAAGGCCAGAGTAATTGGGAAGCCTTCCATGATGGAAGAGGAAGAGCCTGCTGCACCAGCACCAAAGGCACCAAAGCTAATGGGTGATGCAATCAGATCAGGGGCTGCCACATCTAAGCCCAAGGAAGCACCCAAAGCTGCCCCCAAGGCCAAGTCTGCACGAAAGAGGGATACTAGGAGTATTCCAGCTGCTGAGAAGAACAAGGCCCCAGTGCCTGAGGTTGATGAGGAAGATGAAGAAGGACAAGTTCTGAGGAAGCTCAAGCCCAAGATACCAGACCACAATGATGCACATCCTGTGGCTGAGAACATGAGATTCGGGAAAGACTCAGGGCTGAGGAAATGGAGATTGGAAGATCCATATGCTTCAAGGAGAAGAACTGCTGTTGATTACAGGTTCCATACAAAGGAACAACATGACTTCTATGAGACAATCTTGTTGGACAAGAAGCCCATTGTCTGTGACATGAGATGGGTCAACAGGAACTTCATCAAGGAGAATGAAGAGCACTATCCTGGAGTGCAGGACAACTTTGTGAGTTGTGGAGTTGCAGATTTTGTTGGGCAGAAGATCACAAATTGGAATGATAAGCTTGTCATGCAGTTTTACTCCACAGCACATTTCTACCCAGATGGGAGAATTGTTTGGATGTCTGAAGGTACAAGGTACCGGTCAACTGTTGAGGAGTGGGCAAAGCTGATAAATGCCCCAGAGGAGAATGAGGATGACCTAGACATCTATGCAAATAAGAAAAAGGATCACAATCCAATGGCTCAAATGTACAAGGAAATTCCAAACAAGGCATTAGCAACTCACAAGTTTGGATCAGATCACTATCTGCTGTCAGGGTTGCCAACCATCAATTGGATTCTGAGGCACACTTTGTTGCCCAAGTCTGGTGACCATAACATGATCAGAGGGCATGCCATCAACATGTTGCATGTGTTTGATGTGCCACAAAAGTTTAAAGTCATGAGCCTGATCATTGAAACTATCAAGAGGACTGCAGCAGATCAGAAGAGGAGCTGTGGATATGCACCTCAGATTCAAGAATTGATAAACTCAAAGATGGGCACAGGAAAATATCAGTTGGATAAGGAACACTTTCCACTTTATCCAGACTTTGAGGACAATGAGGTTGTCATGAATGAAGATGATCCACAATCAGTTCAAGCTCAGGAGAAGAAAGAGAAGGCAAAGAGGGAGAAGGCTGCCAAGATGCCAACTCAAGAAGAGGCATCTGAGTATCTCTTGAAGAACAAGCAGGAGCAACTTGGTTACTTAATAGCATCAACCTTGAGAATTGAGAAGGGATTGGCCACCCTAACTCAAAATCAGGAGAGCCTAGAGAGAATCATAGAACAAAAGTTCTATAACTTAGATGTGAAAGTAACTGAGATTCAGATTGCAGTGGAGGAGCTACAAGAGGACATGCTGGAGAGGAAGGGCAAGACAACAACAAATGTGTTTGCCAGAGTGCCTAGAGCCCAGAGGTCATCAACTGTGCCAGTTTCTGACATAAGAGAAACTTTGTCTGCACTAGCTACAGCCTCAGTGCCACCAGCTCTAGCTCCTTCATCAGCTCCAGATCCATCTACATCAACTGAAGTCTTCGTCCAAGGAGCCATCTCTACACCACCACCTGAAGATCAAGCCTGAGAGTCGATCTAGCACTATGCATTTTCTATGAACTTTTTGGTAACTTGTTGCCAAAGGGGGAGAAAAATGTATAGATCATAGGCTTCGAGAGAGAGTGTGTTGCTTTTTTTCTCTCTTGCTTTATTTGGTGGTTTTTCAAAACTTTGTTTGCTTTTGGTTGAGATACTATGTGTGTGAGACATTGATGATCATGTGTTTGATCATAAGCTACACTGATGCATGCTTGATATTATCCTATCTATCTTATGTGATCACTCACTTTGCTTGGTGATGAGTGCATGTATTCATTGTTTATTATTTTGAGCGCTCCACCAAGATGTATGTAACATGGAAGAGTAACCCATGAGCCTAATTCATTGTGCATTTGCAGTCCAAAGCAAATCTAAATCTATGCACAAATTTAGGGGGAGCTCTTGCTTATCACATACTTCTCAAAGCGACGATGTTATTTAAATCTTATTATCATTTGTCGAAGCTTTGATCTATATGTTGTCATCAATTACCAAAAAGGGGGAGATTGAAAGTGCAACTATCCCTAGGTGGTTTTGGTAATTCATAACAACATATAGCTCATTGAGCTAATGCTATTCCAAGACTATTATTTCAGGAAAGCTCAATGAATGGCATGGCATGGATGATGAAAGTGGATCCTCAAAATACTAAGGACAAAGGATTGGCTCAAGCTCAAAAGCTCAAGACTCTTCATTTTACATTTTAGTGATCCAAGATCACATTGAGTCTATAGGAAAAGCCAATACTATCAAGAAGGGATGAGGTGTTGCTTAATGAGCCTTTTGCTTCATGTGCTTAGTGATATGCTCCAAAACCCTCAACTACTTTCCCACATCCACAAATGACTTAAACTTAAAGCCAAAATCGGTCACACCGATTCTTTCTATCCGGCGCCACCGATTCCAAAAGTCATAGCCACTGCCACAAACCCTAAGCAAATCGGTCTTACCGATAGGGATCTCGGTCTCACCGAGATGGGGTTGCAATCTCTCTGTTTCCCTTCGTAACGTTTCGGTCTAACCGAAGTGAGCGATCGGTTCCATCGAGATTGCAATGTAAACTCTCTGTTTCCTTTTTGTAACATTTCGGTCTCACAGAAAAGAGCAAATTGGTCCTACGGAGTTTACCTGACCAACTCTCTGGTTAGCTAATTACCAAAATAGGTCTCACCGAGTTTGTGTAATCGGTCTCACCGAGATTACGTTATGCCCTAACCCTAACCATATCGGTCTCACCGAGATGCATGTCAGTCCCACCGAAAATCACTAACGGTCACTAGGTTTACTGAATCGGTCTGACCGAGTTTAACTATTTGGTCCCACCGAGTTTGGTAGATTGTGTGTAACGGTTGGATTTTGTGTGGAGGCTATATATACCCCTCCACCTCCTCTTCATTCATGGAGAGAGCCATCAGACTGAACCTACACTTCGAACTTATCATTTCTGAGAGAGAACCACCTACTCATGTGTTGATGCCAAGATATTCCATTCCTACCATATGAATCTTGATCTCTAGCCTTCCCAAGTTGCTTTCCACTCAAATCATATTTCCACCAGATCCAAAACCTATGAGAGAGAGTTGAGTGTTGGGGAGACTATCATTTGAAGCACAAGAGCAAGGAGTTCATCATCAACACACCATTTGTTACTTCTTGGAGAGTGGTGTCTCCTAGATTGGCTAGGTGTCACTTGGGAGCCTCCTACAAGATTGTAGAGTTGAACCAAGGAGTTTGTAAGGGCAAGGAGATCGCCTACTTCGTGAAGATCTATCGCTAGTAAGGCAAGTTCTTCGTGGGCGACGGCCATGGTGGGATAGACAAGGTTGCTACTTCGTGGACCCTTCGTGGGTGGAGCCCTCCGTGGACTCGCGCAACCGTTACCCTTCATGGGTTGAAGTCTCCACCAACGTGGAAGTATGATAGCACCACCTATCGGAACCACGAGAAAAACATCCGTGTCTCCAATTGCGTTTGAATCCTCTAAACCCTTCCCTTTACTTTCTTGCAAGTTGTATGCTTTAATTTCCGCTGCCAATATACTCTTTGCATGCTTGCATGAATTGTGTGATGATTGCTTGACTTATCCAAAATAGCTAAAATCTGCCAAACTATAAAATTGGGAAAAGGTTAAGTTTTTATTGGTCAAGTAGTCTAATCACCCCCCCCCCTCTAGACATACTTCAAGGTCCTACAGTAGTAGACATCAAGCAATTTCTGGCGCCGTTGCCGGGGAGGTGAGTGCTTGAAGGTATATCTTTAGATCTTGCAATCGAATCTTTTTGTTTCTTGTTTTATCACTAGTTTAGTCTATAAAAGAAAACTACAAAAAAAATGGAATTTAGGGTACCTGATATGCTTCATCTCTTTAATGTTTTTCGTGAAAATGATGGGAAGGAAAATTGTGCTCAGGTACTAGAGGAAGAATTACATAGAATGCTTCGCATAGAATATGTGAATGATGAGCATGATTGCAATATTGTTAGTATGAATTCATTGAATACCCATGATGCTAATGATATGCAAAGCCACAAGCTTGGGGATGCTATGTTTGATGAAGATGATATGTTTAGTCCCCCAAGTTTTGATGAGCAAATTTATTATGATGAAAGCATGCCTCCAATTTATGATGATTATTGTGATGACACGTATGCTATAAAGAATAAAGATAACCATGAAATTTGTCATCATGATTTTAATTTTCAATTGGATTATTCTCTAGTGCATCCGTTGCATGGCAATCCCTACTCCTTGCATTGACATCAATTGATGGGCATCTCCCTAGCCCGTTGATTAGCCGCGTCAATGTGAGACTTTCTCCTTTTTTTGTCTTCTCCACACAACCCCCATCATTATACTCTATTCCACCCATAGTGCTATGTCCATGGCTCATGCTCATGTATTGCGTGAAAGTTAAAAAAAAGTTTGAGATTACTAAAGTATGAAAAAATTGCTTGGCTTGTCATCGGGGTTGTGCATGATGAGAGCATTTTTGTGTGACGAAAATGAAGCATAGCCAAACTATATGATTTTGTAGGGATAAACTTTCTTTGGCCATGTTATTTTGAGAAGACATAATTGCTTAGTTAGTATGCTTGAAGTATTATTATTTTTATGTCAATATTAAACTTTCGTCTTGAATCTTTCAGATCTGAACATTCATGCCACAATAAAGAGAATTGCTTTGAAAATTATGTTAGGTAGCATTCCACATCAAAAATTCTGTATTTTTTATCATTTACCTACTCGAGGACGAGCAGGAATTAAGCTTGGGGATGCTTGATACGTGTCCAAGGTATCTATAATTTTTTATTGTTCCATGCTATTATATTATCTGTTTTGGATGTTTAATGGGCTTTATTCTGCACTTTTATATTATTTTTGGGACTAACCTATTAACCAAAGGCCCAGTGCAAATTGCTGTTTTTTTGCCTATTTTAGTGTTTCGCAGAAAAGGAATATTAGACGGAATCCAAACGGAATGAAACCCTCGGGAGAGTTATTTTTGGAACAAACGCAATCCAGGAGACTTGGAGTGGACGTCAAGGAAGCAACGAGGCGGCCACGAGGCAGGGAGGCACGCCCAGGGGGGTTGGCGTGCCCCTCCACCCTCGTGGGCCCCTCCTGGCTCCACCGACCTACTTCTTTCGCCTATATATACTCATATACCCTGAAAATATCCGAGAGCACCACGAAACCCCATTTCCACCGCTGCAACCTTCTGTACCCATGAGATCCCATCTTGGGGCCTTTTCCAGCGGTCCGCGGAGGGGGAATCGATCATGGAGGGCTTCTACATCAACACCATAGCCTCTCCGATGATGTGTGAGTAGTTTACCATGGAACTTCGGGTCCATAGCTATTAGCTAGATGGCTTCTTCTCTCTCTTTGGATCTCAATACAAAGTTCTCCTTGATTCTCTTGGAGATCTATTCGATGTAATTCTTTTTGCGGTGTGTTTGTCGAGATCCGATGAATTGTGGGTTTATGATAAAGATTATCTATGAACAATATTTGGTTCTTCTCTGAATTCTTATATGTACGATTTGATATCTTTGCAAGTCTCTTCGAATTATCAGTTTGGTTTGGCGTACTAGATTGATCTTTCTTGCAATGGGAGAAGTGCTTAGCTTTGGGTTCAATCTTGTGGTGTCCTTTCCCAGTGACAACAGGGGAAGCAAGGTATGTATTGTATTGTTGCCATCGAGGATAAAAAGATGGGATTTATATCATATTGCTTGAGTTTATCCCTCTACATCATGTCATCTTGCCTAATGCGTTACTCTGTTCTTATGAACTTAATACTCTAGATGCATGCTGGACAGCGGTCGATGTGTGGAGTAATAGTAGTAGATGTAGAAACGTTTCGGTCTACTTGTCGCGGACGTGATGCCTATATGCATGATCATGCCTAGATATTCTCATAACTATGCACTTTTCTATCAATTGCTCGACAGTAATTTGTTCACCCACCGTACATTATGCTATCTTGAGAGAAGCCACTAGTGAAACCTATGGCCCCCGGGTCTATCTTCCATCATATTTTCCTATCAATTTGCTATTTCTGCCGCCGTTTATTTTGCCATCTTTACTTTCCAATCTATATCATAAAAATACCAAAAATATTTATCTTATTATCTCTATCAGATCTCACTTTTGCAAGTGGTCGTGAAGGGATTGACAACCCCTTTATCGCGTTGGTTGCAAGGTTCTTATTTGTTTGTGCAGGTACAAGGCGACTTGCGTGTAACCTCCTACTGGATTGATACCTTGGTTCTCAAAAACTGAGGGAAATACTTACACTACTTTGCTGCATCACCCTTTCCTCTTCAAGGGAAAACCAACGCATGCTCAAGAGGTAGCATGGCCCAACAACGTCTACAAGAAGAAGGTTGCGTAGTAGACATCAAGCAATTTCTGGCACCGTTTCCGGGGAGGTGAGTGCTTGAAGGTATATCTTTAGATCTTGCAATCGAATCTTTTTATTTCTTGTTTTATCACTAGTTTAGTATATAAAAGAAAACTACAAAAAATGCAATTAAGGGTGCCTCATATGCTTCATCTTTTTAATGTCTTTCGTGAAAATGATGGGACAGAATATTGTGCTCAAGTACTAGAAGAAGAATTACATAGAATGCTTAGCATAAAATATGTGAATGATGAGCATGATTGCAATATTGTTAGTATGAATTCTTTGAATACCCATGATGCTAATGATATGCAAAGCCACAAGCTTGGGGATGCTATGTTTGATGAAGATGATATGTTTAGTCCCCCAAGTTTTGATGAGCAAATTTATTATGATGAAAGCATGCCTCCTATTTATGATGATTATTGTGATGACACGTATGCTATAAACAATAAAGATAACCATGAAACTTGTCATCATGATTTTAATTTTCAATTGGATTATGCTTCACATGATAGTTATTTTGTTGAGTTTGCTCCCACTACTATTGATGAGAATAAATTTTCTTATGTGGAGAGTAGTAAAATTTATGCAAGTAGATCATGAAAAGAATGCTTTATGTGCTGGTTATATGGTTGAATTCATTCATGATGCTACTGAAAATTATTATGAGAGAGGATCACATGCTTCTACATATTGCAATAATATCAAGTTTCCTCTCTATGTGTTGAAAATTTTGAAGTTATGCTTGTTTTTCCTTCCTATGCTAGTTGATTATTATTCCCATAAGTTGTTTGCTCACAAAATTCCTATGCATAGGAAGTGGGCTAGACTTAAATGTGCTAGTCATATGCTTCATGATGCTCTCTTTATGTTTGAATTCTTATCTTTTATGCGAGCATCATTGAAATCATCATCCCTAGCTAAAAGGCATTAAAGAAAAGCGCTTGTTGGGAGACAACCCAATATTTGCCTTTACTGTTTTTGTGTGTTCACATATTATGCTACTGTAGCAATCATGTTTTATAGCTTTTGTTTCAATAAAGTGCCAAGTAAGACCTTTAGGATAGCTTACGGTGATAGTTGTGTTGATCCTGCTGAAAATCAGAAACTTTTGCACCCAGTAAATTAGTTTTGATAATTCACATAAACATGATTTTGATCTGATTCTTTTTTATATGTATTGGTACACAAATTTCTCAGGTTTTCCTAATTTGGTAGGATTTTTGGAGTTACATAAGTATTCTGGAGTTACAGATTACTACAGACTATTATGTTTTTGACAGATTCAGTTTTCTATGTGTTGTTTGCTTACTTGATGAATCTATGAGTAGTATCGGAGGGTATGAACCATAGAGAAGTTGGAATACAGTAGATATTACACCAATATGAATTTAGAATGATTTCACAACAGTACCTAAGTGGTGATTTATTTTCTTATACTAATGGAGCTTACGAGTTTTCTGTTAAGTTTTGTGTTGTGAAGTTTTCAAGTTTTCGGTAAAGATTCGATGGACTATGGAATAAGGAGTGGCAAGATCCTAAACTTGGGGATGCCCAAGGCACCCCAAGGTAATATTCAAGGACAACCAAGAGCCTAATCTTGGGGATTCCCCGGATGACATCCCCTCTTTCGTCTTCGTTCATCGGTAACTTTACTTGGAGCTATATTTTTATTCACCACATGATATGTGTTTTGCTTGGAGCGTCATTTTATTTTATTTTATTTTTTTCTTGCTATTAGAATAAAATACCAAGATCTGAAATTATTAAATGTTAGAGAGTCTTCACATAGTTACATAATTATTCAATTACTCATTGATCTTCACTTATATCTTTCGGAGTAGTTTGTCGTTTGCTCTAGTGCTTCACTTATATCTTTTTAGAGCACGGTGGTGGTTTTATTTTATAGAAATTATTGATCTCTCATGCTTCACTTATATTATTTTGAGAGTCTTTTAGAACAGCATGGTAATTTGCTTTGGTTATAAAATTAGTCCTAATATGATGGGCATTCAAGATGGGTATAATAAAAACATTCATATATAGTGCATTGAATACTAAGAGAACTTTGATACTTGATAATTGTTTTGAGATATAAAGATGGTGATATTAGAGTCGTGCTAGTTGAGTAATTGTGAAATTGAGAAATACTTGTGTTGAGGTTTGCAAGTCCCGTAGCATGCACGTATGGTAACCGTTGTGTGACAAATTTGAAGCATGAGGTATTCTTTGATTGCCTTCCTTATGAGTGGTGGTCGGGGACGAGCGATGGTCTTTTCCTACCAATCTATCCTCCTAGGAGCATGTGCGTAGTGCTTGGTTTTGATGACTTGTAAATTTTTGCAATGAGTATGTGAGTTCTTTATGACTAGTGTTGAGTCCATGGATTATACGCACTCTCACCCTTCCATCATTGCTAGCCTCTTCGGTACCGTGCATTGCCCTTTCTCACCTCAAGAGTTGGTGCAAACTTCGCCGGTGCATACAAACCCAATGATATGATACGCTCTATCACACATAAGCCTCCTTATATCTTCCTCAAAACAGCCACCATACCTACCATTATGGCATTTCCATAGCCATTCCGAGATATATAGCCATGCAACTTTCCACCGTTCTGTTTATTATGACACGCTCCATCATTGTCATATTGCTTTGCATGCTCATGTAGTTGACATCGTATTTGTGGAAAAGCCACCATTCATAATTCTTTCATACATGTCACTCTTTATTCATTGCCCATCCCGTACACCGCCGGAGGCACTCATATAGAGTCATATTTTGTTCTAGTATCGAGTTGTAATCCTTGAGTTGTAAATAAATAGAAGTGTGATGATCATCATTATTAGAGCATTGTCCCGTGTGAGGAAAAAAAGAGAAAGGCCAAATAAATAAAAGAGAAGGCCCAAAAAAAGGCCAAATAAAAAAATAAGCCCAAAAAAAACAGAAAAAATATGAGAGAAAAAGAGAGAAGGGACAATGCTACTATCCTTTTTCCACACTATTGCTTCAAAGTAGCACCATGATCTTCATGATAGAGAGTCTCTTATTTTGTCACTTTCATATACTAGTGGGGATTTTTCATTATAGAACTTGGCTTGTATATTCCAACAATGGGCTTCCTCAAAATGCCCTAGGTCTTCGTGAGCAAGCAAGTTGAATGCACACCCACTTAGTTTCTTTTGTTGAGCTTTCATACATTTCTAGCTCTAGTGCATCCGTTGCATGGCAATCCCTACTCCTTGCATTGACATCGATCGATGGGCATCTCCATAGCCCGTTGATTAGCCACGTCGATGTGAGACTTTCTCCTTGTTTGTCTTCTCCACACAACCTCCATCATAATATTCTTTTCCACCCATAGTGCTATGTCCATGGCTCGCGCTCATATATTGCGTGAAAGTTGAAAAAGTTTGAGAATGCTAAAGTATGAAAGAATTGCTTGGCTTGTCATCGGGGTTGTGCATGATGAGACCATTTTGTGTGACGAAAATGAAGCATGGCCAAACTATATGATTTTGTAAGGATGAGCTTTCTTTGGCTATGTTATTTTGAGAGGACATAATTGCTTGGTTAGTATGCTTGAAGTATTATTGTTTTTATGTCAATATTAAACTTTTGTCTTGGATCTTTCGGATCTAAACGTTCATGCCACAATAAGGAAAATTACATTGAAAATTATGTTAGGTAGAATTCCACATCAAAAACTCTGTTTTTATCATTTACCTACTCGAGGACGAGCAGGAATTAAGCTTGGGGGTGCTTGATACGTCTCCAACGTATCTATAATTTTTGATTGTTCCATGCTATTATATTATCCATCTAGGATGTTTTATATGCATTTATATGCTATTTTATATGATTTTTGGGACTAACCTATTAACCCAGAGCCCAGTGCCAGTTTCTGTTTTTTCCTTGTTTCTGAGTATCGCAAAAAAGGAAAACCAAACGGAGTCCAGTTGACCTGAAATTTGATAGAGATTATTTTTGGACCAGAAGAAGCCCACGGAGTATCGGAGATGGACCATAAGAGTCCTGAGGCACCCACGAGGGTGGGGGGCGCGCCTCCCTACCTCGTGGCTGCCTCGGAGACCCCCCTGACTTGTTCCTGACGCCAAAAATCCCTATAAATATAGAAACCCCCGAAAAGAAATCTAGATCGGGAGTTCTGCAGCCGCAAGCCTGTGTAGCCACCAAAACCCAATCGGGAACCTATTCCGGCACCCTGCCAGAGGGGGATCCCTCATCGATGGCCATCTTCATCATCCCGGCGCTCTCCATGACGAGGAGGGAGTAGTTCACCCTCGGGGCTGAGGGTATGTACCAGTAGCTATGTGTTTGATATCTCTCTCTCTCTCTCTCTCTCTCTCTCTCTCTCTCTCTCTCTCTCTCTCTCTCTCTCTCTCTCTCTCTCTCTCTCACGATCTTGATGTATCGCGAGCTTTTCTATTATAGTTGGATCTTATGATGTTTCTCCCCCACTACTCTCTTGTAATGGATTGAGTTTTCTCTTTGAAGTTATCTTATCGGATTGAGTCTTTAAGGATTTGAGAACACTTGATGTATGTCTTGCATGTGCTTATCTATGGTGACAATGGGATATTCACGTGATCTACTTGATGTATGTTTTGGTGATCAACTTGCGGGTTCAGTGACCTTGTGAACTTATGCATAGGGGTTGGCACACGTTTTCGTCTTGACTCTTCGGTAGAAAACTTTGGGGCACTCTTTGAAGTTCTTTGTGTTGGTTGAATAGATGAATCTGAGATTGTGTGATGCATATCGTATAATCATACCCACGGATACTTGAGGTGACATTGGAGTATCTAGGTGACATTAGGGTTTTGGTTGATTTGTATCTTAAGGTGTGATTCTAGTACGAACTCTATGATAGATCGAACGGAAATAATAGCTTTGTGTTATTTTACTACGGACTCTTGAATAGATCGATCAGAAAGGATAACTTTGAGGTGGTTTCGTACCCTACAATAATCTCTTTGTTTGTTCTCCGCTATTAGTGACTTTGGAGTGACTCTTTATTGCATGTTGAGGGATAGCTATATGATCCAATTATGTTATTATTGTTGAGAGAACTTGCACTAGTGGAAGTATGAACCCTAGGACTTGTTTCCTAGCATTGCAATACCGTTTACGCTCACTTTTATCGCTTGCTACCTTGCTGTTTTTATATTTTTCAGATTACAAATACTCATATCTATCATCCATATTGCACTTGTATCACCATCTCTTCGCCGAACTAGTGCACCTATACAATTTACCATTGTATTGGGTGTGTTGGGGACACAAGAGACTCTTTGTTATTTGGTTGCAGGGTTGCTTGAGAGAGACCATCTTCATCCTACGCCTCCCACGGATTGATAAACCTTAGATCATCCACTTGAGGGAAATTTGCTACTGTCCTACAAACCTCTGCACTTGGAGGCCCAACAACGTCTACAAGAAGAAGGTTGCGTAGTAGACATCAGATGTCTCTTACCAATTTATCACTATCGTTTTGAGGTTATGCATTAGAGACAACTGCATTCACTTTAAATAGGGCACCGTCTAAATCTGTTGAGACGACACCATATGAACTGTTGTTTGGCAAGAAACCTAAGTCGTCGTTTCTGAAATTTTGGGGTTGCGATGCTTATGTGAAAAAGCTTCATCCTGATAAGCTCGAACCCGAATCGGAGAAGTGCTTCTTCATAGGATACCCAAAAGAGACTGTTGGGTACACCTTCTGTCACAGATCCTAAGGCAAGATCTTTGTTGCTAAGAATGGATCCTTTCTAGAGAAGGAGTTTCTCTTGAAAGAAGTGAGTGGGAGGAAAGTATAACTTGATGAGGTAATTGTACCTTCTCTCGAATTGGAAAGTAGCTCATCAGAAAACCGTTCCCGTGATGCCTACACCAACTAGTGAGGAAGCTAATGATAATGATCATGAAACTTTGGATCAAGTTACTACCAAACTTCATAGGTCAACCAGAGCACGTTTCTCACCAGAGTGGTACGGTAATCCTGTTTTGGAAGTCATGTTACTAGACCATGATGAACCTACGAACTATGAGGAAGCGATGATGAGCCCAGATTCCGCAAAATGGCTTGAGGCCATGAAATCTGAGATGCGATCCATGTATGAGAACAAAGTATGGACTTCGGTTGACTCGCCCGATGATCGGCAAGCCATAGAGAATAAATGGATCTTCAAGAAGAAGACTGGCGCTGATGGTCATGTTACTGTCTACAAAGCTCGACTTGTCGTGGAAGGTTTTCAACAAGTTCAAGGAGTTGACTACGATGAGACCTTCTCACCCGTAGCGATGCTTAAGTCTATCTGAATCATGTTAGCAATTGCCGCATTTCTGATTATGAAATCCGGCAAATGGACGTCAAAACTGCATTCCTTAATGGATTTCTTAAAGAAGAGTTGTATATGATGCAACCAGAAGGTTTTGTCGATCCTAAAGGTACTAACAAAGTGTGCAAGCTCCAACGATCCATTTATGGACTGGTGCAAGCATCTCGGAGTTGTAATATACGCTTTGATGAGGTGATCAAAGCATATGGTTTTATACAGACTTTTGGAGAAGCCTGTATTTACAAGAAAGTGAGTGGGAGCTCTGTAGAATTTCTAATATTATATGTGGATGGCATATTGTTGATAGGAAATGATATAGAATTTCTAGATAGCATAAAAGGATACTTGAATATAAAAATTCAATGAAAGACCTCGGCGAAGCTGCTTATATATTGGGTATCAAGATCTATAGAGATAGATCAAGACGCTTAATTGGACTTTCACAAAGCACATACCTTGATAAAGTTTTGAGGAAGTTCAAAATGGATCAGTCAAAGAAAGGGTTCTTGCATGTGTTACAAGGTATGAAGTTTAGTCAGACTCAATGCCCGACCACTGCAGAAGATAGAGAGAAAATGAAAGTCATTCCCTATGCCTCAGCCATAGGTTCTATCATGTATGCTATGTTGTGTACCAGACCTAATGTGTGCCTTGCTATAAGTCTAGCAGGGAGGTACCAAAGTAATCCAGGAGTGGATCACTGGACAGCAGTCAAGAACATCCTGAAGTACCTGAAACGGACTAAGGATATGTTTCTTGTTTATGGAGGTGAAAAAGAGCTCATCATAAATGGTTACGTCGATGCTAGCTTTGACACTAATCCAGATGACTCTAAGTCACAAACCGGATACATATTTATATTGAATGGTGGAGCTGTCAGTTGGTGTAGTTCCAAGCAAAGTGTTGTGGCGGGATCTACGTGTGAAGTGGAGTACATAGCTGCTTCGGAAGCAGCAAATGAAGGAGTCTGGATGAAGGAGTTCATATATGATCTAGGTGTAATACCTAGTGCGTCGGGTCCAATGAAAATCTTTTGTGACAATACTGCAGCACTTGCCTTGGCGAAGGAATCCAGATTTCACAAAAGAACCAAGCACATCAAGAGACGCTTCAACTCCATATGTGATCAAGTCAAGGAGGGAGACATAGAGATTTGCAAAATACATACGGATCTGAATATAGCAAACCCGATGACTAAGCCTTATCCACGAGCAAAACATGCTCAGCACCAAGACTCCATGGGTGTTCGAATCATTATTTTGTAATTTAGATTATTGACTCTAGTGCAAGTAGGATACTGAAGGAAATATGCCATAGAGGCAATAATAAAGTTGTTATTTTATATTTCCTTATATCATGATAAATTATTATTATTCATGCTAGAATTGTATATACTGAAAGTTGATACATGTGTGGATACATAGACAAAACACAGTGTCCCTAGTAAGCCTCTACTAGACTAGCTCGTTAATCAAAGGTGGTTAAGCTTCCTAACCATAGACATGTGTTGTCATTTGATGAACGGGAAGACATAATTAGGAGAATGATGTGATGGACAAGACCCATTCGTTAGCTTAGCATAATGATCGTAAAGTTTTATTGCTATTGCTTTCTTCATGACTTATACAAATTCCTTTGACTACGAGATTATGCAACTCCCGGATACGGGAGGAATACCTTGAGTGCTATTAAATGTCACAACGTAACTGGGTGATTATAAAGATGCTGTAACATCCCAAATTTTGGAATGTTAATATAATTAATTGAATTGTTTGTTTGTTTGCTTGAGTGAATTAAACTTGAGTGAAATTTGAACCTTTTCAAAAACTTTTGAAAGAGAGGAATAAAATGACTTTCCCTTCTCCGTAAATTCAAATTCATCCTATTAAAATCAATGAGAGAAGATGACATGACTTCTTCAACTATAAAGAATTTGAACGGAGTTTTGCAATTTAATTCTTTCAAATATTTGCACTTGCTTCTCTATTTTTCTTCCCGAGAAATACCCGAAAATAAATTCTTGCAAGCAAGAAAGAGCGGAGGAAAATGACCCTCCAAAATCAGGGGCATTTTGAAAATATTTGAGCCAAGAAAACCAAAGTTTTATTTAAAAATTATTTGCAAAAAGAAATAAAGCCTTTAGGGATTTTCTGAAAACATTTTTTAAGTTTTTATTTTGGCCGTGGAATAATGCTCATCATCTACATTTTATTTTTCTGATAATTTTAGTATATAAAAACTCTTTATTCGAATTGATTTGATTTCCTTTTATTGTTTTAGTTTCCTAATTTTAAAAATAGGAATGGAATCGTTTTTATTAGGAAAAACCTGCTGGCCCATTAAGCACTTTCCTATTCTAGCCCAACAAGAGATCATCTCCTTCCTCTGTTTCCTCTCACGTTATAGAAGCTTTCCATATCCATGGAGACAGGAATCTCCACCTTCCCGATCTCCCTCGTCTTTCCATCCCAGCGCCTCCCAAGACCGCCTATAAAACCCCTCCTCTCCTCGCTCCATTTTCCCATCACCATGCCCCCTCCTGCCCGTAGCCTCCACGCCACCGTCCTCCTTTTCCTGCCTAGAAACGCCGGCAGGAGCTCTCCCAGAGCCCGACGCCAGAGTGAGCAGCACTGAGGCGCCCAGCGCCACCTCCCCAGCGCCGACCCCTCCTCCGCCACCCCACCCGCCGGCGACCTCGCCCCCCTGCCGAGCATCCCTCCACATCGCCGTCTCCTTCCTGCCATCTCTGCCTCACGTCTGGTAACTCCGTTTTCGTTTTCAGATTTATTTCCGTAACAGATTTAGTTCCGTTCTTGTTTAGCTTATAACTTTTGATCTAGAAGTCCAATGATGCTGATTCTTTTTGCGTTAGATCACAATTTTCTTGTAGTTTCCGAAAATATATAATTTGTCTATGTTTGGATTTATAAAATTGAGTTAGATCAGATTTGAATTAAAGCTTGTTTTGCTTATTCCGGGAGTTTAAAATAGATTTTTATTTGATTGTTTTTCTACTGATCACTAGTGATCATATTTACCAGTGGTAAAAACTTCAAAATTGTTTGAGTATTTTAGCTTATTGTTTCATGTAAAACAAATTCTGTTTTAGTTCTATTCAATTATAGCTACTTTTTTCTATAGTTGTTTTTAAATTATTTTATTTTATATTTCAGAAAGTTTATGTTTGGTTTCTATTAGTTAAACAGTAGGTGTTCAACAAGTTTTTATATTTATTTTATTTTGTTATCGTGAAATCAATTCAAGTTCGCTAATAACTTGCAATGGATTTTCTACTGTTTTAACTCCCAATTGAAAATACTTTCAAAATAGCTTTATGAAAAAATACTTTATTTTTTCTTTGTCTTAACTAAATTTATATTTTATTCTCTGTTATTTTAGTGTTTCATTTTCCGTTAGACAAAACTATTTTTGTGAATGTTGTAGAGGAAGACTCCTAGTTTTATTAGAAGTTCCTTGGATTCTTATTCGCTCTCTCTTTTGTTTTGATTGTTAGTGTGAGTGCTTATGTAAATGATATGTTTGTTATATAGATTTCATCAGAGAGTGACGAGTAGTCTATCAAGTTATTTCTTGAGAACGATAATTCTTCTTCGTCAACATCACCGAGCAAGTTCACTTTGACCATGCTTTCTTACCTATGTTTTATTGCATTTAGTGGCACCTTTGCAACCACCCTCAGTAGTGTTATTGAAATTCTTGTAGTTGAGTAGTATGCATGAGGTAGGAACCCATCACCCTGTTACCAAGCCCGGACGTTATTTTATTCTAATGCTACGCTGTAGTAGACGGGTTTGGTATGAGTGTTCGAGTGGTGTGAAGAAGGAGGACTCTCGTCAATGACGACAACTCCATGATGGAATCTGCAAGGACTGCATCTTCAAGACCTCAAGACTTCAAGACTCGAGACAAGAATTCAATACACACCACTGGGTGAAGGGCGGTTGACGGGCACCTGGAGAAACCAGTGGTTGGCGGGATGCATGGAGAAGCGCCATGACATCTTGCGGAAAGCTTCACCCAGACTCAAAGAGACGGAAGAATACTTCATGCCCGGAAGCTTACTGTGCAACCGCAAGTCATTATGGGCTCTGGCTTGGTTGACCTTAGTTGTGACTCTGGCTGGGACGGTACTAGCAGATGTAGAACTGCGGTAGGATGGGTTGAGTACCGGACGGTGGTCGAGGAACTCTTTCAAGACCATGTTTGGTCATCTTGTTCTCAAACACTCGAAGTGCGAGAACGTAAAGAGAGGATCGAATCTTGCGGGTAAAGTGTACAAACCTCTGCAGAGGTTTAAACCTAATCGATTAGCCGTGTCCCGATTCACGGACAATTTGAGCCTCTGGACTTGGATCTATCTCGAACTCTCAACACCGGATTGATAACTTAATTGTGGGCAACTTATGATGATTTTGGGCTATGAGACATCGGTTGGCGGAACCATGTCATGATAGAAAACTCCATAGTACAGACTTCATTTATTCCTTTGATGTAGGGAAAATAAAATCAGCTTTTACGCAAACAAAACTCAGATACTGAGCCGTAAAGCCAAATTGCATATAGTATAGTTTCACCATGTGTTTATTCATGTTGTGATCTTGCGGTACATTCAATGTCTGACCTACACGGCTGCAACGTATCATGTTGCAGATATTTCCTCGACAGTAAGAGTTACGATACAGGTTACGGTCTACACTCAACTGCCGATGGCGTTGATGGGACTCCACACCCGATTACTTGTTTCACGAGACTTATGAGGTATATATCAGTTTTACGTTATTTATACATGTGATTGCACTTTGATATATACATTGATGTACTGTGTGTGCCAAAGATACTGATCCGTGGATGGCACGGATATACGAGGCTTGACCGTCTCGAGGTCGGTCGCTCTGAGATGCTCTCTGGTATCTCCAAAGGTGTTTGTTGGGTTGGCATATATCGAGATTAGGATTTGTCACTCCGAGTATCAGAGAGGTATCTCTAGGCCCTCTCGGTAATGCACATCATAATAAGCCTTCAAAGCAATGTGACTAATGAGTTAGTTGTGGGATGATGCATTACAGAACAAGTAAAGAGACTTGCCGGTAACGAGATTGAACTAGGTATAAAGATACCGACGATCGAATCTCGGGCAAGTAACATACTGATGACAAAGGGAATAACGTATGTTGTCATAATGGTTCGATCGATAAAGATCTTCGTAGAATATGTGGGAGCCAATATGAGCATCCAGGTTCCGCTATTGGTTATTGACCGGAGAGGTTTCTTAGTCATGTCTACATAGTTCTCGAACCCGTAGGGTCTGCACGCTTAACGTTCGATGACGATTTGTATTATATGAGTTATGTGATTTGGTCACCGAATGTTGTTCGGAATCCCGGATGAGATCACCGACATGACGAGGAGTCTCTAAATGGTCGAGAGGTAAAGATTGATATATTGGATGATAGTATTCGGACACCGGAAGTGTTCCGGAATGTATCGGGTACATACCGGAGTACCGGGGGATTACCGGAACCCCCCGGGGGAAGATATGGGCCATATGGGCATTAGCAGGAAGCACACTGGCCCACATAGGGGTGCCCCCCCCCCCAAGAAAGGAGGCCGAATTGGATTAGTAGGAGGGGGCGGCGCCCCCCTCTTTCCTTCTCCCCCCTCTCTTCCCTTCTCCCCCTTCGGTAAAAGGAAAGGGGGGAGGCCGACTTGGACTAGGAGCCCAAGTAGGATTCCTCCTACTTGGGCGCGCCTAGGGATGCCTCTCTCCCCCTCCCTCCTTTATATACATGGGGAGGGGGCACCTAGAACAAACACCAAACATTGTTAGCCATGTGCGGCGCCCCCCTCCACAGTTTACGCCTCCGGTCATATTCACGTAGTGCTTAGGCGAAGCACTGCGCAGATCACTTCACAATCACCGTCACCACTACGTCGTGCTGACGGAACTCTCCCTCGACACATTTCTAGATCAAGAGTTCAAGGGACATCATCGAGTTGAACGTGTGTAGAACTCGGAGGTGCCGTACGTTCGGTACTTGATCGGTCGGAACGAGAAGAAGTTCGACTACATCAACCGTGTTAACAAACGCTTCCGCTTTCGTTCTACGAGGGAACGTGGACACACTCTCCCCCTCTCATTTCTATGCATCTCCTAGATAGATCTTGCGTGAGCGTAGGAATTTTTTTGAAATTGCATGCTACGTTTCCCAACACTGCTATATTATCTGACTTTTGTGAAAAGATTGTTGAGGTTTTCATGGATGACTTTTCTGTTTAAGGGAAGTCTTTTGATGATTGTTTAAGCAATCTTGATCGAGTTTTGCAGAGTTGCGAGCAAACAAATCTTGTCTTGAATTGGGAAAAGTGTCACTTTCTGGTTAATAAAGGCATTGTTTTGGGCCATAAAATTTCTGAAAGAGGTATTGAAGTGGGCAAAGCTAAGGTTGATGCAATTGAGAAAATGCCATGTCCTAAAGATATCAAAGGTATTCGTAGTTTCTTAGGTCATGTTGGTTTCAATCGGAGATTTATCAAAGACTTTTCTAAAATTTCTTGGCCCCTCACAAATCTTTTGCAGAAGGATGTTCCTTTTATCTTTGATGATGATTGTGCAGAAGCCTTTGAAACACTCAAGAAAGCCTTAATTTATGCACATATTGTTCAACCACCTGACTGGAACTTGCCTTTTGAAATTATGTGTGATGCTAGTGATTATGTTGTTGGTGTTGTTCTAGGACAAAGAGTTGATAAGAAACTGAATGTTATTCATTATGCTAGTAAAACTCTAGACAATTCTCAACGAAATTATGCTACTACTGAAAAAGAATTTCTACCCTAGCAGTGGTGTTTGCTTGTGATAAATTTAGATCTTACATAGTTGATTCGAAAGTAATTGTTCACACCGATCATGCTGCTATAAAATATCTTATGGAAAAGAAAGATGCTAAACCTAGACTTATTCGATGGGTTCTCTTGCTACAAGAATTTGATTTACATATCACTGATAGATAAGGAGTTGAGAACCCCATAGCTGACAACTTGTCTAGGCTTGAAAATGTGCTTGATGACCCACTACCTATTGATGATAGTTTTCTTGATGAGCAGTTAGCTGCAATAAATGTTTCTCGTAACACTCCTTGGTATGCTGACTATGCTAATTATATTGTTGCTAAATATTTACCCCCTAGCTTTACATACCAACAAAAGAAAAATTTCTTCTATGCTTTAAGACACTACTTTTGGGATGACCCACATCTTTATAAAGAAGGAGTAGATGGTATTATTAGACGTTGTGTACCTGAGCATGAACAGGGACAAATCCTACGGAAATGTCACTCTAAAGCTTATGGAGGGCATCATGCTGGAGACAGAACTGCTCGCAAGGTATTGCAGTCTGGATTTTATTGGCCTACTCTCTTCAAGGATGCCCATAAGTTCATCTTATCTTGTGATGAATGCTAGAGAATAGGTAATATCGTTAAGCATCAAGAAATGCCTATGAATTATTCACTTGATGTTGAACCATTTGATGTTTGGGGATTTGATTACATGGGACCTTTTCCTTCCTCTAATGGGTATACACATATTTTGGTGGTTGTTGATTATGTTACTAAATTGGTAGAAGCTATTCCAACTAGTAGTGCTGATCACAACACCTCGATCAAAATGCTTAAGGAAGTTATTTTCCCAAGTTTTGGAGTCCCTAGATATTTAATGACTGATGGTGGTTCACACTTTATTCATGGTGCTTTTCGTAAAATGCTTGCTAAGTATGATGTTAACAATAGAATTGCATCACCCTATCATCCTCAGTCTAGTGGTCAAGTTGAACTTAGCAATAGAGAAATAAAATTAATTTTGTAAAAGACTGTCAATAGGTCCCGGAAGAATTGTTCTAAGAGATTAGATGATTCACTTTGGGCTTATAGAACAACATATAAAAATCCTATGGGTATGTCTCCTTACAAAATTTTTTATGGAAAAGCTTGTCATTTGCCTCTTGAGTTAGAACATAAAGCATATTGGGCAACTAAAAGAGGTTATTTGATATTAGCTCATTAGATGAATGGAGAACCCAAGCTTATGAAAATGCCAAGTTATTTAAAGAAAAATTTAAAAGATGGCATGATAAAAGAATCCAAAAGTGTGAATTCAAAGTTGGAGAATATGTTCTTTTGCACAACTCTAGTTTCAGATTCTTTGCAAGAAAACTCCTGTCAAAATGGGAAGGACCCTATGTCATCGAGGAGGTTTATCGGTCTGGAGCTATCAAAATAAATAATGCCGAAGGTACTAACCCAAAGGTTGTTAATGGGCAACGAATAAAACATTATATCTCAGGTACGCCCATTAATAAAGTAATATTATCCAAACTTTGACACCGGAAGAACACATAAAAGAGTCCTTCTGGAACACTCCAGAATCGTGAAAAAAGGGAGGTACGTGATATGGTAAGTAAATAGACTCCAAAAAATCTGCAACAATATTTTTTGTCACCTTTGGAATATTTAGAAAATTAGGAAAATAAGAAACTACTAGGAAAGAGAACCTGGTGGGCACAAGACACCAGCCAGGCGCGCCCACGTGGGTTGTACCCACCTAGGGCACCTTCCGGACTCCGTTTTTCTCTCGTTTGCTTGTTTCCCAAAATAAAAAATCTTTATATACCCCCTCCCCCCCAGAAACATTGACCACCGTATCACAGAGAAATCTTCTGTTTTCTTTCCTTGTTGTTTTCTGTTAGATCCAATCAACCATGGCTGCTTCACGCTCCTCCAAGGACAAGTCTTCGAGAACATCATCAACCCATATCTGCGGGAGGTGATGCAGCACCCTCAGGCTATCCAGATGCATGAGAGGGTGCTGCACATCCGTGATGTGCAAGGTCCTAAGGGGACGGGAACCATGGTGGCCAGGCTTGAAGCTATGGAGTAGGAGGTCTTCCGGTGAAAGGGGATGGTGGAACATGGACTTAATGCCAATCACCTCATGATCGCGGACTACACCCGTGATCTCAAGGTGGATGGCAAGTCCGTGAAAGACATCGTATTCACCTTCAACGAGCAAATCAGTTTCCTCCAAAGCCAGATCTACGATCTCCAAAACCAAGTCTTTGAATATGAGGCAAGGTTTAAAGGTATGAGTTTGGCAGCTAGTTGCAGGACCCGTGAGACTCAATGCTCCTATTATAATGGTGATCCCCTGCCATGGAAACTCGAGGACAAGATATCTACTCCACCTTCTTCTTCATCACCAAAAGAAAATTGAGTATCGGGTATGGGCACTCCCCTTGGCTTTCGCCAAGCTTGGGGGAGATGCCCCGGTATCGTATCATCCCCACTATCTTTTGCCTTCACTTATTTTAGTTCGATCTTTTGCTTTAGATGAATAAAAGTTTAGTTCGATCCTTTCTTTTCGAGAGGTTGCTTAGTGACCTATCCTTGTAATCGTGTGCGAGATATATAATAAAGTTAGTTTGAGTTTTTTCTTTCTTTACTTTCATGTTGCAATAAATAGAAAGGAAATAAATGAAAAAGATCATATGCTAATATTATGGTAGGTGATGGCACCACATAAGGAAAAGTATAAGTAGAAAAATTTATTAGAGATTGACAAACATAGCATTGGTAAATGATGCAACTCATGAAAGAATTAATAAGGGAAGAGAAGATTCACATATGAATACACTATCCTAGAAATCTTTTGTGATTGTGAGCCCCCATCAAAATATTGTATGCCAAAATTGTTGACGTGGGACAAGGAAGACTACGTAATGATTTATGTTTGTTCATATTCACATAGAAGTTATATTGTCATAGATCCTTCAACATGTGGTGCTTGCCCCCTATCTTTGCTAGCCAAAAATTCCGCACTAAGTAGAGATACTACTTGTGCATCAAAAAAACCCTTAAAGCCAAATCCTATTTTCAAGATTCCACCATACCTACCTAGGGATTGAGCAAGATCCCTCAAGTAAGTTGTCATCGGTGCAATAAGGCAATAAAAATTGCTTCTAAAAATGTTAGATCATTTAGTGTAAGAGAAAATTGAGCGTTGTACGAACTTGTGATGGTGAAGAATAAAAGCGACAGATTTCATAATAAAGGTCGCCATCACAAGGGGCAATACAACGTGACGTTCTTTTACACTAAGGGGTTGATCATACAAACAAATAAGCGCATGGCAACCTCTGTTTCCCTCTATGAAGGGCCTATCTTTTACTTTTATGTATTAACTTTTATGCAAGAGTCAAAGTTTTTCTCTCTATTCCTTTTTATTTTTCTCCTTTGGCAAGATTCATGTGGTGAGGAAAGATCTAGGCACATATGTCCAGTTGAATATGGGTATCATGAGTTATTATTGTTGACATCACCCTTGAGGTGAATACGTTGGGAGGCGAAACTATAAGCCCTTATCTTTCTATGTGTCCGGTTGAAGCGTTTTACTCATGTGTATGCGGTGAGTGTTAGCAATCATAGAAGACTATATGATGGTTGAGTATGTGGACTTGCCTAAAGACTCCGATACGTGACCCTTCCTGAAAAGATGATGAATTGTAGTTGCAAAGTTGACTGAGAATATAGTTTGTTGGTTTCTAATAGAGTTTATGCTTTATACTTCGATAATGTGATGAACTATTACTTATTCATGAGAAGTCTATGATAAAAGTTTTATGTTCAAGTTTGTTGTTGTTATAATAATTCACATGATGCTTCTATGTCCGTATTTTGTTTTAATCAACGCCTCCCTCTCTAAGCATGTGGACATGTTTTTCGAATTCGGTTTTCGCTTGAGGACAAGCAAGGTCTAAGCTTGGGGGAGTTGATACGTCCATTTAGCATCATGTTTTCCGACTGTTATTTATGATGTTTTTATGCATAATAATGCTTTTTGGAGTAATTCTAATGCCTTTTCTCTCATAATTTGCAAGGTACACACAAAGAGGGAGAATTCCGGCAGCCGGAAATCTGGACCTGGAAAAGCGACGTCAGGCTACCTATTCTGCACAACTCCAAACAAGCTGAAACTTTACAGAGAATTTTTATGAAATATTTGAGGAATATTGGAGCTAAAAAGTACCAGAGGGGGCCCACCAGGTGGGCACAACCCACCTGGGCGCGCCGGGGAGCCCAGGCGCGCCCTGGTGGGTTGTGCTCTCCTCGGCCAACCTCCGATGCCCATCTTCTGGTATATACGTCATTTTGACCTAGAAAAAAATAAGGAAAGGACTTCCAGGACGGAGCACCGCCGTCTCGAGGCGGAACTTGGGTAGGAGCACTTTTGCCCTAAGGCGGAACGATTCCGCCGGGGGAACTTCCCTCCGGGGAATCATCGTCATCATCATCACCAACAACTCTCCCACCTTGGGTAGGGCAATCTCCATCAACATCTTCAACAACACCATCTCATCTCAAACCCTAGTTCATCTCTTGTGTTCAATCTTGGTACCGGAACTATAAATTGGTGCTTGTGGGTGACTAGTAATGTTGATTACATCTTGTAGTTGATTACTATATGGTTTATTTGGTGGAAGATTATATGTTCAGATCCAATATGCTATTTAATAACCCTCTGATCTTGAGCATGATTATCGATTGTGAGTAGTTACTTTTGTTCTTGAGGTCACGGGAGAAATCATGTTGCAAGTAATCATGTGAACTTGATATGTGTTCGATATTTTGTTAGTATGTATGTTGTGATTCCCTTAGTGGTGTCATGTGAACGTTGACTACATGACACTTCACCATATTTGGGCCTAAGGGAATGCATTGTGGAGTAGTTATTAGATGATGGGTTGCGAGAGTGACAGAAGCTTAAACCCTAGTTTATGCGCTATTCCGTACGGGACCGATTGGATCCAAAAGTTTAATCACTACAAAAAATACACTTCCGTGATGATACCTGTTTGTCACAGTAGGTCACGTTTTCTATCATGCATGTACATCCATGACGATTTTATGACAGAATCAAGATAGTCATACATGTGTTGTCGTAGAAGTGTTCCATGACATTACCAAGGAAGTGTCCACTTCCATGACGATAAATCGCGCGTCATAGAAGTGCTTTCGTCCACTATAACGGGTCGCCGTTAAGCTACCAGGTTCCGGTTTGGATCCGATAACCCGTTAACAGCCCGGACCAATGGGGATTTTCCACGTGTAAAATTATTATTGGCTGGAGGAAACACGTGTCGGCTCACCGTTGGGACAGATGTCATCCACTCATTGGACAGAATGCGCCAATGATACGTCGACACGTGGCACGGCCCAACAGAGGCCCATTCCTGTGAAAAGGCCATCCCATTTGACTTGGTCAAAAGATACCGGGCCGGCCCTTAGAAAGCCTATTAACGACCTGTTCGCACATAGCTCATTTACAACCCGCTAACCCAGGGCCCGTTACTGCCTATCCGAATTAGGACCAGTAGTGTCATCTGGGCCGTCCAGTATGATTCCATCCCGTTGTAACTTCCGGCCCATGTTTGGCCCATGACGTCTTTCGGCCCATATGAGGCACTTTGTAACTCTTGGCACATTAATGGCCCGTGGTGAAATTGGCCCGTAATGAACAGTATATCGCTTTATACCCATTAATGGCCCATTATTCCATTGGGCCGTTTCAAGCTCATGTTATCTTTCGGCCTTCTCAGGGCCCATTTATTCTTGGGCTCATTTCCAGCATTCGGTTACTTACGGCCTATTACTGGCCTTTTCTGATTGTGGGCCAAATTCAGCACGTGGTTGCAGTCGGCCCGTTTGTGGCCCGTTAGTCCGTTGGGCCATTTTCATAGTGTCATCAAATACGGCCAAAACGTCGGCCAGTTATGGTCGGCCCATGAACGGACGATTCCAACTCTAGCCCGTTTAAGGCCCATAATGCGGTCCGTTGTTGGCCCATGTTTGGCCAATCGATCATACGGCTCGTAGAAGGCCCATTGATGCTACTCCCCGTAGAAGGCCCATTGTTTCTATGGCCCGTAGGAGGCCCATGGTCACTACAGTAAATATGTAGCCTTTGGTTATTGTTGCCTAGTTTTAGAAATAGGTTATTGCGGCCACTAGCAAACCATGGAAAAAGAACTGCACTAACTACAAGCAAACAAATAAACAAGACAACAAGGAAATAAATAAGCAATCAACTTATGCTAGGCTATCACGACTATTACACGTATTACATCCATTGGGCATCAAAGTTCGCCACCAGTGCAAATATAGGGAACAAAGTAGCATATCACATACACTGGTTGTCAAAGTTGGCGACCAGTGCAAATAAACGCCGCAACAAAACAAGGCTAGAACTAAAATCACTTCAGAAGAGCTCAAGAAACAATATCCTGGGTACCCATAATGCTGGCAAGATGCTTAGCAAGCTTATTAACTTTATCTTGTTTGGCACTTAAATCCTCCAGCGCTTGTTGTTGCACAAGAAAGTATGCATCTGAATTCTGTAGGGACTTCCTCAGTCCTTCGGCTTCTTGCCACAGCACAACTGACTGATGCCTTTTACCTTGTAGCTGAGACTGAAGAAGCCGAAGTGATTCAGGCAGTGAGTTCAAAGAGCTTGTACTAGCGGTACTGGCCAGTAACTCGAACACTACATCAACGCAGGACCGTGGGGTTTTCTCACTGTCTACAAGATCATTTTTATCACCTTTCTTGGAGACCAACAGGGTTATCTCACTATCTTGAACCTTATCTGCATTACTTTATCTACCATTGCATAGTGGGGTGCTCTTCTCCAATATTCTGTTCGCATACTACAAGAGAAACAAGCAGACATGTCACAGGTTTAGCATGTAGTATACGAAACTCATTTTGGTAAACCGGTTCAGTAGTAAGGTGGACAGGATAACAATATCAAACAAACATATATCTATGTACTATATGGTCACTGTATTGTCCATATCATTCTAGTTTATGTTGCCAAATCAAGATAGAGACACGGTTCAACTCATATATTTTTAAGACACAGCAGCATAGATAGAATATAAGTGTGAGAAACTATGCAGCATTTGCAACACTTGTAATGTGCATCACATGAGAACATAAATGTTTATACAACTGAAACTGAAATCAACATAGAGCAAGAAGTTAGAACAGCAATCCAGTTAAAGAAATAGGTTTAAA
Organism: Aegilops longissima; assembly: GCA_021605205.1. Taxonomy (NCBI): domain Eukaryota; kingdom Viridiplantae; phylum Streptophyta; class Magnoliopsida; order Poales; family Poaceae; genus Aegilops; species Aegilops longissima. The sequence goes on along the minus strand of CM038676.1, from coordinate 410,446,796 downwards.
ACATACCTGTTGCGCCATTGGATTTTCAATTGGATCCTTCAAATTCGAAAGTAGTTGGTATGAGTAAATATAGTGATGCAACATGAAAGGAGTATGGACCATAGCTATGGAATCTGACTTGAGAACAGTTGCTCTTCTGCTTTAAACATGGAGTTTGGGTTCGCTGTGGTGGTCTTCGTGCTTTGGGCACTGCAGTTGCTTTACAAACTGCTCGTGTGGGGGTACTCTATGGTGGACATGGTGCTTTGCCCTGTTCAAGAAATCGTCCGATTAACCAGTTAACTTGCTGATTAATCCCTACTCCTAGGGTCACCGAGTAGATGATAAACCGATAAATCATCTGATTAATTGATTAAATGGCCGATTAACTTGCCAATTAGCCTATTAATCCCCTAATCGCCAGCCAACCGAGCAGCTACCGGTTAACGATTTCCTCAACAATGGTGCTTTGTCAACTAGAAGTGGGTTACTATCCGCTGGGGTTGGGGTTAGATGGGTTGTAGCTGGTTCTCTTCCCAACGATGCAAGTGTGCAATCTGGAAGAGTCTCGATTATTGTGGTGGGGCTAGTTTGTGGGCCAGTACAACCATGGTTCTATCTGCATCAACGGGTAGCATTTTCTTTTGTGAAGAACGGGTTTTTGCTCCCTTAGATACTGCCATCACCCCCTCCAATTCAAATGGCTGATAAACAAGAAAATAAATTGAACGTACAGACATTGTATGATAGACAGATGTGGTAATTCACATATATGTTGTCTAACCAAACAGGACAGCATGACACAATTTCACATGTATGATGCCTAACTAAACAGGATAGCATGACACAGTTTCAGATATATGATGGATAACTTAACAGAATATAATGGCATAATTCAACATATGATGAGTATCTAAACAGGTTGACATGACAAAACTATATGATGTCTTTCTAAAATAGGTTGAGTTGAAATAATTCACATACATGTTGTCTAACTATACAGGATGGTATGATATAGTTGACATAATTGATTCATATACTAAGCAGCTGGCACTCGCATGTATGATCTCTAAACTAAGCAGATGGAATTCAATATTGTGCATATGATGTCTAAACTAAGCAATGCAAGACACCATATGCATGATATGAGAAACATAAACATTGCAACTTAGAGCATACACCTCAGGTGGGATATAGGACTGGTCATCTGTCTTTGAATCATCCTCTCAGGAGCCCCCTGTAACCATCGAGATATATGCTTCAACAGGTACCATTGCCTGCTCTGAAGACCTTGTTTTCACTCCTGATTTTTTCATAACCGGCTCAAATGGCTGATACACATGAAGAGTAGTTCAATATACACAGACTGTCGACAAATGGAATACGTAATGAAAAAAAGATGGTATGAGATAATTCACATATATGATGCCTGGCTACATGGTGGTGCACAATTCACATATATGATAACTGGCTGAAAAACATGGCATTGGATAATTCACATATCTGATATAGAAAGCAAACAGGAGGCATTCACACAAAGTATGTCTAATCTAAGCAGATGGCATGGCAATGCAAGACACCATATGCATGATATGAGCAATATAATCCTGCCAAGTTAGAGCATGCACCTCGGGGGGGGAATACGACTGGTCATCTGTCTCTGAATCCTCCTCTGAGGAGCTATCTGTAACCAACAAGAAATCTGCATCGACGGGTAGCACTGACTGCTCAGAAGACCTTGTTTTCACTCCAGATTTTCCCATGACCGACTCAAATGGCTGATGCACAGGAAGAGTAGACGAATGTATAAACATTGTTGACAAATGGAATACATTACGGGAAAAAAATATGGCACGATACAATTCACATATACGATGACTGGCTAAACAGGATGGCATTGCATGATTCACGTATATGATGCCTGGCTAAAGAAGATGGCATTGCATAATTCCCATATACTCCCTCCGTTCCTAAATATTTGTCTTTTTAGAGATTTCAAATGGACTACCACATATGGATGTATATAGACATATTTTAGAGTGTAGATTCACTCATTTTGCTTCGTATGTAGTCACTTGTTGAAATCTCTAAAAAGACAAATATTTAGGAACGGTGGGAGTATGATATGGAAACCAAACAGGTGGCATTCACACAAAGCAAATCTAAACTAAGATGATGACATATAATATGTATAATGTATGCAATGCGAGGCGCCATATGCATGATATGACCAACATCAGCATGCCAGGTTAGAGCAAACACCTCAGGTGGTAAATAGGAGTGGTCGGCTCCCTCTGAGTCCCCATCTGAATAGTTATCTTCCTCTGGAATACAATCTGGAATGGCGGGAGGGGGGCCCACTTCGCCCACCATGGAGTGGCGTCTGTATGACATTATATTCCCACGCAACAGTCTTCTCTTTTTCTCTACATGTTCAGTACGATTGTGTGCAATAACTGACATGCATAATAAAAAAATAGTTAGATTTTGTAAGGCCTAAGGGGTGCATGCAGAAATCAAGACTGATGGTAGCAAACGAGTGGATAGATCCAAAACTAATGGTAGCAGGTAGATTATAGCTTCAGTTTAAAAAGATAGACAATGGATCATCTACTGTTTGTTGCCCACCCACCATGAACCACATAGAAGACCCCAGATGAACCAGATAGTGGACAAATACTATTTTTTGCTGCCTCGATATGTGCCCCACGGGCATTTTAAAACTCAAGTTTGAACGATGAAGTAGCAGGTAATAATAACTGATGTATAACGTAAGCAAACACGAAAGAGTGCGACCCCTCTTCCGGAACTGTGTAGTCCTCAGGTTCATCTACTCAGTCAATGATGGTAATGCAGTTGGCATGGCTGCCGGCAACGGGGAAGATGATCTGAGGCGGCGAAAGAAAGTCTGCAAGGGGAATCTCTGCTGCAGTGAACGCTTCTGTCAATGGTGCACCTCAGGTGGGGTGGATGACGGCACGGCAGGAGCAGGACATAACACACAACGTTTTCTTTGACGCCTATGTGAAAATGAAGTAAATTTGTAAGGGCTCCTTAGAATTGGAGGATTCTATAAACGCAGGGACAGGAAAACACAGGAATAGGATAGGAATGCACGTGCAAAACAGAGCATTTGGAAACATAGGATTTCTGTCAACCTCGGTGTTTGGTTCACATGAATTGGAAGAACACAGGAATGGAGTAACATGGTCAAATTAAAGTCAAACCACGTGAAAATTAAAAAATAAGAATCTTATTATGCCAGTAATTCAATTAGTCATGTTCTTCATGCATATTAATTTGAAAAGGACGTCCAAGTGGATATTAAAATTCCTATGTTTGTTCTTTGAAAGAGACACCAAAGGAAAAAAATCCTCCAGTTTTGCTTTGCTCCACTCCTTCTAACCAAATGCACGAATAGTAGTACCATAGTAGTTCCATAGCAAAGGACCCTGAGGGGTCGACATGAATGCAGAGTAACAAAGTGATACGACGAGTGTACAACCTCTTTGGCATAGCCTTGTCGACCTCAACATCATTGGGTTGGATGTGGAGGATGGTGATACTGGTGTGACTGTCGGAGGCGGGGAAGAAGATCTGAGGCCTCTGGAAATGGCGCCGAGGGTACTGCTCCACTGTGATGGACGGTTCCATCGTTGGAGCAGCTCCGGTGAGGTGTGTACGGCGGCGAGGCTGAAGCAGGACAAGACAGACAATGTTAATCTGAAGTGGGACTCTAATATCATCTGCAATAGATGATGTAAAATACATCACCAAAAGTGCTAGATGTCAAACGCATCAGCCGCGCCACGGCCGCTCCGACAGATGCTGTAAATACTGTTCACTCTGAACCTAACTGAAGAAATTGAAATTTACAGTCAAACTGAATTTTACTGCCGAACTGATTGAACTAGTAGCAGAGCATTGCAATAGATGTTTAGGGCGTTCGAGCACTAGTAGCAGAGAAGCAGTGATCTAAATCAGCAGACGCTCAAGCAAGGAACGCACTAGCAGAGAGCAAGTCATGCAGCAGCACCGCGAGCGAGTGCTAAAGCAGCAACTCCTGTAGCTGCCGGAGGTCGTGTAGCAGCAGCAGCGTGAGAGAGAGCAAGAGCAGAGCAGTAGCATGAAAGAGAGCAAGAGCGGAGCACAGCGCGACAGACATAAATAGCAGAGTAGAGCAGCAGCACGAACAAAAGCAAGAGCAGTGCAGCAGCGCGACCGACAGCAAGAATAGAGCCGCAGCGCGAGCGAGAGCTGAATCAATAGCAGCGCGAGCGAGAGCCGGAGCAGCTGCAGCTAGTGCAGGTGTGGAAGTCGCTGCCGAGGAAGCAACGACATGGGGGAGAGACGCCATAGATGAAGTGGCCGACAACGGCGCCATCGATGGAGACCCGCCATGGCTGCTCGGTATCGAGCACCGGCAGCCCCATGGAATCGAATAAAAGATAAAATGGAGCGGTAAGTGTAGAACCTCCTTGGTGGCGTCGAGTTAGCCTTGGCTTCATCGAGGAATTGGTGAGGGTGTTGCGGTTCCGGTGGGGCAGGTCAAGACGGCGCTGTGGGGATGGAGGTGGCGCGATAGACGAGGTGAACGTCGGGGCAGCTCTTTGGAGGTGGAGGATGGATCTTCATCTGGTGCGGTGGATGAGGGACGGCGAGCTGTTGCGGTGGACGATGTCGTCGGGGAAGAGTCTCTAGCTGGGCGGCGGTCGGGAGGCCGACGGAGGAGCGTGGGGTTTCATGGGTTTTGGCGTCCTTGGTGTACGAATGGGGGGCGAAGGGGAAGGTAGGGGAGCCATGGCTTAGGGACGCACTTGTCCGAAATGTAGGGTAAGTTACCAGCGTAACCCCATCGGTTTTGACCACGCGATGTTGAGCCGGCATTTCCGGCTGAGGGGTAGAAGGGGGATTTCGCGTGTCTGGGCTGCGGGACCGATTTCGGATGGGAGGGAGTTTTCGCGTGCGTCGAAATTTCAGGATAACAAGGCGCGGCGCGGGTTGAAGAGGCGAGAGTTTCAAAGCAGATGAGACAAAAGATACTCGAGCTTGAAAATTTTAGGATAACAAGGCGTGGATTCCATGTTTGGCAGAACAAACTTAACGTGTACAAAAAAAACAATTCATACAAGACACAAGAGAGTCATGTCCCTTTTTACTATATTATTATAAATGCCATTGAAAAAACTACAAGAAAAATGTAAAAAAAATCGGGAGAACAAGATTACCCTGTACAGTACCAAATCGATTGGCACTTCCCTCAACAACAACAAAAAACAAATCAATTCCCACCAAAATAAAGAGTCATGTCACTTTTTATATGATTAAAAATTCCAGGATCTCAAATTTCAATTTTTGAATCCACATTATGTTGAATTCGATTATATCGTTAGGTGACCTTGCGGTTTATAATGGATGTAGTCCTACATTTTGATCTTCCATCATATATGAACATTTTACTCCACCCTATGAACATATATATTGTCGTCTACCATATGGACTAAATTTGAATCAATTTTCCATATTTGAATACGATTGTTGTCAAGTTATACCATCATTTAAATATTATCTTGATAGCAAAAAACATGCATATAGCAGTAATCATATTTCACTATGAACTACATGTACCATACGATCTCCAATTCAAATATGTGTATCCATTTTATGTTGAATTTAAATCAGAGTACATTGGTCTAGGTAGCGAGATGTTCGGGATAATCTAAACCCTGTTTTCTTATGTATAATTTTTGGCTGAATTGGGACAAGTTTTGGTATAAGCTCCTTGCAAAACCGGAGATTCTCTCAACAAGCCTCGTGGTTCCGAGAGGGAACGTGTCACCTTTGTGTGCGAAACGACATACGCAACCTCCCCCCTGATTTTCTTTACAGAGGCAACATAGAACTATATGAGTGCCCTGTTAAATTTTGGAATTATTCCGGGTTTGTTTGGCCTTTTTTATACATTAATTGAGTTTTTGGACATTTAATGTGCATAATTCAAATTTGAACTGCAAGCACATGCTCCGGTGCACCAAAATTGGTTGAAAAATCACATGTGTGTCCTTGGGTGAAATTCTAGGTCCCATGCAAGAAATGGAAATGAAATTCAAACATCTGGGCGTCGTGACTCGGCTGAGGACATCGAGAAACGTAGTTTTTAAATTCCTGTAAATCCAAAACTCGTCTGGAAATCATGAAACTTGGCATGGTGTCATGTCATGGAACTAACATGCGTGGTAAAAAATTGGGCTGAATTGGAACAAGTTTTGGTATAATCTTCTTGCAAACCGGAGCTTCTCACAAGAAGGCTCGTGGTTCTGAGAGGGAACGTGTCACCTTTGAGTGCAAAACGATATACGCTCCCCCTTGAGTTTCTTTACAGAGGCAACATAGAACTACATGAGTGCCCTATTAAATTTTCGAATTATTTCGGGTTGCTTTGGCCTTTTTTATACATTAATTGATTTTCTGGTCATTTAATGTGCATAATTCAAATTTGAACTACAAGCACATGCTCCCGTGCACCAAAGTTGGTTGAGAAATCACATGTGTGTCCTCGAGTGAATTTCTAGGTCCCATGCAAGAAATGGGAATGAAATTCAAATATCTGGGCATCGTGGCTCGACCGAGAACATTGAGAAACTTGGTTTTAAAATTCTTGTAAATACAAAACACACCTGAAAATCATGAAACTTGGCATGGTGTCATGTCATGGTACTACCATGCTGTGGTAAAAAAATTGGCCGAATAGGAACAAGTTTTGGTATAAGCTTCTTGCAAACCAGAGCTTCTCTCACGAAGGCTCGTGGTTCTGAGAGGGAACGTGTCACCTTTGTGTGCATAATTCAAATTTTAAATACAAGCACATGCTCCAGTGCACCAAAGTTGGTTGAAAAATCACATCTGTGTCCTCGGGTAAATATATAGGTCCCATGCAAGAAATGGGAATGAAATTCAAACATCTGGGCTGTCGTGGCTCGGCCGGAAACATTGAGAAAATTGGTTTTTTAATTCCTGTAAATCCAAAACACGCACGAAAATCATGAAACTTAGCTTTGTGTCATGACATGGCACCAACATGTTGTGGTAATTTTGCTGTCCGACTTGCGAAGGCGCACGCATTACAATCAACAAAGTCATTTTGGAACAAGTGTTGTCACGTTACAATCAGAAACACAAGTATTATTGAAACCGTGGGTGTTCTACTTACCATTTACGTGCCGCCATGCATCCCCTTTTTTTATTATCTAGGAGGCATGCAGGGTAGCTATCTGAGTACGGGAGGCGTGCGATCAGACCCCTGCGCGTGCTTATCTGGAGGAGAGCCCTTTGACCTCCATCTGCCGCCCACCTCTCTCCCAAGGTCTCCATTAATGGCGTGGCTATGTCTCACTCGACTGAGATTTAAGATAGAAAAAAGAAAATCTGAAAGAAATTTTTGCACGGATCTTGATGTAAGATCCAACGGACCTATATAGCATCTACTGCGACTTATAGCAAGACTGATGAATATATAAGGACGACGACAGTGGATAATAATTGTCTTACATAATTAGGAAGATAATTAAAAAGCCACATGCGGCTACGCCCGAAATACACAAGGGCAAAAGAAGAAGGAAGACAACGATCTGGCTCGCTGATCTCTATTTTCTTGATGCGTTGCTGCAGGCCGCGGGAACTAGTCTCCGCGGTGAGCGGCGATGAGCTCTGTCGTGTCCTCAAGACGCTGCTTGAGAGCATCCACGGATTCCTCCACCAGCCTTTTGCGCTCAAAGCGGAGCATGTCATTCCCGTCCATAAGTTTCTTGACGATGACACCGGTCCTCTTCAACAAGGCACTAGTCTCCTCCTGCTACTTTGCACTTCGGATGATCTTCGCCATCAGCAGGTCACGCTCGGCCTAGAGCCTTTCATTGCCCTCCCTTAGTTGTCGGATGACGCCGGTAGCCTGTTCAAACGAGGATTTCATGTCGTCCTGCAACCTCACCCAGCCGGAGATCTGATCCATCTGGCTATGGACGATCGCATGCATGTGCCTGTAAGAGTCGTAGCCTGCCCGCGAGACATTTTCCCAGGCCACCGCGGCGCGATGGGACATCTCTGCTACTTCCGAGGCACGGCCAGACCAGTCTGCTGCATCGACGGCGCGACGGGACCTCTGTGCTGCTACTTCCGCACGGTGGTACATGTCGGCTGCTTTCGCGGTGAGGCGGGACATCCCTCGTGCTTCTGCTTCCATGCTCGCCTCTCCCTGGTGGTAATCTCTCGGCCCAGAACTCACGCTAGCCATGGCAGACGCAAGGGAAGGATGCTGAATGACTTCTTTGTTTTTGTGGATGAGGAGTGGAGGAGGAATGTGCAGTCATCTTGGCATAGTAGTATTTATAACCGAGTACTAATACGCTCCTAAGTGGGAAACTGTTTAGGTTGTGATCGGTGTGAACAGGTTTGCAATTAAATATAGCATGGTACTAGTAATTTGGAATGTGATGAGACGCAAGCTCAAAATTTATTGACGGTTCTAGTTTCGAAGTGCGGCACTATTCCCGGATGGTGTAACGTGGGCACGTGCTCTCGGCCGTGGTGTAGCATATGCCATGGTACTTCTTTTTCTACTGTTGTGTACGTGCAATAACTGGCACCGTCGGATACATATCTTACGGTTATTGGGGCGTTCGACGGGAATAGCCTCGTGGCGAGCTATAGACTAGTCTTTTTTTCAGACGCATTACACCTATCTCTCGGGACTTCTCGCATGCACCATCTCTAGCTCCCTAGGTCGATGCCACCCACATACACTTGTACTCTGAGTTTAGTACGTTATACAGGAAGAGAAGAGGTGCACGCACGCACTCGTCCTCTCTCACACACGCATCTGTAGCTACGAATTGTAGTGTTCTCAACCATCAGATTGGCTCTATCATAGGTTTCACGTTGCTCCTTGGCCTTGAGATTGAGAAGTTTAAAACGCGGAGGCTAAGCTGGAGGCGCGAGGTTTTGGTTAATGTGCAGGCCGCACACGTCACCAACACGACACGAGCTTCGTCTGCCTGGTGCGCACTCGGGTGAGTTGTCCAAGTATAGACACAACCAGGCCCTCCTTGGTGTTTGCGCCTCGACTTCTGCACAGAGAAATTAGGATCGGAGGGAGTACTACTAGTAGTACTACTACTTTGATGTGTATCGTTAACTCGCACAAGTATGCAACACTTCTTGAACAAACAAGCATATAAGCTGTTATGCTTCTTACCCAAAGGATCTTTATATCCAACAGACACAAAATATCTGTTCGACTGTTGGAAATTACTTTAACTGTTGATCTGATGTCGAAGTAATTGCTGCATCGCCACCAAAACCCACCATCTCTAAAGATAAAGTAGACTGAGCTAACCCCTATATTAGCATATTACTAAGATAAACAGAAGGCATTGTAGAATCATTTAGGAGGTGAGCTTGTTAATCTGAATGTGGAGGGACACCGTCCTAGACAACCCAGCCCCGGCCAGTAGCTTGGGCGGAACTGTGAAGAAGGTCAGCTCCTGCACGGCGACGTCGTGGGGATCCTTGCTGCTTGTCACCTCCATTTCCACCTTGACAGTGTTGGTCCTGCCTTTTGGCTCCCCCGGCGGGCCGTTCGCCCACAGCTTGGCCACGTAGTGCGACAGTGGGAACGCCCCCGCTCTGATGCACACGACCGACACGGCGATAGGCGCGCTGATGTCGAGCACGCCGTCGACCAAGAAAAACGCACGGCCGTCCTCCTCCGCGAACAGTAAGAGTCGTGGCTCCGATAGTGGCACTTGCAGCTAGAACACCTTGCCGTACTGGATCCTGTGCAGGGGCATGGGATGCATGGTGCTGATGTGGTGGGAGAGCGCCAGCGGCGGGCCTTCATAGCCGCAGACGGGCACGGGGCATTTGCAGGGCGCGAGCGGACACACTGGTGATCGGCAAGCTTGTGGTAAGTGATGTAGAGCCCACAGCCTTCGTGCGGGCACTCCATCCTCACCAAGGAGAGGACGGTGTCCACCGCTGTGTTCCGCACATTGAAGCCACCGCCGTGCTCGCACTTCTGGCACTGCCGCTGGTTCCCAAGGCGCTCGACGCGGCAGTGCGCGCAGGCCAGGTGCCCTCCCTTGCACTGCACAAATCAATCAAACAACACATCAATCAAGAAACCTGCACCATGCTTGATTAGCCGAACGAACGAGGTGTATTCGAACCTCATACACTGGAGGCTTCAAGGGGCGGAGGCACAAGGGGCAGTGGAGCAAGGTTAGGTCCATCGAGACCATAGAGAGCTCCATCGTCGGCTCCTGTTCCGTTGGCATGATCTCGCCCTCCTCGTGCACAACCATCTCTCGCTTTAGGGCTGGGGCATTACAAAGCTTTACCGTCACATATTCATACTACTTCAAGGTGCATTAAATCAACACATGCAAGTATCAAAAGGAAAGTCACGTCATGCATGCATGCATGCATTGTAATTAATGCATCGGTAAACGCAAATTATTGAAATGTATCGAGTGCAGTGCTTTGATGTGTCACGTCAACTCATACAACAACAAGAAGTTTGATTTAAACGCCCTCTCCCTCACGGACTGAGCTCCGGTGCCTTAACTACACCTGCCTTTGGCTGTATGATAGGTGGGCCACCCACCTGTCATACACGCAAAGGCACGAGCAGTAAGTCAATGAAGCTACGTCCCTCCCTCGCGCGTGAGCGTGGTGGCTGGCAGGACTAGGAGAAGCTTTCGCTACACGCTCTCCCTCCCGCACGCGATGGACATGCAACAGTTCATTCGATGTCAGATGGCCAGAAGCATACTATAGTAATCAACTATAGTAGTACTCCATCATTGTTCGACTTTCCGAAGAGGCGAAGAGCCAAGCGCAGCCCGGACGCTCGTGTGGCAGTTTCATGTGTAGAGTAGTCTAGGATAGCATGTACCATGCCTCTAAGCTTAAAATCGTTGGGGTCGGCTCCATGCTATGAGGCCGTCTCGAAGCATTTTTTATTAAAATAATCTTCTGGCCCTACCTGTCATCCTGGTGATTGTAGTTTCCACGCTCATCTGGTCAAGACAGGAATATATTTTAATTTGTGGTGGGGTAAATGTTAGAGGTTGCAACAAATATATTGTACACTGCGGGTCTTTTAGCCAAGTTTAGAGGTGTAGGATCGAAAGTATGTCTAGAGGGGGAGTGATTAGACTACTTGACCAAATAAAAATCTAGCCTTTTCCCAATTTTAGTTCTTGGCAGATTTTAGCAACTTAGCACAAGTCAAGCAATCAACCTATACATGCAATTCTAAGAGTATAGCAGCGGAATGTAAAACAATTGCACATGAAGGTAAAGGGATGAGATTGAGGGAGCAAACGCAATGTTGACACGGAGATTTTTTTATCCGTGGTTCCGATAGGTGGTGCTATCGTACATCCACGTTGATAGAGACTTCAACCTACGAAGGGTAACGGTTACGCGAGTCCACGGAGGGCTCCACCCACGAAGGGTCCACGAAGAAGCAACCTTGTCTATCCCACCATGGTCATCGCCCACGAAGGACTTGCCTCACTAGGGTAGATCTTCACTAAGTAGGCGATCTCCTTGCCCCTACAAACTCCTCGGTTCAACTCCACAATCTTGTCGGAGGCTCCCAAGTGACACCTAGCCAATCTAGGAGACACCACTCTCCAAGAAGTAACAAACGTGTGTTGATGATGAACTCCTTGCTCTTGTGCTTCAAATGATAGTCTCCCCAACACTCAACTCTCTCTCATATGATTGGATTTGGTATAAGGAAGATTTGAGTGAAAAGCAACTTGGGGAAGGCTAGAGATCAAGATTTATGTGGTTGGAATGGAATATCTTGACCTCAACACAAGTGTAGGTGGTTCTCTCTCAGAAAATATGTATTGGAAGTGTAGTCATGTTTTGATGGCTCTCTCCACGAATGAAGAGTGGGTGGAGGGGTATATATAGCCTCCACACAATATCTAACCGTTACACACAAATACCTAAACTCGGTGGGACCGATTCAGAGAACTTGGTCAGACCGATTTAGTTCAAAATGTAAATATTAGGATTCTCGGTGGGACCGACATGTCAACTCGGTGGGACCGATGTCATTAGGGTTAGGGAATAATGTTATCTCGGTGAGACCGATTACACAAACTCGGTGAGACCGATTTTGGTAATAGCCAAACAGAGAGTTGGTCAGGCAAACTCGGTGGGACCGATTCGCTCATCTCGGTTGGACTGAAATGTTACGAAAAGGAAACAGAGAGTTTGCAATCCCATCTCGGTGAGACCGAGACCCCATCGGTGAGATCGAACTAATTAGGGTTTCTGGTAGTGGCTATGTCAACTGAACTCGGTGGCTCCGGATAGAAAGAATCGGTGGGGCCGAGTTGGACTTTTTGGTTTAGGACATATGTGGATATGAGAAAGTAGTGGGGGGTTTTGGAGCATATCACTAAGCATTTTGAGCAAGATCCTCATTAAGCAACACCTCATCCCTTCTTAATAGTATTGGCTTTTCCTATAGACTCAGTGTGATCTTGGATCACTAAAATTGAAAATGCAGAGTCTTGTGCTTTGAGCTTGAGCCAATCCTTTGTCCTTAGCATTTTGAAGGGTCCACTTTCTAATCCATGTCATGCCAAACATTGAGCTTTCCTGAAATATTTATCTTGGAATAGCATTAGCTCAATGAGCTATTTATTGTTAGGAATTACCAAAACCACCCAGGGATAGTTGCACTTTCAATCTCCCCCTTTTTGATAACTGATGACAACATATAGATCAAAGCTTCGACAAATGATAAATAAGATTGAAAAACATCGTCGCTTTGAGAAGTATGTGATAAGCAAGAGCTCCCCCTAAATTTGTGCATTATTTAAGATTTTCTTTTGAATGCAAATGCACAATCAATTAGGATCATGGGTTACTCTTACATGTCACATACATCTTGGTGGAGCGCTCAAAATGATAGAGATTAAAAGCATGCACTCATCACCAAGCAAAGTGAATGATCATAATAGGATATGAAAGATAGCATTATCCAACAAGCATTAAGGGTAGCATATGATCAAACACTTGACCAAATAAGTATCTCACAAGGACATAAAGTAGTATCACACAAGCACGCAATAAAGTTTCAAACCAACCAAAAAGAGTGCAAAGAGAGATAAAAACCAACACACTCTCTCTCTCTCTCGAAGCCTATGATCTATACATTTTTCTCCCCCTTTGGCAACAAGTTACCAAAAAGTTTGAAAATGCATAGTGCTAAACGACTCTCAGGCTTGATCTTCAGGAGGTGGTGTTGAGAGAACACTAAGGACGAAAGCTTCTGATGAAGTGGCTGGAGCTGGTGGAGTAGCTACTGGAGTTGGAACTGGAGTTGTAGCTGCTGGTGCTGATGTTGTAGCTCTAGTGTCTGTCACTGGCACTGCAGCAGATCTCTGTCCTCTGGGCACTCTAGCAAATGTATCTGTGGTAGACTTTCCCTTCTTCTCCTCTGCTTCCTCCTAAAGTTGCTCAACTGCAGTTTGTATCTCTGTGATCTTGACATCAAGGTCATAGAATTTTGTCTCAACAATCCTTTCCAAGCTTCTGGTTCTTGGTCAGGGTGGCCAGCCTGCTCAATCCTCAGAGTGGATTGGATCAGATATCCAAGCTGGTCTTGCTTGCTCTTCAAGAAGACCTGAGATGCCTCTTCCATAGTTGGCATCTTTGCAGCCTTCTCAGCTTTAGCTTTGGCTTTCTTCTCTTGTGCTTGCACAGATGATGGTTCATTCTCAGTCATGACAACTGTGTTGTCCTCAAATTCAGGATAGATGGGAAGATGCTCTTTGTCCAAGATGTATTTGCCCTTGCCCATCTTTGAGTTGATGAGCTCCTTGGATGTGTGGGGCATATCCACAACTTCTCTTCTGATCAGCTGCAGTCCTCCTGATTGTTTCCAGAATCAGGCTCATAACCTTGAACTTCTGTGGGACATCAAATATGTGCAGCAAGTTGATAGCATGTCCTATGATCATCTTGTGATCACCTGACTTGGGTAGAAGTGTGTGCCTCAGAATCCAATTGATTGTTTGTAGTCCAGACAACAAATAGTGTACAGATCCAAACTTATGTGTGTCCAAAGCATCATCAGGGATCTCTTTGTACATATTGGCCATAGAGTTGTGGTCTTTCTTTTTCTTGGCATAGACATCCAAGTCATCCTCATGTTCCTCAGGAGCATTTATGAGTTTTGCCCATTCTTCAACTGTGGACTGGTACCTAGTACCCTCAGACATCCACACAATCCTTCCAGCTGGATAGAAGTGTGCAGTGGAGTAAAATTGCATAATGAGCTCATCATTTCACTTGGTGAACTTCTGAGCCACAAACTCATCAACTCCACATGCCTTGAAGCTGTCATATACACCAGGTAAGTGATCCTCATTCTCCTTGGTGAATTTCCAATCAACCCATCTCATGTCACACACTATGGGCTTCTTGTCAAGTAAAACAGTCTCATAGAAGTCCTGATGTTCTTTAGTGTGGAATCTGTAGTCCACAGCAGTCCTTCTCCTGGTGGCATATGGATCAGACTCTCTCCATAGCCTCAATCATGAATCCTTCCTGATTTTCATATTCTCTCCAACTGTGTGTGCATCATTGTGATCAGGGATCTTGGGCTTCAGCTTCCTCAAAATAACAGAATCATCTTCCTCTTCTTCTTCAGCAGCAGCCTGAGGCACTAGGGCCGTGTTCTTCTCCTCAGCAGGGATGTTCTTGGTGATCCTCTTGGGTTTTGGATTTGGAGCTAGAGCAGCAGTCTTAGGGCCAGTTTTGGGCTTAGATGGACCAGACCCTGATCTGATTGCATCTCCCATGAGCTTTTGAGCCTTGGGTGCTGGTGCTGCATCCTCTTCTTCTTCCTCTTCTTCAGAATCTTTCCTCATTGAGGGCTTGCCAAGAACTCTGGCAATAGTGGTTCTGGCCCTCTTCTTCTTCTTATCTTCTCCAGCTGCCTGTTCTTCTGTCTCAATAGTGAACTTCATAGTTTCACCTGTGGCAACTTTTCTTGGCTTAGACATGGGTTGTCTTCTTGCTGGCATCTTAGTTTTCAGACCAGGCTTTGTTGCAGCAGTTGTGCCATATTCTTTCTTAAGCACTTTCTTCTTAGAAGTGGCTTCATCTTCAACAGCCACATAGTCTTCATCCTCTGAATAAGAAGTTCTCTTCTTCCTTGTTCTGGTAGCAGCCTTTGGCAAGTTGCTTGGTGTGCTCCTGCTGCCATCATCATAGCTGCTGGACGGACTAGTGCCCTCACTTAACTGAACCTGTTCCTCTGACTTGTTCTGGCTGTCACTTTGGTCAGACATCTTGCAAGCAAACTGTCAGCAGACCCTGTGAATAGGTTATAGATGAGGTAGAGTAGATGAGCATCACAAAGTACAGGAGTTTTTGCAAAACAGATGACTTAAAAACTTAGTTCTAGTTCTTCACAGGAAGCATTTCGAATCTACCAATTTGTAAACTCGGTGATACCGAAGCAGCTTTTGGAACCTGAACTAGTGAACTCGGTCAGACCGAGTCGTAGTTCGGTGGTACCGAAACTGCTAGGGTTTCACAGAGAATCGAACTCGATCACACCGATTTGCAATTTTCGGTTGGACCGAAAATGCGTGTGCTCTGGCCTAAGCCAAAATCGGTGAGACCGATTTCTACAACTCGGTCGGTCCGAGATGAATTCAGCGGAGACCTAACCCTAAATTTTCAAATCAAACTAATCTACGGGACTTTTTTGCTGGATAGGATGATTTCAATTATGGCAAGAAACATGGCAGAGCAATGTGCTAGGAATTGGAGTTAAAGATTAGCACAATGATCAAGTCCGTACCGTAGAGCGCCGACGAACTTTCTACGGCGGCAACGGCGGAGTAGATTTCCGTTGACGGCGGCGAAGACCAGCGGCGGGAGGTCGCTGGCAACGAGAGGACGATCCGGAGACCAGAGGAGGCAGAGTAGGTTACACGAGGGTGAAGAGGTTCGGAGAAATTTCCAAATTTTGACCTAGCGGTATATATAACCTGACCCTGTCGGTGTGACCGAGTGGAACGACTCGGTGGCACCGAGATGCAACACTGCAAGCAGTTACTGCAACTCGGTGTGACCGAAAAGTTCTAATCAGTTGCACCGAGATTGAAAACCCTAGATCAACTTGGTGACTTGGTAGAACCGAAAAGGATGAATCAGTCAGACCGAGATGCACAAAGAGGTTTTGGAGGTTTAAGTCTATGACGAATCGGGATCTCCGAGTGCTCCTCACACAGAGTGGTTCGAAACTGACTTGATCAAACTTTGTGATGTAGCATGAATAGAGTTTGAGACGAGAAAAGCATAGATAGCTAGAGGGTGTTCTTAGGCATTCTTGTCCATCCATTTGGCAAAAGAGAAAGAGCCCAACAATCATAGCAACAAATGGATGTCCTCGAATGAGTAAAATATGCATCCAACATGCTCACACAAAAAATGGCAAATGAAATATGTGTCAAAGCATGCACAAACATTCTAGCATCTATCAAGCAATTGGCGATGACTAGGTCATCTATATATGAGTATATTGACTTAGGAGTCAAATGAGAACATTTGATCATAGGTCATACTCATCGTTTAAGCACAAGTGGGGTTACCACTTTTACATAAAGCATTGTTGTGTTCACACCATTAGAGTTGCTTTAGCTCATTGATTTGAGTAAAGCTCCCCCTAGATGTGATATTCCCCCTAAAGGGAATGAACTAACCTTGGGTTTTGTCGATGATGACTTCATGTAGGTGTTGAAGATGTAGATGCTCAATGTTGATGTAGATCATTTGGAGCAATCCTTTGGAGTGAGTTGCACTTTCAATACCTACACGGGTTAGTCCCACAAGGAACAAACAAGGATATCCATAGACATAGAGTGATGCATACACAAACTGATGTCCATGAAGTCATTAGGTTACCTTGTCCCTTGTCTTACCAACAAGAGGGTTTATGACTCCTTGAACTAGTGCAAGATATGGAAGTTGTTTGCACTTGTCCTTGCCAAAATGATAGGAGTGAAGTATGTTGGCGGAGTCACCCTCAAGAACTCTCTAGTTCTTCTTCTTCTGGGTCCACACCATCTTGATGGGAACCCTTGGAGTCGTAGTTATACTTGATGAAGTGGAACTTGATGTAGTCTTGGGAACCCACTTGACCAAGGCCTTAGGTGCTTCTTCAAATGCATCAATTTCCTCTTGAAGCTTATCCTTGCCTTTTTGCTTGTGGTCTTGTGGTGGAAGATCATCTTGAGCTTGTGTTCCTTTGAAGGAAGTAGGATCATACTTCTCTTGTTGAGGAACAAACTTCGTCTTGGGGTATTGATCTTCTTCCCACTCAACTCCATTGACATTGAACTTTCGTTCAAAACCAACACCTTGATTCTTCCGGTGTCTTCCTTGCTTGCGCACAATTTCCTCAAATTGCTTACTTCTGGCAAGACTCTTGTAAACACCTTTCTCTATGATTCCCTTCAATAAGCTATTTTCTTGCTCAAGTGTAACTTGGCTAAGAGAATCATTAGTGGAATCAAGAGAACTACTAGAAGCATCAACATTGGATTTAACATGATTGTTGTTACTACTAGATGAAGAATCTTTCTTGTTCTTGTTGCTAGATTTAACTTGTGGCATGTAAGTAGACAAGAGTAAACGCTTGGCAATGTAAGAAGAACTTTTCTTGCGAAGATCATCATTGATTGCCTTTAAAAACTCATGCTCTTGGTCAAGGTTGAGCTTTTCAAAGTGTAGCTTATCATGAGTCTTTAAAAGTTCTCAATGATTTTCCAAGGTAGTTTCATGAGCTAACTTAAGAGTGTTTAGTTCTTTGGTTAGACGCTCAATCTCCTTCTTATCATCATCATTCGTTTTATCTTGATTAGCATGATTAATTGACGTTTCATCATAGTTTTCATCACAAGAGTTGTCAACAAGTAAATCATCATCACCTAGCAAACCATCTTCATCACTATTGAAATCAACATACTCGGGATGTGTTACCTTTGGACCTTTGGCCATGAAGCATCTTCCAATTCCTTCATTTGGTGAGTCAAATATGTCATAGGAGTTGGTTGACACAAGTGCTAGACCGGTTGAGCTTTTCAAAGTGTAGCTTATCATGAGTCTTTAAAAGTTCTCAATGATTTTCCAAGGTAGTTTCATGAGCTAACTTAAGAGTGTTTAGTTCTTTGGTTAGACGCTCAATCTCCTTCTTATCATCATCATTCGTTTTATCTTGATTAGCATGATTAATTGACGTTTCATCATAGTTTTCATCACAAGAGTTGTCAACAAGTAAATCATCATCACCTAGCAAACCATCTTCATCACTATTGAAATCAACATACTCGGGATGTGTTACCTTTGGACCTTTGGCCATGAAGCATCTTCCAATTCCTTCATTTGGTGAGTCAAATATGTCATAGGAGTTGGTTGACACAAGTGCTAGACCGGCAACACCTTCATCTTGAGTATATTCGGAGTCGGAGTAATAACTTATTTCAAAGTGATTGTCGGAGTCGGAACCGGATACCCACTCACCAACATGAGCTTGATGTCTTATTTTTGTGTAGCTCCTTGATGACTTTTACTTTCTTTCCAAATCCTTGCTTCTCCGAGACGGTCTTCGTTCATAACGATCATCTCTTCTCCTCCTTTCTCTCGGTGGTGATTCTTCTCTTCTACTTCTTCTTTTGGGAGAATCTTCTCGTCTTTTGTAGGGGGGGGGGGCGTACACTCATTGGAGTAGTGTCCGGGTCTTCCACAATTGTAGCAATTACGCTCACGACTAGAAGATCTTTTGTCATTGTAGGACCTTGACTTGGAACTTCTTTCTTTGCTTCTACTCTTGTGGAACTTGTTGAAGTTCTTTACCATTAGGCTCAATTCTTCATTGAAGTTTTGTTTCTCACTTGAAGATGTGAGAGTATCACATGAGTCTTTGTAAGCACCACTTGACTTGTTGTGAAGCTCTTCCTTATCCTTGAGTGACATCTCATGAGCAACAATTCTTCCAATGACTTCTGTTGGCTTGAGATCTTTGTAATTGGGCATCATTCGGATCAATGTGCACATGGTATCATATTTTCCATCCAAGGCTCTTAGGATCTTCTTGATGATGAATTTGTCGGTCATCTCTTCACTTCCTAAGTCGGCAATCTCATTTGTGATGAGAGCAAGCCTAGAGTACATTTCAGCGACACCTTCACCATCCTTCATTTTGAACTTGTCAAGTTGACTTTGAAGCACATCCAATTTGGATTCCTTGACGGAGTTGGTACCTTCGTGCATATCAATCAAAGTATCCCAAATTTCCTTTGCATTCTCAAGACGGCTGATTTTGTTGAATTCTTCGGGGCACAATCCATTGAAGAGAATATCACAAGCTTGAGCATTGTATTGTAGCATCTTCAACTCTTCCGCGGTAGCTTCACGGTTCGGTTCTGTCCCATCAAAGAATTCACCTTGCAAGCCAATACACACAATAGCCCAAACGGCGGGGTTATGTCCAAGAATATGCATTTTTCATCTTATGCTTCCAACTAGCAAAATTAGTGCCATCAAAGTAAGGACCTCTACGGTGGTAATTTCCCTCGCTAGACGCCATACTCTCTTAGGTTGTGAAATCAAGGCTATGACCACCAAAAGCTATGGAAATCAAAGCAAATGGAAACCAAAGCTCTGATACCACTTGTAGGATCGGAAGTATGTCTAGAGGGGGGTGATTAGACTACTTGACCAAATAAAAATCTAGCCTTTTCCCAATTTTAGTTCTTGGCAGATTTTAGCAACTTAGCACAAGTCAAGCAATCAACCTATACATGCAATTCTAAGAGTATTAGCAGCGGAATGTAAAACAATTGCACATGAAGGTAAAGGGATGAGATTGAGGGAGCAAATGCAATGTTGACACGGAGATTTTTTATCCGTGGTTCCGATAGGTGGTGCTATCGTACATCCACGTTGATGGAGACTTCAACCCACGAAGGGTAACGGTTGCGCGAGTCCACGGAGGGCTCCACCCACGAAGGGTCCACGAAGAAGCAACCTTGTCTATCCCACCATGGCCGTCGCCCACGAAGGACTTGCCTCACTAGGGTAGATCTTCACGAAGTAGGCGATCTCCTTGCCCTTACAAACTCCTTGGTTCAACTCCACAATCTTGTCGGAGGCTCCCAAGTGACACCTAGCCAATCTAGGAGACACCACTCCACGAAGCCATGAATGAAGAGTGGGTGGAGGGGTATATATAGTCCAAGACGCCGACCTGCGGCCCCGCACCATGGAGCGACCGCCGGCATCATAGCCCTCGCCGACGCCGGCTTCGCCTCTCGCATGCGCCAGATGATGGTCGACTCCATCCGCTGGTTCACCGCCGTCAAGAAGCGCGCAGACGACCTTGTTGTACTGCTCCAGCCCACGCGCCCAGGCTCCTCGTTGCCTGCCACCCTCATCGGCCTCCAAGGTGATGAACTCTTTGAAGCACTGCCGGCCCTGCAGTTGCCGGAGGTCGCGACGAAGAATGTGCACCTCGAGGCCGCGCTCGCCGTGCAGCGCCTCGCCATGCAAGAAACCATCGATCTGCACATCCACGTCTACGAGGAAATCATCTACATAGGCCACTACAAGGACAACTAGGACAGAAAGACGTTGGCCTTCTTCCAGCGGCTAGAATCTTTGGACGCCATTATTTAGAAGCACGTCGACCTGGCCATGAAAGCCGCTGCTACTTAGCCGTCGTTCGGTGGGCCGGCGCCCTGAGTCGAGGAGGTGGACGTCATCGATGGATGCATCTTTCTTCTTGCCTCCTGTAACCAGCACTGCATCGCCTTGTGGCCTTAATGTTTTATTAGTGTATGGCATTTCTATTCCAGTAGTAAATGACATGTGTGATCCCTTTCTCTTATTTGGCGTTAATTATTTGTAGTATCACAATCTTTGACCTGGTGTACTACTACCTAGGTCCTGGTGTCGGTGTCAAAACCGGCGGATCTCGGGTAGGGGGTCCCGAACTGTGCGTCTAAGGCGGATGGTAACAGGAGGCAAGGGACACGATGTTTACCAGGTTGGGCCCTCTCTATGGAGGTAATACCCTACTTCGCTTGATTGATCTTGATGAATATGAGTATTACAAGAGTTGATCTACCACGAGATCGTAGAGGCTAAACCCTAGAAGCTAGCCTATGGTATGATTGTTTTATATCCCTATCGACTAGCCCGGCCTCGGTTTATATAATGCACCAAAGGCCTAGGATAACAAGAGTCCTAGCCGAATACGCCGGTGGGGGAGGATTCCTTGTCTTGATCGCCAAGTCTTGTGGAATCTTCCTTGTATGTGGCGCTATCCAGACTGGCCCATGAGTATACGGCCATGGGGGGTCCTTGGCCCAATCTAACAAATCGGGAGATGACGTGGTGAGTACCCCCTAGTCCAGGACACCGTCAGTAGCCCCCTGAACCGGTCTTCAAGTTAGGAACGCTCCTCGATTCTTCCGAACTGTTCTTCATCTTCGATCGTCGGTCTTGAAAACTGGTTCAACAAATCTTCTCATCTTCGATCTTGAGGATCGCCGAAGTGCATCTGAAGAGTTTACACGTTGGGTATCTGAGGAGCCCCTTTAAGTTCCCGGCCTTTATCAATGCCTTGTTATTTTTATGCCACGCCTCGGGTTTGAAGTTGTTCCCGGGAGGCAGTGTCCTCTTGCGTCCGAGCTCCAACGCCGGACTACATTCGAGGTATCCTTCGCAGCCGAGCACCAATGTCGGACTGCTTCCGAGCTCCAACGTCAGACTATATCCGAGCTCCAACGCCGGATTATATCCGAGGTGTCATAGATCACCTTGGTTCAAAAAGTTGAAAGAGTTTAGCTAAGCTTAATACAGAAATGCCCTCTATGGAGCCAGCCACTGGCGCCCGAGCTTTATGCCGGACTGCTTCCGAGGTGGTGCACCACCTTGGCCATGGGACTGATTTTTATGAATTTAATTCCGAATTGTGCAATGTAATATCTGACAAGATGTATAGCCAGTATCCCTCAAGGTGTGTATCAGTCTAAAACCCGAGATGCACCTGAAGGCAAGCATAAAAACCACTGTTCCTAGTAGCCCCTGAGACTCAGGTCGATGCGCGAAATCGGCCTGAGGATCAATTCCTAGCTCGGCAGCATACATAGGAATAAAAACGTAGTGTAATATATCTTATATTTACTAATTGGAGGCACCTTTCGAGTGCTTACGTTAATCCACATCATCAAGATTAATTTAACCATTAGATTAAAATTTTAATGGTTAAGATCTGTTAAAAGTCCGTGACTAATATAAACATATGGTGTACGTAAGAATAGAACTTGCACGTATATAAAAGATAGACACAACCTTATAATATAGAAAAAGGAATCACGCTTTCCAAAAGAGAAAAAAAATAGAGAAGGGAATCACGTAAACAAGAGTCCTCATGCTACAAGAAAATACCATAGTACATAATCATATAAAAAAGAGTCCTCATGCTACAAGAAAAAGAGCCATCATGACTTTATAACAAAAAAGGCCATTAAGACGCACGACCAAGTCTTCCTTTGACAATATCTAACTTCTCCCATTGCAAAAGAAATATACTCCTCCGTTTTTGATAAAAAGTAAAAAAGATATGTAAGAATACTCACGTTCGGTCTTCTGAACAAAAGAAAATGCATAAGTACAATATTTAATGTTCAAGATTTTTCAGAAGTCTCGCCTTAAAAATGTACACCACTACTTGAAGAATTGTACCAACACGTATAATGAGAGGACATGGCTTTATTTAATATAAGAGAAAAATATCACGTACAAAAAAGGAACCCTCATGCTATAGAGAAGGAGATATCACGGTTTAAAAAAAATGCCATCAACTCACACGTCCAAGTTCTAGCCTTATCCGTTTTTAAGACAGAGAAAAGATGATAGGTACGAATAATCACAAGCCTTCTCCCAAAAAAAGAAAAACTAAAACAATAAGCTGTACGAATAAATAATCTTCTCCTCCCGTGAAAAAAACACACAGCCAAATTCGCGCCAAAACAAAACTACTTGCATCCTTCGCTTGGAAAATGACAGAAGGATCTTAAAATATAGGAGTCGACTAGCCTCATGTTAGAAGTAAATTCAATGCCTGATTGAAAAAGAAATTTCAATCTCACCACATGCAAAAATAAGACCCATTTAGACATGAACTTACATAATCTATCCCTAATGGATCCTAGATATCACTGTCAAGGTCAATAATATGCGAAATTGCTTAGTCTATACACATAAAACTATAGCATACTCCCTCATCCCAAAATAAGTGTCTCAACTTTGTACTAACTTTAGCCATCAAAAAATAATACATGTGATTATTGTTTGTTACAAATTGTTGCAAATAACTTATAATTTGTCCAGTATTATGATATCTGAAATTTAACCTCCTATGTTATACATGTTAATATAATTTTACTAATAATTGTCTTCAAATAATAGCTAGACCGTGCAGGTGCACGGGATGATGACTAGTTAGAGATAATAGTGATCGACGAACGGGCCCCTGAGAGAGGGTCGTGAGAAGTCGCCGCAATATACTAGCTTGATGCCGGATAGGTCCATATGGTACCTATTATTGTCCGAAGACATATATGCGCATAGTTCGTTCAAGCCGAACACTGAGCACTTCAATTCTCTCGCATTGAATAAGCAATGCAAGAGCCCCGAGACACTGGTCGGGTGGCAACACCAGATCAGGGGATCGATGTGCCCCTTTAATATTTATAGATAATGAGCGCAAAGCCCAGTAGCCCCCGAGCCTTAATGTGGGCACGGGTGGCCGAAGTAAGGATCAATATCTAGAGTAAAATCACAGATTATGTGTAATGATTCTATGTATCCAAGTACTTTACATCATTATTTTGATTCCATTGTGACCTATTATCAGTTGAAAGTGGCCCATCGTCGGCTTCTACCCCTTGGTAGATACTACACAGGGTGTTTCCGCACTAACGAAGCAACCCTTAGTCGACGTCTCGGTGCCCGAAGGCGATTTAGCAGAAACGAGGCAATCAGATATGCGGGCTTTATAACTTTTGCTTAGTCATAGGAGCTTTAAACTAGGGAAGCCAGCTATGAGCCCCGGGTTAGTGTTCGGCGACATCCGAGGTCAAGACGTAAACACTTCGGCCAATGTTATGAACGGCCCGTCATTCAACATAGTCATCGGATCGCTGACCAGTTTACGCCTATTGTGACAGTCAGTTTTCGGCTTTCTCCATTGAGGTGCTTAACCATGCGAGCTAGAAGCACAATCACAGTGGTTCTCTCTTTGCACGCCTGGCCGAACAAAGCGGAACGTAGGAGGCAAGCACAGGAGCCGGGCAACCCAACTATTGACCGAAGGCACAATTCAAAACCGATGCATATATAGCAATATCCGAGAATGTTTTTGCCGAATCCCTAAAGGTGTCCAGCGTTGCACTGCGAGACTAATGCTGGAAACGCACAAATAGTTTAAAACTGCCATAGGCTCGAAAAGCCAAAAAAATTATTCAAAAGATTAATGTCCGAACTAGATCAAGTGTTCGGTGCCAATCCGAAAATTGGACTTTTTTTATATAAAAAAGGTGCTTCTATCGTGCTTTAACATGACACATCCTATCTCAAGACTTCAAGCGGGTCAGCCAATGGCTTCAATCTCCTTATCCCGAAAGCGGAGTGCTTCTCCGAGGCTAGTTTAGCAAACTGTACTCGAGCTGATTTAGAGAGAAGCAAGGCTATCCGGCTATTGACCACACACTTGCATCGAGAAAGGAGTGATAGAAAAATACTTTGCAATGACTAATAAGAAGAACACTTATTATAAAACAGCTCACATAAATTTAAGAGCCCCCGAGTGACTTGGGTAAAAGAATGATTGTATGGACCGAAGTACTTATATCATATCTATGTTCACCCGAACTTTAAACGCGTCTTAACCGAGCGTCGGCTTCTCCGTCTTCGGTCAAAGACCGAAAAGTGTTATGTACTCCAACAATCGAAAATATCGACGGTGTTTCCGATAACCAGGCAATCAGGTCATAAGGCTGTAATGCATAAAGCGCTCGGGAACTTATGCTATATTATCGATAAAGTGTAAGAAGCATCTTCAAGAAAATAGTACCCCACCGATACCTTTCTTACGTGCTCATTGTTAATATGAGACTTGTGCAATAGATTTTTGTACTCATGAGTTCCGTTGTGTGCCGACCATTATTGAAAACAGTAAGAGCGCTAGCTTTCGGCTTCACCGGTCGAGGTCCGCTCGGTGACCCGATCGTGACAATCGCAGAGGTGCTCCCTTTACTCCCTAGCCGAACAATCGGAAACGTAGGGGTAAACACAGGAGCAAGGCAACCCAGCTTGCAAATCGCTTAAGTCAATATGGTGCATATTGTGGCATAATACACGAACAAGGAACGAAGCCGTACAAGTATAATCATATGCAAGAGTAAAGGCTTCATGAAAGAAGCCCCCAAGTGAACTGGGTATTTAAATTTGTCCGTCACAAACAAAGTTTGGACAAGGAAATTTTTACAAGCAACTTTTTTCCAAAAAAGTATAATGCTTGACCGAACCGAACACAAGTTAAAAATTTAAAACTTTGAGCATGAAGGCAACTTAGCTGGTTAATGTGTTCGGTATTGATGACGCGGTCCGAGCTTGATGTGGGACAAGGTTCCATCCTCCAAGCCGGTCCCGAGGTGGCGGAGCAAAGAGCTCGGCACTCCGAAGTGGTGACATAGCACGGTCAATGCAGGCCGGCAGAGTGATGCCAAGTCCCGGCATGGGGTAATGAAGTGTTGTGAAGCCCCGCCCGGTGAGGTGACGCCTAAAGGATATAGTCCGGTGGATCATTTTCCTGTGCACAAAAAATAGTGCAAACTGGGGTTAATAGTAATAATAATAATTAAAAAAATGTTGCATAATAAATAATTTATGCAAAGTGAGTAATAAAAGAAATATGGCCTGGCGCCGAAGTCAATGTCGATGCAGGGCGTCGGCGTGATGCAGTAAAGGCGTGGCAAAGCCTGAATTCACAGGTCGGTCCGAGTTCCGGATGCGGCGTTCGCCGGACTATGTACGGCAACTGAACGAACCACCATGCGACCTCGATAATGTGGCCACCATTTGATAGACCTGTGTACATATGATGGACAAACCAGAGTAATAATTCCTTGAGAAAAATGAACCCAAACAAGCAAAAAATACTAGGATTAATAGCACCTGGTTTATTTGTTGCAGCAATCCGATGGAAGGTGATTCCCAAAATTGGGACTCGATCCGCGCACCCATTGCCTGATGGGTGATAAAGCGACGGCATGGCAATGCTGGCAAAGGTTGGCTTGCCGAGGCAAAGCCCTCGGTCCAGCTAATCGTGACGAAGTTGGTCGGCTGGTGACGCCAAAGTCACCGGAGTAGGTTGATGAAGAGATGATGAATCCCCCGGTCCAGCTGAGATGTCGAAGCCTCGATGTCAGTCGATGAGTCGAAGTAGGTCGGCATGATGGACACCAGCTTGAAGGAGCAATAGTGCGGCCCTGCCGATGCAGATCGTGACGTGGTCAATGCCGGCTTGATGAAGTGACCGTGCGGCGATGCCGGTGTGCCCGCTCCGTGTAATCCGTGGGGGGCGATGTTGGTGATGATTTATCCGTTGCGATGCCTAACTCTTGTTCGGCTGGCCGAGATGATGATCCGAAGAAGTTGAGCTCGGCTCAACAAAGTGACGACGTGTCTAGCGCAGGTCGGCAGCCGTGGAGCAATATTGCCGGACTGGTTTGACACCAGCATGATGTTGAAGATCATGTTCAAAGGATTTTAAAGTTAGTGGGATGTGTTCGAACAAAACACAATACCCCATACAAAACTTCCTTCAAAAGGATGTCCAAATCCCGTTCATAAAAAGCGAACTCGGGTCGGATTCGTTTTCACGCAGAAAACAGATCCGAAAAGTGATGCACTAATCGGAAGGTTCCCGGAGTTCGGACGGTCGGATCGAGCTAAAATTTTGAGGGGTGGTAGATATAGGAATTCTGCAGCCGATCAACAGTTGGGTCTTCCAAAGGATGTCCGAGCTAGAAGCTGGACACCACGCCCTAAACTCGTCCAGATTCCCGTCCAGATTTGACATGGCTCCGGTATATCGTGGATTGCCAGAGATTCCTCCATCGGAATTCGACGAAATTTTCCGGGGTTGTTGTAGATTCAGTTCCACACAATTCCACCAAAGCGATTGTTAAAACGACACTTGAGGAGGCGGTGGCGGCGGACACAAGTCCGCTGTCCAAAAAAACAGTACGATCGCCCGAGGGCAATGTTGACGTTGAGCCCCCTGGCTCCCTGGATGATTCCTCCATGATCTTGATAGAGATTGGAGTTGATGTTGATGAAGGCCATCATCCGAACATGACGATCGGAGGTAGGGCGCAGTCCTTGGTCGAACCAAGGTGACCAGTCGAGCTGGTGACGAAGATGCCGAAGTCGCAGTTGATCTGCAGGCGAGCCATCGACCTTTTGCCGAGCACACAGCAGAACTCTCAATGAAAGCACCAATGTCGGTGTCAAAACCGGCGGATCTCGGGTAGGGGGTCCCGAACTGTGCGTCTAAGGCGGATGGTAAAAGGAGGCAAGGGACACAATGTTTACCCAGGTTCGGGCCCTCTCTATGGAGGTAATACCCTACTTCCTGCTTGATTGATCTTGATGAATATGAGTATTACAAGATATGATCTACCACGAGATCGTAGAGGCTAAACCCTAGAAGCATCCTATGGTATGATTGTTGTATATCCCTATCGACTAGCCCGGCCTCGGTTTATATAATGCACCAGAGGCCTAGGATAACAAGAGTCGTAGCCGAATACGCCGGTGGGGGAGGAGTCCTTGTCTTGATCGCCAAGTCTTGTGTAATCTTCCTTGTATGCGGCAGCTATCCATACTGGCCCATGGGTATACGGCCATGGGGGTCCTCGGCCCAATCTAATAGATCGGGAGATGACGTGGTGAGTACCCCCTAGTCCAGGACACCGTCACCTGGTTTATTAGTCCCTTTTGTAATTTGTGCTAAATTTTGACCAAAGATTTAACTGACAGAATGTTAGTGCATGTCAAAAAAAATTATATCATTTCATTTGTATTTGAACATAGTTTTCAATGATATAATTTTTGGTGACATGCATGAACCTTTTGTTAGTCAAATTTATGGTCAAAATTTGGCACAGATTACGACGGGGAGCAATAAACCAGGACGGAGGTAGGCTGGTCCGTCACCATCGTGTTTTGTATCTAATTTTGACTTCAGCAACCCAACCTACATGAAGGGAGTGCTGTATATATTGGCGCAACAACCAAACTTATAAAGTATATTCAAAACTGAGCGTACTAGAAGTCATGAGTTCAAAACGAGAAAGTGGAACAAGTACAACATGCATGTGCCATTCGCGGCGCACCCCCACACGGTAGCGGTGCACAATGTAGTAACTAGTCTCTTCTTGACCTGCATTTACATTAATACGGCTTGAATGCCAAGGAGGGAGAGGGTAGCGGTTCCCGATACGTTGAACAGTCAATGATGCATCCTCAATTAGCATGCAAAGGGAACTAATTGGAGAAGCAGACTAGAGCCAGCACGATGTGAATGCAACAGAGTTTGGACTCTCATATAAAGGCGCCCCACCACTCCAATCCTTCTACTCCTAGTCTATGTGCAACACTGCTCACTCCAATCCAAGACCAAGTGACCAGAAGCCACAAGCACCTATGGAGGCGATGGACGCGAGTGGTAGTTGGCTGTGCCAAATCATCCAAGACGCCGGCCTGCGGCCTCGCACCGTGCAATGTTTCCAGATGGTGCAGGCGACCACGGGAGTCGTTGCCCTCGCTGATGCCGGCTTCGCCTCCCGCATGGACGACATGATGGTCCACTCCATCCGCAAGTTCACCGCCGTCAAGAAGCGCGCGGATGACCTTGTTGTACTGCTCCAGCCCGCGCACCCAGGCTCCTCATTGCCTGCCAGCCTCATAGGCCTCCATGGTGATGAACTCTTTCAAGCCCTGGTGGCCCTGCAGTTGCCGGAGGTTGTGACGAAGAATGTGCACCTCGAGGCCGCGCTGGCCGTGCAGTGCCTCGCCATGCAAGAAACCGTCGACCTGCACATAAATGTCTATGAGGAAATTGTCTTCATAGACCACTACAAGTCCAGCGAGGACAACAAGACATTGGCCTTCTTCCAGCGGCGGGAATCTTTGGACGCCATTGTTTAGAAGCACGTCGACCTGGCCACGAAAGCCGCTGCTACTTAGCCGCCGTTCGGTGGGCCGGCGCCCTGAGTCGAGGAGGTGGACGTCGTTGATGGATGCATCTTTCTTCTTGCCTCCTGTAACCAGCACTGCATCGCCTCGTGTCCTTAATGTTTTATTAGTATAGTACTCCCTCCGTTCCCAAATATAAGTCTTTCTAGAGATTCCAGCAAGTGACTACAAACGGAGCAAAATGAGTGAATATACACTCTAAAATATGTCTACATACATCCATATGTTGTATTCCATTTGAAATATCTAAAAAGACTTATATTTAGGAACGGAAGGAGTATATGGCATCTTTATTCCAGGCGTAACATTTTCACTGTGAGGTAGGGGCCGCAGTTGAGCAAACCGACAATCGGCAAATCCCCACCCCATACACCGCGCGTCGGCTGAGTTTAGGATTAGAAGAGAGAAACAAGGAAGAAGAGCTAGTTGTAGCATGGACGTTGTTGTCAGATGGGACTTGTGTAGATAGAATAGGAGTACTGAGCACTCGTACCTCCTTTTTTAGGGAAAAAGTAGTCGCATGTCTAGTACCACTAGTTGGGTGCGTGCGACCTATACCTGTAATCACTTTAGGTCTCCTTTTCGAACCGCAACTATGCTTCACAGTACATATTTTTTCACGCATTTATCCTCCTATATGTACTCCTAGGCTGTTTCCACGTGCTCCCTTTAGCCGATATGTGGAACATAGAGCATCTAGGTCGTAGTGCATGCATGACTCGGAGCATATGCCGGGGTACTTTACATTTCAGACCTCACGAATTACATGCAAACCCCCCGCAGAAGAATAAATAAATAAATGAATTACTACATGAAACCGGATTATTTTCGTAGAAACCGGAGCACGTTCATCAAATTTTGGACATAACACATTTATAAAAAATGACCGGACCTAAACCAGTCTAAGGGCATCTTTGATTTGCAGGATACCGAAAACACAGGAATGGGGAAAGTATGATGGCAATGAACCGAGACGAGGAGAACTCTAACTCAGTTAGAGGTTACAGTTAGATTCTAACCCTAAACTAACTCTAACCAAAGAGGTCTATGGATGGCAGGGTTAGATTGACAATAAATGCTCTTTCTCAATCATTTGACTACTTTGGACCCTATTTCCTGCCGGATTTTGTGTGGCCGGCTCTTGTGTGGCCTCCTCCCGCTCACAATTGACGTAAACGAACCATCTTTATAAATCAAGCATGCAAAACATGATAAATTTTACTTTGTCCATACAGATGAGATATCTCACTTAAACATACAAGTCGTTAATCAAGCTTCACAAAAAATACACTCCATGAAACAAAGCATGAGCTAACTCATCACGGAAGTCATTCACGATAGGGAGGGATCCCGAAGCCCCTCACGCACCCAGGGAGGAGCTCGTCATCGTCACCCTGGAGGAAGGCTCTGTAGAGCCCAAGCCCTGGGAACCTCTCCGACGCAGGCGCTTGCGAGTTGAGGTCGACATCGGCATGGGTAGCAGGGCCGCTTGCCGACGACTGCGAACCAAATCTTTGTGCCTCTAGATATAATGCAAGCCTAAAACTGAAATACCTAGAAAGGTGAACTGAATCTTTGGGCCTCTAGAAATAATGCAAGCCTGAAATTGAAATACCTAGAAAGGTGAAATGAATCTTTGGGCCTCTAGAAAGATTTATTACCTCCTCAAGCAGCATCAAACAATTCCATGTGTGCACCACAAATCTATACCAAGCTTAATCGGGATCTACTTTTCCAAATCAGGATATGGCTGTGAGACAGAGAAGGAACGAACAAACTCACCCCTCTCGCGACCTCCCTGGTAGATGCGCCACCGCCGCGCACGACAGAGGGAGAAAACGACCGGTGAAGGGGGAGCGAGGCGATCTTCGGAGGCCGGAGGGAGAGGGCGGTCGGAGGAGGGCAGCGGAGGCCAGAGGGAGAGGGTGGTCGGAGGAGAGAGAGGGCGAGCGACGGAGCGGCGCTTGGGCGGGCGGCCCGATGGGGAACAGAGAGGAGTCGTGCGAGGGGGCAGAGGGAGCGATCTGGTGCGGGCAGGGGAGATTTTTTTAGTTCTCTTTTAGTGGGCCCGAGGAGAACTAACCCAATTAGAAACTCTCCATCGGGCTAGTTTTTTTAGCTGGGTTAGAGCAAACTAGCTAAAACTAACCCCTCCTGTTTGGATACTTTGAGGCTATTTGAACCCAAACTAGCTCTAACTCAGGGATCCAAACAAAGAGGAGTAGTACTGTGCATGCTACAGTCTAGACCATAGCACATTGTTTTTTATGGCCACATCACCACATTGTTTTCTACTGCTGGTTCACTGGGTTGACCTGCTCCGCACTGCTGGTTCACTAGGCTGCCGTGGTTCGCACTCCTCCAACATGAGTAGTACTAGTATATACACTATATATACCGCATTATTCTTTGCTCCTTCTTACTACGTACTTCGCCGACATGTGGGAGAGCCAGCATCCAGGTCGACGTGTCATGCACCAGATTAGAGTGCGGAACGGAAGGGGGGCATCACCCCGGTCGTAGCGCCAGTAATTCATGACTATAGTGAGTAGTCATATCACAAGTCTTTCCAGCAGTAACGCGCCGTCAAATCGCACGGCCCGACCTTTCCAGTAGTAAGTAAGTTGAATCCGCTACTCCCTCACCCTCCTCGCCTCTATGTCAAACCGCCTACGTGAAAACTGCCGCGAGTACTGCCCGGGAAAAGCCCCGCCCTCAACTTTTAACTACGCGAAAATAGTTCGAGCTTGTTCGTTCTATATAAATACTAGTACTGTATGTTTATTCACCCGTAGGGTTGTTCAATGAATGGAGGGTCGGGGAGCACAAACGAACAATACTACTACTAGTAAGTAGGGGTCATACAGTTAATCACCTTAAATAGAGAGTTTCTTTTCTTTAATGCCACGTACACAAATTGAAACGCATGTTGTGGATAGAAAAAGATAATCACTCCACTATATATGTACACAGGGGCCTGAGCGCTTGCTTTAGTAGGGTTGGTCTCTTCATTCTCTCATCCTCTCCAGATCTAAGCAAGACAGCGGTAGCGACATTTTCTCTCTGCTCACCGCTGGTCACAGATCCGGCCGGATCCCTTCGGCCGGTGTGTGTAGAGGACTAAGGTGCATCGTTCATGCGGTCATCACCGGCGAGGGAGGAAATCCACAACTGCCGACGGGGCCCGATCCTCCGCCGTCTGTTGTTTCTCCGACACGGCGCTGCTCGGAGGTCCTCCGACCCTTCTTCCTCCACGTCAGACAGCGCAGATCCGACCTGCCGCCGCCGACATCCCGACGACCCTCAGGTATAAGTTCTTCAAAAGCGGCCTTGCTGTATTGCCCCAGCTCCCCACGTGTCTGCATGTGCATATTTTTCTACTTCCATCAGGTCTTCCAAATCCACCTAAATTTTTAGTATTATTAGAGGTAAAGCTACCTCATGCATT
Source organism: Aegilops longissima (assembly GCA_021605205.1). Taxonomy (NCBI): domain Eukaryota; kingdom Viridiplantae; phylum Streptophyta; class Magnoliopsida; order Poales; family Poaceae; genus Aegilops; species Aegilops longissima. The sequence continues at coordinate 410,413,936 of CM038676.1, read as the reverse complement.
CGAATCTAGGACTTGGTTCAAACAACGAAGAAAGGGGGGAAAGTCGTAGCATGAATCTAGGACTTGATTCAAAGAGGAAATAACAGGGGGAAAGTAGTAGAGACCTAATACCCAACCGGTCTCTTGGTTGAAAAGGGAAATAATGGGAAACGCAGTACAAACTGGATAAGGAACAGATCTATTATTGGTTGAAAAAAGGATAGAAAGTGGTGGCTGGTGGACAAGTCAACAGAGTATGTCCAGGATTAGATTTGCCGCCCTCACATAGTAAAAGGTCCCCAGGATTAGATTTGCTGCCCTCACAGAGCATGAACAAACTCGTCATCACCACTTTATGCCTCCTTGTAGGTACATTGTGCTGATGCATCCACTATCGCATGGCCTTATACCAACTTTTTGTTGTTGTTAATGTAAGCGCGCATGTAAAATGAAACGGTCACACTGTTACCTTAAGGACATGTCTAACCAGTGTTATTGTTAATCTAATGCCTCCAGTGATATGTTGAAGTTAAAATATGTTACAAATGGTACTCCTGTTGTTTTCCCCAGCATGATAAGTAAGTTGCTTCTTTACGCTGCTGAGTGACCTGGTGTCCCCACGGTCCCATGCCCTTAAACCAACTCTTTAGCTGTTGTTGATTTACTGTATCTGGTAAACAAGCAATGCCACCATTAAAGTAATCCCATATTTGACGAATGTCATTGTTGATCGTAATGCTTCCGGTAACATGAAGCATTGCTGACGTTTTAAAATTTCTACTATCCTTGCGTGATTGCCATGAACATAATTAAGATGCTTCTTTTCATTTCGTGTATGTTTCATATATTCTTATTGACCAGCAACTGTTTACTTTCTATCTTTTTGTGCAGATAGGGATATCCATTTCACCTTGTTGCTATTGTGACCTTTTGGTGAACTGTACAAAACACTTTTTTGGAATGAGTGTCTTGTGCAGTTCAACTAAAATGTCACGTGGGCAACATCTCTCAATTTGGTGGAACTGCACAAAATGGTGATTGGAGTTTCCAAAATCTCCATCAAATTCTGCTGGTAATCTCGTGCAACATTTTATTAGACTTTGCAAGATGATTCGTCACTGTCACCACAATGGCACTTTATTTTAGTGGAACTGCACAAAAGGATAAACAAATTATAGTTGCACCTTACATGAGCAAGAAAGCCAACCTTAATGTTGTTGAATTTTAGTGCAACTACTAAAGAAGAACCTGCCAACTCACGAGAGCAAGTACTTCTTGTTAGCTGAATGATGCAATCTTTGCTTCATTTCAGGTGAACTGCAGAAAAAGGCGCATGAATTGAATCATGGATCTCCAGGCTGGCCTCATCCGAGTGGATTTGCAGGTTCACCATATCAAGTCGTGGCGGCATAGGGCCCCTCACACAGGTCAGTACTATCCTTTATCAACATGATTGTGCTTTGTCATACTATGCTAATGTTTTATTTTTTAAATAAAACTATTATATCGCAATCTTTTCTCATTTTGGAAATAAAGTTTGCTTCAACTAGTGCCACTATTATAGTAATCATGCTCTTTCTTATTTGTGCAAATAGAAATACTCAATTACAGATGTTGTGATGGTCAAGAGCATTCGCCAAGTTCTTGGGTTGTATGACACGGCTAGCCAAGATGGATTTAATCCCGATATTAAGTTTATCAAAAGGCTCTAATGGGTTGGTTCTGAATCTTGCAAGCTGGGAATCAATGAGATGTGTAGGCATCTTTGTTGTACTTATTGTTTGAATCTTATTTGTTGGTTCTGAATCTTGCAAGCTGGGAATCAATGAGATGTGTAGGCATCTTTGATCTACTTATTATTTGAATTTTATTTGTTGGTTCTGAATCTTGCAAGCTCGGAAACACTGCATGATGATGCAGAGGACAACAACCATAACAAACAGTTCAAACTTGGTACTATTATCTATGTGAAAGTGCGACAAATGTGCTGATCATGTGTGTCCTGAGAATAATAATTCTAATTGTTGTGCATGTTGATCCTGTGGCACTGATAGAACAAGCCGATGCATTGCTTGTTTTAAGAATAAATTTCTAGTAAAGCTAATTAAATTTATGTAAAGTGACCACTAACACTTGTTATTACAGTACCAATACAGACCCGCTCGTGAACCGACGTGTGGCCGAAATAGGTTTCTTAATGGAGGCGTTTGAATGCGCTGAGGGTGCATGTTCTGCTGGGCGTGCAGCGGGCGAGGGAGGGGTAGTAACTATTGTCGCCTGTACACACTCATTTTACTGTTGAATCTAGTTCCCCAAGAGCTAAAAAATGAACTGCTGCCGCCGCCTATCCACTTGTTCACTTGAAGAGACTCCAATGGCGATTCGAGGGGTGAGCCTGCTGGATATGGACTTCAGCAAGGAGTTCACCTTTGAGTTCGCCGTTAAGTCTCATGGCTGCACCAAGTTGAATGTGATGTACACCAACAATCCGGACTCAATGAAGCTCTGCCTCGCCGTGTTCAAGCAGTACCTACAGGACGAGAGAGCACAAGGTCGTAGGACTAGACCTTGTGCCCATCCATTCATCTCCTGACAGGGACCAGCGGATCACGGTCACCCAGGTATGCGTGCGGGACGAAGTTCTCGTCTACCACTGTTGTAGGGCCATCAGAGGTTCTGGAGCATTCGCCCGTTTCATCGGCAGCTCCGACTGCACCTTCGCTACGGTGGAGAGAAGGAAGAACGCGACGATTCGGCCATCTGGTGCAACAAGCTTGTCGACATCCAGAAGCAATACAAGATAATCGGCAACGGGCCGGAGAAGGACTCTGTGGTTGACCTCGCCGAGACCATCATCGACCCCTGCTACGCCAACATGAAAGAAGATAACGATACCAAGGACCTGAACACGTGGGAGGTACCTCTGAATCTAGCCTACATAACCTACATGGCCAAGGACGCATACACATGCTATGACATGTACAGGCGGATCTTGGACATGAGGGCGTGTCTGCTTCCCGTAACCGACAAGTACACGGACAGCCGCAGCGTCATGATCAAGCGTGCCAGGAAGATCTAGATGTTGTACTTTATCTGTTTAAGCACCTTTATCATCTGAGTGTTTCATGCATTAGCCTATGTGTCGTAATTATTTGTTTTGTCCGAAATATTTCTTCTAAGAACCCATTAACCTGTTTGCTTTTTTAGTGGCTATTTGCTTATGTGTGTAACTAGTTCACTTGGCTGCCATGCTTTGAATCTCCTTTCTCCCAACATATTCCCCTTCACAGGTGGACCCAGCAGGTCTCGTACACAGACATATGGGACCAACCACCTATCCATTTGTATTTCTTTATTTTTTTTCAATCTTTCGTCCTCTTCCTATACAGTGGCTGGCCATCATAGCTTATGGCGTTGGCCATGCCATCCCTCTACTCCCACACATTGTCCGGCAGCGACAGCTCCACCGGCCCACCCTCCACCCGAACAAGTTAACCCTCGTACTCCCCTCTGCATGCACCTCCCCCGCTCCGGTTTGTTCAGTCCGAGGTCTCGACGTCGTCCTCCGCCTTGGTGCTCTCGTCGCGGCGCCGCCGTCTGTCGTTCCCAACATGGTCAGCAAAACAAGAGGAATCGAGAGACAATTGTTTGTCGAGAGGCTGACAATCCCGGGCCCACCAGGTCCATGGCCTAGGTTTTGTTGTTTAACATGGGCAGCCCACGACATGTTTCAACATTTTTTGGATCCAGCAGGTATCAAGCGACCTCTGGGCCTCCCAACCTAGCTTGTCTATAACATCAGCAGCCCAAGTCATGTTTATTTTTTCAAGACGACGCACAGCTCAGTTTTTTTTTCTATAAGAATGCAAAACTAAACCTATGTTTTCCCTTCTATAATAGTATATATATATATATATATATATATATATATATATATATATATATATATATATATATATATATATATCTTATTTTATTACATATATATAATGAAACAATATAAGGTTCCGTTCAATCTGTCGTTCGTCCAACCCTTTTATAGACCTTCCCACTTCCTTTATTTTTTGTTTTCATTAATCCTATATCTGAATTTTCTCCCACTTTCATTTTCGATGTAAACTGAGTTTTCTCCCGGTACTTTTCCCTAGAACCAAATCAACTGTCCCACGTCTAGCCTAAAAAATAATAATACCCCGCGTCCTTTTAACTCATCAAATTAAAATGATATTATATTTCGTAAATTGAAAGTTCTTACAAAATAATTATTATTATTATTATTATTATTATTATTATTATTATTATTATTATTATTATTATTGTTTATATATAACTTGGCAAGTTAACTCCTAGTGATTGCGTACATAAGCTTGCAAAGATTTTACTGACCAATGCAGTAATAGACGTGCAATCATGTGTTTATGTTTTTATAACATTTCTCCATCCAGCCCAACATGATATTTTCACCTAGCCCAACAAGTCCGCGGATTTCAAGAAAAATGCAAATGGGCTTTAAATTCTACCATAATATATAAACGGGCTGAATAGATGCTACATAATTGTTTCACCCAGCCCACCAAATGGACTAAAAAACCAAATGGACTGGCTGACATGTGGGCCAGTAGGTCGAAGCCTAAGCACTTTCACAAAAAATAAAAATACAAAGGTCGAAGCCTAAGCAAGGCGTTGGATTTACATCCAACAGTCGGCATTCTTCTCAATCTCTCGTCTTCTTCCCCAGTATTGTCGGGACCGCTTTGCTCCACCTCCGGCGTCGGTGGCTGCTTTTTTGCGTGCCACAACAAACGCTACCCCGCCAACGGCCAGGCCATCCCTCCACTCCTCACCTCCTTTATTCTCTGCCGAGTGTAGGCCCACCCTACACCCGAACCAGTCAAGTTTCCCACTCCTCTCCGTCTGCGACTCCATGCCGCGTCTTCCACATCTCCGGGTCGTTCTAGTCTGAGGCCTTGTCGTCGTCCATCGCCTATCTGCGCTCGATGCAGCATGGTCAACAAATGAGAGTCATCGGAAGAGGACTGTACATGGAGAGCCTGACGGCTGGGACCCACGAGGTCCATGGTCGCAGGCAAGGAAAGTTCCTCCTTATTAAGCTGTTTCCTCCCCCTGACAGCTGGGACCCACCAGTTGTATCTTCGCACGGAAGGAAGTGCCTCCTTGTTATGCGAAAAAACTATTCCTCCCGATGACAGCTGGGACCCGGCAGATTTGGTGGCTGACTTGTGGGCCTACTAAGCGGACGTGTACGCAGGGCTTTGTCAACTTAATCAACAAATGATTCTAGCAGCTGGACCATTGGATGTTAATCCAATAGTCGTGCTCCTTCTTCAGCCTCTGTTCTTGCTCCTGTCTCCCGTGGGCCAGTGCTGCCGCGCACCCGAGCCAGTCAAGTTTCCCACTCCTCTCCATCTACGACTCCACTGTCGCGCCTTCCCCATCTCCGGGTCGTTCCATTCTGGGGCCTCGCCGTCGTCCACCGGCCTTGGTCCGCTCGGCACGGTGTGGTCAACATGGTCAACAAACGAGAGTCATCAGAAGATGATTGTATGTGAGAGGCTGACAGTGGGGACGCACCACGCCCGTGGACGCATGCATGCAACTGCATCATTTTTACACTGAAAAATAATGTTTTCTCCCCCTGACTGTTGGGACCCACCAGCTACATCTTCGCACGCAAGGAAGTGCGTTCTTATTACGGGCAAAAAAAGATTCCCCCCTGACAGCTGGGACCCAGCAGCTATATCTTCGCACGCAAGGAAGTGTGTCCTTATCCTCCCTGATAGCTGGGACACACCCGGTCGAAGCGTACGTATCATTGTCTGTCTTGTCATGAACATGTACGTACATACTGGTCGATCGGTCGCTCTGCAACGATGAACCATGGCCGAGTAAGTAGCAGCACATGTCATAGTAGAGCCCCCCACATAGCAGTTCAGGTTGTCCCGTCTAAAACGTGTACATGTACATACAGCCGCACGCCAAAAAATACGGCCACGTACGTACATACGGGCGGGGCCTCGAACGCCTACTCGTGCATACGTACGGCCAGGGCTCATGTACATGGCTGGGTCGGAACGGAGAAACTGCGCCGTGTGTTCATCGGGAGCCAACCGGATTGGATGGAACAGCCGATCGAAACGAGGCCTGGCGTACTGCGGAACAGAGGAAACGGCCTTGTGTTCGACCGGCCATGGTCGAAACGGGATCCTGTTCATCGGGAGGGGTCTGGCATACCGCAAAACGAAGGAAACAGACTTCTCTTGGACCTCCTACGGTTGAAACAGGGTCCTATTGATCGGGAGGGGTGTGGCGTACCGCAAAACGGAGGAAATAGACTTGTGTTGGAGCGCTACGGTCGAAACGAGGGTCCTGTTCATCGGGAGGGGTGTGGCGTACCGCAAAAAGGGACTCCACAGGATACTGTTCATCTCCATCGTCGACTGCCTCCATGGGCTACTGTTCATCCACCGTCAACCTCCTCCAGCCTCCACCTGTGACTGTTCATCCACGGCGTCTCCCCTCCTGCCTCCACCAGCAATTGTTCATCCACAGGCTCCTGTTCATCCAGCCTCCACCGCTCCTCCAACGGCTACTGTTCAACTAGCCCTCTCCACGGGGTCCTGTTCAACCACCCCTCCACGGGGTACTGTTCAACTAGCCCTCCACGGGGTCCTGTTCATCCAGCCCTCCACGGGGTCCTGTTCATCCACCCCCAACTGGCTCGATCGAGGTCCTGTTCATCCAGCGGCAGCGGCCTCTACTACCACGGGGTCCTGTTCATCCACCCCCCACCGAACTGTTCATCAACCCCCAATAATGCTCTTTGTTCATCAAGAGGCAGCATCGATCGGCTTCAGTTAGCAGTAGTAGCGAAGGAATCACTCGGGTTCAGTTAACAGCAAGGGATCGATCGGGGTTCAGTTAGAGCCCAACGCCTCGCTCGGGTTCAGTTAGAGCGCAACACCTCGCACACACGCGCGTACGTGTACGAGAGAAACGCGCAAACCTCCATGCATCGCTCGGCCCCGACCACCCACCGTAACCGGGAACTCCCCAATATTTTCCTCGCCCTCGCTTCTACACGTTTTTTTCGTCATGGATGGCCCAAAGAATGTCATGCAGCTGCGTCTCCGGCCCGCCCAGGACGAAAATCCCATTTTCTGTCATGATTTTTTTTTCATAGAAGTAGGAGCCCAACACATCTATGATGATACCGGGTTTTGTCACAATTATCGTCATAGAAGTGTCATAAGCATGTCAGAATTTTTTTCGTTCGGCCCAAAATGTCACGAATGTGTCTTTTTTTTGTAGTGAATGCTATGGTTAGAATTTATTCTTAATACTTTCCTCGTAGTTGCGGATGCTTGCGAGGGGGTTAATCATAAGTAGGAGGTTTGTTCAAGTAAGAACAGTAGCTAAGCACCGGTCCACCCACATATCAAATTATCAAAGTAGCAAACACAAATCGAATCAACCTGATGAAAGTGACTAGATGAAATTCCCATGTACCCTCAAGAATGCTTTGCTTATTATAAGAGATCGTCTTGGCCTGTCCTTTGCCTCAAAAGGATTGGGCTATCTTGTTGCACTTTTGTTACTATTATCGTTACTTGCTCGTTACAAATTATCTTGCTATCAAACTACTTTGTTACTTACAATTTCAACACTTGCAGACATTACCTTGCTGAAACCACTTGTCATTTCCTTCTGCTCCTTGTTGGGTTCGACACTCTTACTTATCAAAAAGAGCTACAATTGATCCCCTATACTTGTGGATCATCAGAGATGATCATGTTTTGTAGAAGTTGTCGGCAACTGGCAGGAGCCTTATGGTTGTCTCTTTATTGTATGAAATGCAAACACCATGTAATTGCTTTACTTTATCACTATGCGCTAGCGATAGTTGTAGAAGCAATAGTTGGTGAGACGACCATGACGCAACGATGGAGATCAAGGTGTCGAGCCGGTGACGATGGAGATCATAACGATGCTTTGGAGATGGATATCAAAAGCACAAGATGATGATGGCCATATCATGTCACATATTTTGATTGCATGTGATGTTTATCTTTTATGCATCTTATTTTTCTTAGTACGGCGGTAGCATTATAAGATGATCCCTTCACTAAATTTCAAGGTATAAGTGTTCTCCCTGAGTATGCACCGTTGCAACAGTTCATCGTGTTAAGACACCACGTGATGATCGGGTGTGACAGACTCTACGTTCAAATACAACAGGTGCAAGACAGATTTGCACATGCGGAATACTCAGGTTAAACTTGATGAGCCTGGCATGTACAGACATGGCCTCGGAACACTGGAGACCGAAAGGTCGAGCGTGAATCATATAGTAGATATGATCAACATAGAGATGTTCACCATTGATGACTACTCCATCTCACGTGATGATCGGACATGGTTTAGTTGATTTGGATCACGTATCATTTAGATGACCTTAGGGATGTCAATCTAAGTGGGAGTTCTTAAGTAATTTGATTAATTGAACTTAATTTATCATGAACTTAGTCCAGATAATTTTTGCATATCTATGTTGTAGATCAATAGCTCACGATATAGCTCCCTTATTTTTGATATGTTCCTAGAAAAAAAATAAGTTGAAGGATGATAGTAGCTATGATGCAGACTGGGTCCATAATCTGAGGACTATCCTCATTGCTGCACAGAAGAATTATGTCCTTAATGCACTGCTAGGTGACACACCAATTGCAGGAGTAGATGCAGATGTTGTGAACATCTGGCAAGCTCGGTATGATGACTACTTAAAAGTTTAGTGCATCATGCTTTACGGCTTAGAACCGGGACTTCAGAAACGTTTTGAAAGCCACGGAGCATATGAGATGTTCCAAGAGCTGAAATTGGTATTTCAGACTCATGCACGTGTTAAGAGGTATGAGACCTCTGACAAGTACTTTGCCTACAAAGATGGAGGAGAACAGCTCAGCCAGTAAGCATGTGCTCAGGATGTCTGGGTACTACAATCGCTTGAATCAAGTGGGAGTTAATCTTCCAGATAAGATAGTGATTGACAGAGTTCTCTAGTCACTATCACCAAGCTACTAGAACTTCGTGATGAAGTATAATATGCAAGGGATGACGAAAACGATTCCCGAACTCTTCGCGATGCTGAAATCGGCGAAGGTAGAAATCAAGAAAGAGCATCAAATGTTGATGGTTAACAAGACCACTAGTTTCAAGAAAAAGGGAAAAAGATAAAGAAAGGGAACTTCAAGAAGAATGGCAAGCAAGTTGCCACTCCCGTGAAGAATCCCAAAGCTGGACCCAAGCCTGAAACTGAGTGCTTCTACTCTCAAAGGAAATGGTCACTGGAAACGGAAGTGCCCCAAATACTTGGCGGATAAGAAGGATGGCAAAGTGAACAAAGTTATATTTGATATACATGTTATTGATGTGTACCTTACTAGTGTTCATAGTAACCCCTAGGTATTTGATACCAGTTCAGTTGCTAAGATTAGTAAGTCGAAACAGGAGTTGCAGAATGAACAGAGACTAGTTAAGGGCGAGGTGACGATGTGTGTTGAAAGTGATTCCAAGATTGATACGATCACCGTCGCACTTTCGCTCTACCTTCGGGATTAGTGTTGAACCTAAATAAATGTTATTTGGTGTTTGCGTTGAGCATGAATATGATTGGATCATGTTTATTGCAATACGATTATTCATTTAAGTCAGAGAATAATTGTTGTTCTGTTTACATGAATAAAACCTTCTATGGTCATACACCTAAAATGGTTTATTGAATCTCGATCGTAATGATACACATATTCATAATATTGATGCCAAAAGATGCAAAGTTGATAATGATAGTGCAACATATTTGTGGCACTGCCGTCTAGGTCATGCTGGTGTAAAACGCATGAAGAAACTCCATGCAGATGGACTTTTGGAATCACTTGATTATGAATCATTTGATACTTGCGAACCATGCCTCATGGACAAGATGACTAAAACTCCATTCTCCGGAACAATGGAGCGAGCCAATGACTTATTGGAAATAATACATACCGATGTATGCGGTCCGATGAGTGTTGAGGCTCGCGGCGGGTATCATTATTTTTTGACCTTCACAGATGATTTGAGCAGATATGGGTATATCTACTTAATGAAACACAAGTCTGAAACATTTGAAAAGTTTAAAGAATTTTAGAGTGAAGTGGAGAATCATCGTAATAAGAAAATAAAGTTTCTACGATCGGATCGCGGAGGCGAATATTTGAGTTACGAGTTTGGCCTTCATTTAGAACAACGTGGAATAGTTTCACAACTCACGCCACCTGGAACACCATAGCATAATTGTGTGTCCGAACGTCGTAACCATACTTTATTAGATATGGTGAGATCTATGATGTCTCTTACCGATTTACCACTATCATTTTGGGGTTATGCATTAGAGACAACTGCATTCACGTTAAATAGGGCACCGTCTAAATCCGTTGAGACGACACCGTATGAACTGTGGTTTGGCAAGAAACCTAAGTTGTCATTTCTTAAAGTTTGGGGTTGATTATGTCAAAAGGCTTCAGCCTGATAAGCTCGAACCCAAATCGGAGAAGTCCATCTTCATAGGATACCCAAAGGAAACAATTGGGTACACCTTCTACCACAAATCCGAAGGCAAGATCTTTGTTGCCAAGAATTAAACCTTTCTTGAGAAGGAGTTTCCCTCAAAAGAAGTGAGTGGGAGGAAAGTATAACTTGATGAGGTAATTGTACCTTCTCTCGAATTGGAAAGTAGTACGTCAAATAAAATTGTTCCCATGATTCCTACACCAACTAGAGAGGAAGCTAATAATGATGATCATGAAACTTCAGATCAAGTTACTATTGAACTTCGTAGGTCAACTAGAGCACGATCCGCACCAAAGTGGTATGGTAATCCTGTCCTGGAAGTCATGTTACTAGACCAAGGCGAACCTACGAACTATGAAGAAGCTATGATGAGCCTAGATTCCGACAGATGGCTTGAGGCCATAAAATCTGAGATAGGATCCATGTATGAGAACAAAGTGTGGACTTTGGTGGACTTGCTCGATGATCGGCAAGCCATAGAGAATAAATGAATTTTCAAGAAGAAGACTGACGCTGATAGTAATGTCACTATCTACAAAGCTCGACTTGTCATAAAAGGTTTTTGACAAGTTCAAGGAATTGACTACGTTGAGACTTCCTCGCCCGTAGTGATGCTTAAGTCTGTCCGAATCATGTTATAAATTGCCACATTTTATGATTAAGAAATCTGGCAAATGGACGTCAAAACTGCATATCTTATAGAATAGTTGTATATGATGCAACCAGAAGGTTTTGTAAATCCTAAAGGTGCTAACAAAGTGTGCAAGCTCCAGCGATCCATCTATGGACTGGTGCAAGCATCTCGGATATACGCTTTGATGAGTCGGTCAAAGCATATAGTTTTATACAGACTTGCGGTTGAAGGAAATATGCCCTTGAGGCAATAATAAAGTAGTTATTTATATTTGCTAGTATCATGATAAATGTTTATTTTTCATGCTAGAATTGTATTAACCGGAAACTTAGTACATGTGTGAATACATAGACAAACAGAGTGTCACTAGTATGCCTCTACTTGACTAGCTTGTTGATCAAAGATGGTTAAGTTTCCTAGCCATTGACATGAGTTGTCATTTGATTAACGGGATCACATCATTAGAGAATGATGTGATTGACTTGACCCATCCGTTAGCTTGGCACTATGATCGTTTAGTTTATTGCTATTGCTTTCTTCATGACTTATACATGTTCCTATGACTATGAGATTATGCAACTCCCGAATACCGAAGAAACACTTAGTGTGCTATCAAATGTCACAATGTAATTGGGTGATTACAAAGATGCTCTATAGGTGTCTTCGATGGCATTTGTTGGGTTGGCATAGATCGAGATTAGGATTTGTCACTCCGTGTTTCAGAGAGGTATCTCTGGGCCCTCTCGCTAATGCACATCACTATAAGCCTTGCAAGCAATGTGACTAATGAGTTAGTTGCGGGATGATGCATTACGAAACGAGTAAAGAGACTTGCCGGTAACAAGATTGAACTAGGTATTGAGATACCGACGATTGAATCTCGGGCATGTAACATACCGATGACGAAGGGAACAACGTATGTTGTTATGCGGTTTGACCGATAAAGATCTTCATAGAATATGTAGGAACCAATATGAGCATCCAAGTTCCTCTATTGGTTATTGACCAGAAGTAAGTCTCGGTCATGTCTACATAGTTCTCGAACCCGTAGGGTCCGCACGCTTAACATTCGATGACGATCCGTATTATGAGATTATGTGTTTTGATGTACCGAAGGTAGTTCGGAGTCCCGCATGTGATCACGGACATGAAGAGGAGTCTCGAAATGGTCGATACATAAAGATTGATATATTGGACGACTATATTCGGACACCGGAAATGTTCCGGAGAAGTTTCGGATAAAACCGGAGTGCCGGAGGTTACGGACCCCGGGGAACTAATGGGTTGTAGCATACGATGCGGCTATATCTCCCACGTGTCGAAGCACGACTTAGAGGCATAACCGCATGGTGGTTTTTTCGCAAGAAGGGTCATCTTCACACAATCCCATGTAATGAACAAGAATGGGATAAAGAGAGTTGGCTTACAATCGCCACTTCACACAATACATAAGTAGATTCATACATCATTCAAAATACACTCATAGACCGGCTACGGTCAAAACCAAATGAAAAGAAGATAACCCCAATTGCTAGATCCCCGATCGTCCCAACTGGGCTCCACTACTAATCATCTGGAAACGAAACATAGTAACGACCAAGGTCCTCATCAAACTCCCACTTGAGCTCGGTTGCGCCACTTGCGCTGGTATCCTCGGCACCTGCATCTGTTTTCATAGAATCTGTGAGCCACGGGGACTCAGCAATCTCACACCCGCGAGATCAAGGCTATTTAAGCTTGTAGGTAGGAAAGGGGTAATATGGTGGAGCTGCAGCAAGCACTAAGCATATATGGTGGCTACCATACGCAAAAGAGAGCGAGAAGAGAGGCAAAGCATGGTCGTGAAACTAGAAGTGATCCTGAAACTACTTACGTTCATGCATAACTCAAACCGTGTTCACTTCCCGGACTCCGCCAAGAAGAGACTATCACGGCTACACACGCGGTTGATGTATTATTAATTAAGTCAAGTGTCAAGTTCTCTACAACAGGACATTAACAAATTCCCATCTGCCTCATAACCGCGGGCACGGCTTTCGAAAGATAATACCCTGCAGGGGTGTCCCAACTTAGCCCATTATAAGCTCTCACGGTCAAGAAGGATATTCCTTCTCCCGGGAAGACCCGATCAGTCTCGGAATCCCGGTTTACAAGACATTTCGACAATGGTAAAACAAGACCAGCAAAGCCGCCCGAATGTGCCGACAAATCCCGATAGGAGCTGCACATATCTCGTTCTCAGGGCACACCGGATGAGCCAGACGTCGGGTTGGCATAGACACTGATTGCCCAGGGGGCGCCGGACATCGCTCGGGTTGGACCAGCACTCGAAGGAGCACTGAACCGGGGGTTAAAATAAAGATGACCCTCGGGCTCGCGAAAACCCAAGGGAAAAAGGCTTAGGTGGCAAATGGTAAAACCAAGGTTGGGCCTTGCTGGAGGAGTTTTATTCAAAGCAAACTGTCAAGGGGGTCCCATAAATCACCCAACCGCGTAAGGAACGCAAAATCAAGGAACATAACACCGGTATGACGGAAACTAGGGCGGCAAGAGTGGAACAAGACACCAGGCATAAGGCCGAGCCTTCCACCCTTTACCAAGTATATAGATGCATTAATTAAATAAGAGGTATTGTGATATCCCAAAATATCCATGTTCCAACATGGAACCAACTTCATCTTGACCTGCAACTAACAACGCTATAAGAAATTTGAGCAAAAGCGGTAACATAGCCAAACAAGGGTTTGCTAGGAAAGGATGGTTAGAGGTTTGACATGGCAATATGGGAGGCATGATATAGCAAGTGGTAGGTATCGCAGCATAGCAAAAGAGCGAGCAACTAGCAAGCAAAGATAGAAGTGATTTCGAGGGTATGGTCATCTTGCCTGCAAAGTTCTCAGAGGTGTCGAAAGCTTGATCCTCGTAAGCGTTCTCAAAAGGTTCCTCGTTCACGTACTTGTCTCCCGGCTCTACCCAAAGCAAGAACACAAGCAAAGGACCAACAATCAATCACGGGCGATGCACAAACAACATGATGCAAAACATGGCATGATATGCGAGATGTGATATGCAATGCATATGCGTGCTCCGAAAGGGAAGAGATGAACAAGGCATCAACTTGGAAAACCAAGTATGCCGTTGGAAAGGTGAGATGATTTCGGTTGAAATCGATATAAAGATCACAGGATTCGGATGCACGGTTTGCAAATGACAAGCAAGACAAGATATGATGCAAACTGCTTAAAACAGCAACATGGCCACTTGGATGCAAAGTATAAATAAGCTATAGCACCCAAACATATGAACAAAATGCATAGCAGTGATTTACAGGAGATGCTCTACCAAACATGAACACTGAGCTCAATCTATAAACCACTAGAGCATGACTAAAACAGCATGGCAATAATGCAAAAGATAACAGTTTTTACAGAGTGAAAAATTTAGACATAGCAGAAACAAATTCAACATGGCATCTTTACAAGCTTGATTAACTCACTACCAGGCATGTCATGGCATGGAACAAGTACTAGCATGAAGTAGACATGAAAATGAAGCTATTCATGTGCAAAACAGCCACGTAGCATGTTTGAAATAAATCACATGAAAAAGACAAAACAGCATCATGATGTAAAATGACATGTTCATGAACTTGCTCAAATGCAGAAACTAATGCAACCACTGGATTGGTGGGATTTTTCTACCCCAAAAACATGTATAATATGTTGGGGTTACTGTAGAAAAATCATCACACGTGCAATAAGTTAAAACTGCCCTAAATGGAATATGACAGAAATGGCAGTTTTCCTTATTTGGATACGTCCAGAAATGGACTTGCCTGAAATGGAAAGAGATGGCTATCCAGAAATGGAAAGCGCGGGGATAAGGAAAAAATAGAAGGAGGAGGGCGCTGAGAGGCTGACTAGTGGGACCCTTCTGTCATAGAGACTACTGTTACAATTATCAACAGAGGGGAAAAAAAGGGGCGCGCGCCTGGGATTCGAACCCGGGTCTCCCCGGTGCGGGCATGCGTGGTCAACCACTGCGCTAGAGACTGGTAGTTGACAAAAAGAAGAGCGGACACCTTATGTACTAGCCCGTGGTCTGGGCTAGTCTCCTCTACGCATACAGAAAAGAAAACGACGACGACGCCGGCGAGCGAGGCGACGGCAACAGCGGCTAAGAAGCACCGGCGGGTGTGCGGGAGTGGTGTGTGAGCGCGGGGTAATGCAAACGGAGCTGCTACAAGAGTGCGTGTGTGGGGTTCAACTCGAGCACGAGCTCATGGCGAGCTTTGTTGGGGAACGTAGTAATTTCAAAAAAATTCCTACGATCACGCAAGACCATGGTGATGGCATAGCAACGAGAGGGGAGAGTGTCCGTCCACGCACTCGTGAGACCGAAAGCGAAGCGTTATAACAACGCGGTTGATGTAGTCGACGCCTTCACGATCCGACCGATCCAAGCACCGAACGACGGCACCTCCGAGTTACGCACACGCTCAGCTCGATGACGATCCCCTGACCGATCCAGCAAAGTGTCGGGATGAGTTCCGTAAGCACGACGTGGCAGGACGATGTTGATGCTCCACCGACGCAGGGCTTCGCTTAAGCTCATGACGATATGACTTCTCCGCGCAGGCTTCGCTTAAGCTCCGCGACGATATGACGAAGTGGAATATGGTGGAAGGGGCACCGACACGGCTAAGGAAAGATCCGTAGATCAACTTGTGTGTCATGGGGTGCCCCTGCCCCTCAGATATAAAGGAGCAAGGAGGAGGTGGCCGGCCAAGGAGGGGCGACCATGGGGGAGTCCTACTCCCACAGGAGTAGGACTCCTCCTTTCCTAGTAGGAGTAGGAGAAAAGGAAGGAAGAGAAGAAGGGGTGCGGCCCCTCCCTAGTCCAATTCGGACTAGGCCTTGGGCGCGCGCCTGCCCTAGGCAGCCCTCTCTCTTTCCCTGCAGGCCCAATAAGGCCCAATACTTCTCCCGGCGAATTCCCGTAACTCTCCGGTACTCGAAAAATACCGAATCATTCGAACCTTTCCGAACTCGAATATAGTCGTCCAATATATCGATCTTTACGTCTCGACCATTTCGAGACTCCTCGTCATGTCCCCGATCTCATCCGGGACTCGAACTCCTTGGTACATCAAAACTCATAAACTCATAATATAAGCATCATCGAAACCTTAAGCGTGCGGACCCTACGGGTTCGAGAACTATGTAGACATGACCTAGAACTATTCTTGGTCAATAACCAATAGCGGAACCTGGATGCCCATATTGGCTCCTACATATTCTCTGAAGATCTTTATCGGTCAAACCGCATAACAACATACTTTGTTCCCTTTGTCATCGGTATGTTACTTGCCCGAGATTCGATCGTCGGTATCCAATACCTAGTTCAATCTCGTTATCGCAAGTCTCTTTACTCGTTCCGTAATACATCATCTCGCAACTAACTTATTAGTTGCAATGCTTGCAAGGCTTATAGTGATGTGCATTACCGAGAGGGCCAGAGATACCTCTCCGACAATCGGAGTGACAAAACCTAATCTCGAAATACGCCAACCCAACATGTACCTTTGGAGACACCTGTAGTACTCCTTTATAATCACCCGATTACGTTGTGACGTTTGGTAGCACCAAAGTGTTCCTCCGTAAACGGAGTTGCATAATCTCATAGATACAGGAACATGTATAAGTCATGAAGAAAGCAATAGCAACATACTAAACGATCAAGTGCTAGGCTAACGGAATGGGTCATGTCAATCAGATCATTCTCCTAATGATGTGATCCCGTTAATCAAATGACAACTCATGTCTATGGTTAGGAAACATAACCATCTTTGATTAACGAGCTAGTCAAGTAGAGGCATACTAGTGACACTGTTTGTCTATGTATTCACACATGTATTATGTTTCGGTTAATACAATTCTAGCATGAATAATAAACATTTATCATGATATAAGGAAATAAATAATAACTTTATTATTGCCTCTAGGGCATATTTCCTTCAGTCTCCCACTTGCACTAGAGTCAATAATCTAGTTCACATCGCCATGTGATTAACACCCATAGTTCACATCGACATGTGACCAACACCCAAAGGGTTTACTAGAGTCAGTAATCTAGTTCACATTGCTATGTGATTAACACCCAAAGGGTACTAAGGTGTGATCATGTTTTTGCTTGTGAGATAATTTTAGTCAACGGGTCTGTCACATTCAGAGCCGTAAGTATTTTGCAAATTTCTATGTCTACAATGCTCTGCACGGAGCTACTCTAGCTAATTGCTCCCACTTTCAATATGTATCCAGATTGAGACTCGAGTCATCTAGATTAGTATTAAAACTTGCATCGACGTAACCCTTTACGATTTAACCTTTTTTTCACTTCCATAATCGAGAAACATATCCTTATTCTACTAAGGATAATTTTGACCGCTGTCCATTGATCTACTCCTAGATCACTATTGCACTCCTTGCCAATCTTAGTGGTAGGGTATGCAATAGATCCGTACACAACATGACATACTTTATAGAACCTATGGCTGATGCATAGGGAATGACTTTCATTCTCTTTCTATCTTCCGCCGTGGTCGGGTTTTGAGTCTTACTCAATCTCACACCTTGTAACACAGGCAAGAACTCTTTCTTTGACTGCTCCATTTTGAACTACTTCAAAATCTTGTCAAGGTATGTATTCATTGAAAAACTTATCAAGCGCCTTGATCTATCTCTATAGATCTTGATGCTCAATATGTAAGCAGCTTCACCGAGGTCTTTCTTTAAAAAAAACCTTTCAAACACTCCTTTATGCTTTGCGAATAATTCTACATTATTTCCGATCAACAATATGTCATTCACATATACTTATCGAAATGCTGTAGTGCTCCCACTCACTTTCTTGAAAATACAGGCATTTCCAAAAGTTCAGATAAAACCATATGCTTTGATCAACACATCAAAGCATATATTCCAACTCCGAGATGCTTGCACCAGTCCATTGATGGATCATTGGAGCTTGCACATTTTGTTAGCACATTTAGGATTGACAAAACCTTCGGTTGCATCATATACAACTCTTCTTTAAGAAAACCATTAAGGAATGCAGTTTTGACATCCATTTGCCAGATTTCATAAAATGTGGCAAATGCTAACATGATTCGGACAGACTTTTAAGCATCGATACGAGTGAGAAAATCTCATTGTATTCAACATCTTGAACTTTGTCAAAAACCTTTTTCGACAAGTCTAGCTTTGTAGATAGTAACACTACTATCAGCATCTGTCTTCCTCTTGAAGATCCATTTATCTACATGGCTTGCTGATCACCGAGCAAGTCAATCAAAGTCCATACTTTGTTCTCATACATGGATCCTATCTCAGATTTTATGGTCTCAAGCCATTTCGCGGAATCTGGGCTCATCATCGCTTCCTCATAGTTCGTAGGTTCATCATGGTCTAGTAACATGACTTCCGAACATGATTACCGTACCACTCAGTGCGGATCTTACTCGAAGACCCACGAGGTTTGGTAGCAACTTGATCTGAAGTTTCATGATCATCATCATTAACTTCCTTACTAATTGGTGTAGGAATCACCGGAACTGATTTCTGTGATGAACTACTTTCCAATAAGGGAGAAGGTACAATTACCTCATCAAGTTCTACTTTCCTCCCACTCACTTCTTTCGAGAGAAACTTCTTCTCTAGAAAGGATCCATCTTAGCAACGAATAACTTGCCTTCGGATCTGTGATAGAAGGTGTACCCAATAGTTACCTTTGGGTATTCTATGAAGACGCACTTCTCCGATTTGGGTTCGAGCTTATCAGTTGAAAACTTTCACATAAGCATCACAACTCCAAACTTTTAAGAAATGACAGCTTAGGTTTACTGTTAAACCATAGTTCATACGGTGTCATCTCAACGGATTTTAGATGGTGCCCTATTAAACGTGAATGCAGCTGTCTCTAATGTATAACCCCACAACGATATTGGTAAATCGGTAAGAGACATCATTGATCACACCATATCAAATAAAGTGCGGTTACGATGTTCGGACACACCATAACATTGTGGTGTTCCAGGTGGCGTGAGCTGTGAAACTATTCCACATTATTTTAATTGAAGACCAAACTCGTAACTCAAATATTCGTCTCCATGATCAGATCGCAGAAACTTTATTTTCATGTTACGATGATTTTTCCACTTCACTCTGAAATTCTTTGAACCTTTCAACTATTTCAGACTTATGTTTCATCAAGAAGATATACGCATATCTGCTCAAATCATCTGTGAAGGTCAGAAAATAACGATACTTGCCGTGAGCTTTAACACTCATCGGACCGCATACATCAGTATGTATTATTTCCAATAAGTCATTTGCTCGCTCCATTGTTCCGGAGGACAGAGTCTTTAGTCATCTTGCCCATAAGGCATGGTTCGCAAGCATCAAGTGATTCATAATCAAGTGATTCCAAAATCCCATCAGCATGGAGTTTCTTCATCCGCATTACACCAATATGACCTAAACGGCAGTGCCACAAATAAGTTGCACTATCATTATTAACTTTGCATCTTTTGGCACCAATACTATGAATATGTGTATCACTACGATCGAGATCCAACAAACTATTTTTATTGGGTGTATGACCATTGAAGGTTTTATTCATTTAAACAGAACAACAATTATTCTTTGACTTTAAATGAATAACCTTTCTGCAATAAACATGATCAAATCATATTTATGCTCAACACCAAATAACACTTATTTAGGTTCCACACTAATCCCGAAAGTATAGGGAGTGTGCGATGATGATCATATCAATCTTGGAACTACTTCCAACACTCATCGTCACTTCCCTTCAACTAGTCTCTGTTTATTCTCAGAACTCCTGTTTGAGTTACTAATCTTAGCAACCGAACAGTATCAAATACTCGGGGCTACTATAAACACTAGTAAGGCACACATCAATAACCTGTATATCAAATATAACCTTGTTCACTTTGCCATCCTTCTTATCCACCAAATATCTCGGGTATTTCCGCTTCGGTGACCATTTCCTATGCAGTGTAAGCACTCGGTTTCAGGCTTTGGTTCAGCTTTGGGTTTCTTCGTGGGAGTGACAACTTGCTTGTCATTCTACTTGAAGTTCCCTTCCTTCCCTTTGCCCTTTTCTTGAAACTAGTGGTCTTGTCAATCATCAACACTTGATGCTCTTTCTCGATTTCTACCTTCGCCGATTTCAACATCACGAAGAGCGGGAATCGTTTCGTCATCCTTGCATACTATAGTTCATCACGAAGTTCTAGTAACTTAGTGATGGTGACTAGAGAATTCTGTCAATCACTATCTTATCGGGAGATTAACTCCCACTTGATTCAAGCGATTGAAGTACCTGCACAATCTGAGCACATGCTCACTAGTTGAGCGATTCTCCTCCATCTTTTAGCTATAGAACTTGTTGGAGACTTCATATCTCTCAACTCGGTATTTGCTTGAAATATTAACTTCAATTCCTGGAACATCTCATATGGTCCATGACATTCAAAACGTCTTTGAAGTCCCGATTCTAAACCGTTAAGCATGGTGCACTAAACTATCAAGTAGTCATCATATTGAGCTAGCCAAACGCTCATAACGTCAGATCGCTCATATTGAGCTAGCCAAACGTTCATAACGTCTGCATCTGCTCCTGCAATAGGTTTGTCACCTAGCGGTGCATTAAGGACATAATTCTTCTTCGCAGCAATGAGGATAAACCTCAGATCACGGATCCTATCCGCATCATTGCTACTAACATCTTTCAATACAATTTTCTCTAGGAACACATATAAAAACATATGGAAGCAACAACGCGAGCTATTGATCTACAACATAATTTGCAAAATACTACCAGGACTAAGTTCATGATAAATTAAAGTTCAATTAATCATATTACTTAAGAACTCCCACTTAGATAGACATCTCTCTAGTCATCTAAGTGATTACGTGATCCAAATCAACTAAACCATGTCCGATCATCACGTGAGATGGAGTAGTTTCAATGGTGAACATCACTATGTTGATCATATCTACTATATGATTCACGCTCGACCTTTCGGTCTCCGTGTTCCGAGGCCATATCTGTTATATGCTAGGCTCGTCAAGTTTAACCTGAGTATTCCACGTGTGCAACTGTTTTGCACCCGTTGTAGATGGACGTAGAACTTATCACACCCGATCATCACGTGGTGTCTGGGTACTACGAACTTTGGCAACGGTGCATACTCAGGGAGAACACTTCTTGATAATTTTTAGTGAGAGATCATCTTATAACGCTACCGTCAAACAAAGCAAGATAAGATGCATAAAGGATAAACATCACATGCAATCAATATATAAGTGATATGATATGGTCATCATCATCTTGTGCTTGTGATCTCCATCGCCGAAGCACCGTCATGATCACCATCGTCACCGGCGCGACACCTTGATCTCCATCGTAGCATCGTTGTCGTCTCGCCAACTATTGCTTCTACGACTATCGCTACTCCTTAGTGATAAAGTAAAGCAATTACATGGCGTTGCATTTCATACAATAAGCGACAACTATATGGCTCTCGCGATTGTCGATAACTCGGTTACAAAACATGATCATCTCATACAATAAAGTATAGCATCACGTCTTGACCATATCACATCACAACATGCCCTGCAAAAACAAGTTAGACGTCTTCTACTTTGTTGTTGCAAGTTTTACGTGGCTGCTACGGGCTGAGCAAGAACCGTTCTTACCTACGCATCAAAACCACAACGATAGTTTGTCAAATAGACTCTGTTTTAACCTTCTCAAGGACGGGCGCAGCCACACTCGGTTCAACTAAAGTGAGAGAGACAGACACCGCCGGTCACCTTTAAGCAACGAGTGCTCGGAGCGGTGAAACCAGTCTCGCGTAAGCGTACGCGTAATGTCGGTCCGGGCCGCTTCATCTCACAATACCGCTGAACCAAAGTATGACATGCTGGTAGGTAGTATGACTTGTATCGCCCACAACTCACTTGTGTTCTACTCGTGCATATGACATCAACGCATAAAACCAGGCTCGGATGCCATGTTGGGGAACGAGTAATTTCAAAAATTTCCTACGATCACGCAAGACCATGGTGATGGCATAGCAACGAGAGGGGAGAGTGTCCGCCCACGTACCCTCGTGAGACCGAAAGCGGAAGCGTTATAACAACGCTGTTGATGTAGTCGACGTCTTCACGATCCGACCGATCCAAGCACCGAACGACGGCACCTCCGAGTTCTGCACACGCTCAGCTCGATGGCGATCCCGGACTCGATCCAGCAAAGTGTCGGGGATGAGTTCCGTCAAGACGACGGCGTGGCAGGCGATGTTGATGCTCCACCGACGCAGGGCTTCGCCTAAGCTCATGACGATATGACTTCTCCGGCGCAGGCTTCGCCTAAGCTCATGACGATATGACGAAGTGGAATATGGTGGAAGGGGCACCGACACGGCTAAGGAAAGATCCGTAGATCAACTTGTGTGTCATGGGGTGCCCCCTGCCCCGTAGATATAAAGGAGCAAGGAGGAGGTGGCCGCCAAGGAGGGGCGCACCAGGGGGAGTCCTACTCCCACCGGAGTAGGACTCCTCCTTTCCTAGTAGGAGTAGGAGAAAAGGAAGGGAAGAGAAGAAGGTGCGGCCCCTCCCTAGTCCAATTCGGACTAGGCCTTGGGGCGCGGCCTGCCCTAGGCAGCCCTCTCTCTTTCCCGCAGGGCCCAATAAGGCCCAATACTTCTCCCGGCGAATTCCGTAACTCTCCGGTACTCGAAAAATACCGAATCATTCGAACCTTTCCGAACTCGAATATATTCGTCCAATATATCGATCTTTACGTCTCGACCATTTCGAGACTCCTCGTCATGTCCCCGATCTCATCCGGGACTCGAACTCCTTCGGTACATCAAAACTCATAAACTCATAATATAAGCATCATCGAAACCTTAAGCGTGCGGACCCTACGGGTTCGAGAACTATGTAGACATGACCTAGAACTATTCTTGGTCAATAAACAATAGCGGGACCTGGATGCCCATATTGGCTCCTACATATTCTATGAAGATCTTTATCGGTCAAACCGCATAACAACATACTTTGTTCCCTTTGTCATCGGTATGTTACTTGCCCGAGATTCGATCGTCGGTATCCAATACCTAGTTCAATCTCGTTACCGGCAAGTCTCTTTACTCGTTCCGTAATACATCATCTCACAACTAACTTATTAGTTGCAATGCTTGCAAGGCTTATAGTGATGTGCATTACCGAGAGGGCCCAGAGATACCTCTCCGACAATCGGAGTGACAAAACCTAATCTCGAAATACGCCAACCCAACATGTACCTTTGGAGACACCTGTAGTACTCCTTTATAATCACCCAGTTACATTGTGACGTTTGGTAGCACCAAAGTGTACCTCCGTAAACGGAGTTGCATAATCTCATAGTTACAGGAACATGTATAAGTCATGAAGAAAGCAATAGCAACATACTAAGCGATCAAGTGCTAGGCTAACGGAATGGGTCATGTCAATCAGATCATTCTCCTAATGATGTGATCCCGTTAATCAAATGACAACTCATGTCTATGGTTAGGAAACATAACCATCTTCGATTAACGAGCTAGTCAAGTAGAGGCATACTAGTGACACTCTGTTTGTCTATGTATTCACACATGTATTATGTTTCCGGTTAATACAATTCTAGCATGAATAATAAACATTTATCATGATATAAGGAAATAAATAATAACTTTATTATTGCCTCTAGGGCATATTTCCTTCAAGCTTGGCTTGGGTCCGACGGTGCAGAGGCCGAGCGAGCGACCTCTGAAGCTGGCGAGGCGAGGCGATGCGAGCAGGCTGCGAGCGTGCACGCGAGCAAGCGCGGCGAGGAGAACGCGGCTAGGTGGGAACCGGAGCGCGGGGACGCACGGGCGCGCTGCAGCAAGTGCGCTCAACAAAACTATAGACTTCGCCGGAGCACCGGGAGCACAGCAAATACACGGATCGACCGAGCCTTACGGGGTCCTAAATGCCATGGAAAGAAAAGGGAGAGGTAGGTGTGTTACCCAGTTCACCCTAGGACATGATGGGGTCGACGGAGACGAGCCGGAGACGACGCGAGGGAGCTCTTAACTTGGCGGGGCTTCGGGTCCGAGAACTAGATGCAGCAGAGGAAGAAGACGGGGTCGGGGAGGTCGATCTAGGGGTCGTGGCGTCGCGTGTGTGGAGGCAGGGGCGGAGAGGTACTTGACGGCCCTCTCCACGGCAGCAGGCGGGTCAGAGACGCGACGTGGACGGCTACCCCGAGCTCGAGCTCTTGCTCGCTCGGGTCATGGTGGGCAGGGCGACGGCGAGGCGCGTGGAGACCTACCTGGCGGCGGCGAGGGAAGAAGAGGAGGGGGATCGGTTGAGGGGAGACCCTAGGGCACCGGGGACAACTTTATAGGGGTCTAGGGACGAGCTCCGGCCGTCAAATCATCTGGCGTGCCGACGTGTCTCCGCTGGATGTCCTGCCGTACAGGAGGACGATGCAACTGTCGCTTGCAGGCTAAAAGTGCTGCGGGAGGGCTGCTGGGCCGCGGATGGACTGCTTGCTACTGGGTTGCGCTGCTGCTGGTGCTCTCTCTCTCTCCCTCTGACTCTTTCCCATTCCTTCGAACAGTAATAAAAGAGATAAAGCACAGAAGGATTGGGGGGGTTTGTGAGAGATATGAAAATATCCTCAGGAGTCTGGAATTATTCTCAATTTGATAAAATTGAGTTGGGTATTTTTTTAGAGGTAGAAAAATACAACAAGTTTGAATATAGTTCAAACTTGGAGCATTTTTTAACCTAACCAACACAACTTCAAATGAGCTATAATTTGGCAGAGAGGCTAGCTACATAGTGTTAGAATATTGGGGAAAAATGAACATTTATGGTGGAGGCAAAATGGCACTCTCAAAGAATGGAAGAAAAGGGAAGGAAGGAGAAGTGATGGTGCAATGGTTTGAAAGGGGTACAAGGGTCATGCCCATGATGCTCATGGCATCAACATGAATGACAAAATGCAACATGGCAAGCACAAAGATATACTTGATATGACCAAGATGCAACATGAGATGGCATAGAGAAAATATGACAAGTAAAGGCAAGACAAAGCAATGGGAAACAAGGCAAAACCCAAAATGAAACCCATAAAGAGGAAAACCACTTGGTATTGAACATGACAAGGTTCGATACATTGTCAGAATTTGGAAGTTTTACATCCGGGGTGTTACAACACTCCACCACTACGAAAGGATCTCGTCCCGAGATCTAGGACTGAAAGAACTCCGGATATTCAGAACGGAGGTGATCCTCGCGCTCCCAGGTGGCTTCTCAGTCGGAATGGTGTGACCATTTCACTTTCAGGAATTTAATAGACTTGTTGTGAGTCTTGCGCTCGGTCTCTTCAAGAATAGCAACGGGGTTCTCATGATAAGAGAGATCTTCTTGGAGGTCAATTTCTTCGAAGTCGATAGTGTGCTCAGGAGTCTTGAAGCACTTGCGAAGCTGTGACACGTGAAACACGTCGTGCACGTTTGCAAAGTTGGGTGGAAGCTCAAGTTGATAGGAGAGATCGCCTCTTTTGCCAATGATCTTGAAAGGGCCCACGTATCTAGGGGCAAGCTTCCCTTTGATACCGAAGCGACGAGTGCCTTTCATTGGAGAGACGCGGAGGTAGACATGGTCTCCGATTTCAAAAGCCACATCATGGTGCTTGTCATCATAATAGCTCTTCTGGCGCGATTGCGTGGCTTTGAGATTCTCACGAATGACTTTACACATTTCTTCGGCTTCTGTGATCAAGTCGTTGCCAAGAAGTTGGCGTTCACCTGTCTCGGACCAGTTGAGAGGAGTACGGCACTTTCTGCCATAGAGAATTTCGAATGGGGCCTTGCCCAAACTCGCTTGGAAGCTGTTGTTGTAGGAGAACTCGGCATCTGGAAGACAATCTTCCCACTTCATACCGAAAGAGATGACACAAGCCCTGAGCATGTCTTCAAGGATTTGATTGGCTCGCTCGACTTGGCCACTTGTTTGAGGATGGTAAGTTGTGCTGAAACGAATGTTGGTGCCCATGGCCTTTTGAAAAGAGTCCCAAAACTTAGAAGTGAAGATGCTTCCACGATCTGAAGAAATCAATTGTGGAATGTCGTGCAAGGAGACAATCCTGAAGGTGTATAGCTCTGCCAACTGAGCTGCTGTGATAGACTCTTTGATAGGAAGAAAATGAGCCACTTTAGAGAGCTTGTCGATGACAACGAAGATATCATCATTTCCACGCTTGGACTTAGGAAATCCAGTAACGAAGTCCATCTCGATATGATCAAACTTCCATTCTGGAATAGCAAGAGGTTGGAGGAGACCAGCTGGCCGTTGGTGTTCTGCTTTCACCCTTCTGCAGACATCACACTCATTCACGAATTGAGCAATTTCTCGCTTCATTCGAGTCCACCAATACGACTGCTTGAGGTCATGGTACATCTTCGTACTTCCAGGATGAATGGATAGAAGGGAATTGTGTGCCTCGTTCATAATGACTTTTCTCAGATCGCCTTTAGGAACCACAATTCGGTCCTCGAAGAAGAGAGTATCTTTTTCATCAATGTGGAAGCACTTGTATTTGGAAATGCCCTTGTCGATACCACGTTTCACCTTTTTCACCATGGTATCCAGGAGTTGTGCCTCACGAATTTGGTCTTCCAAAGTAGGAGAGACTATGAGGTTGGCAAGAAAGCCTTGAGGAACAACTTGAAGATTTAGTTTGCGGAAAGCTTCGCAAAGATCCGGTTGGAAGGGCTTGAGGATTAAGCTGTTGCAGTAAGCCTTCCTGCTCAAAGCATCTGCAATCACATCGGCCTTGCCTGGAGTATATTCAATACTTGGATTGTACTCTTGAATCATTTCGACCCATCGAGTTTGTCTGAGGTTGAGGTTGGGTTGAGTGAAGATATACTTGAGGCTCTTGTGATCGGTGAAAATGTCCACTTGCCTTCCCAAGAAGAGATGTCTCCATGTTATCAATGCATGGACAACTGCCGCCAACTCAAGATCGTGAGTGGGGTAGTTCTTTTCGTTGGGCTTCAACTGACGAGAGGTATAGGCCACAACTTTCTTCTCTTGCATTAACACAGCACCGAGACCTTGAAGAGAAGCATCACAGAACACTTCGAATGGCTTGGATTCATCAGGAGGAGTCAAGACAGGAGCTGTGACAAGCTTCTCTTTGAGGGTGTTGAAAGCAACGTCACACTCAGGCGTCCAGACATACTTGACATGCTTCTGGAGGAGGTTGGAAAGAGGCTTTGCAATCTTAGAGAAGTTCTGCACGAATCTTCGGCAATAGCTTGCAAGACCAAGAAAACTGCGGAGCTGCTTGACATTCTGAGGAGGTTCCCAATTCACAACTGCAGACACCTTCGCGGGATTAACAGCAATGCCCTTGGCGGAGATGATATGACCAAGGTAAAGAACTTCATCAAGCCAAAACTCACATTTGGAAAACTTCGCATAGAATTGATACTCTCTGAGCTTGTCGAGCACCAATCGCAAATGTTTGGCATGATCCTTCTTATTCTTGGAGAAAACCAATATATCATCGAGATACACCAAGACGAATTCATTGGTGTAGGGGTTGAAGATGAAGTTCATCATTCGAGAGAATGTTGGAGGAGCATTGACAAGGCCGAAAGACATGACAGTATATTCATAAGAACCAAAGCTTGTTCTGAATGCTGTCTTGGGAATATCTTGTTCACGAATGTGAATCTGATGATAACCCATACGGAGGTCAAGCTTGGAGAATACTTTAGCACCTTTGAGTTGCTCGAATAGCTCATTGATGTTGGGAAGTGGATACTTGTTCTTGATTGTCTTCTTATTCAATGGACGGTAATCGACGCACAGTCGGTCCGTGCCATCCTTCTTCTGGACAAAAAGAACTCCACAACCCCATGGAGATGAACTCGGTCTGATCAAACCCAGACGCTCTTGTTCATCGAGCTGTTTCTTCAATTCCTTCAGATCTTTTGGTCCAAGCTTGTATGGACGCTTGCAAACGGGTTCCGTGCCAGGCTCAAGATCGATAACGAATTAAACTGGCCGGTGAGGAGGCATACCTGGGAGGTCTTCTGGAAAGACATCTTGGTACTCACAAACAACTGGAATCTGAGAGATAGCATCCAACTCGCCCTTCTCATTGAGAGAAAACAACCAAATGGTTTCATCACGAGCGGCATAGACGATCACATCCTCAGAAGAGTGTGTCAATTGAATTTCCCTGGCAGCACAATCAAGTTGCGCCTTGTGCTTAGAAAGCCAGTCCATGCCGAGAATTAGATCGATATCAGAGTCACCAAGAACAACTGGAGAAGACAGAAATTTATAGTCGCCCATCTTGATAGAGACCTCCGGAACCAAGGAGCTTGCGTTCATGAATTTACCCGGAGAGACAACTGATAACGGTCTAGGAAAATCTTGAAAAAACAACTCATGCTTAGATGCAAAAGGTCTTGAGATGAAACAATGCGAAGCACCAGTATCAAATAAGACTTCTGCAAGAATATCATTAACAGGAAGGTTACCCATTATCACGTCAGAAGATTCCTCCGCTTGCGAGATTCCTCCGCTTGCGCTGCATTCATCATGTTCACCTTTGCAGACTTGGGATTATGCTTGACCACTGCATTGCTTGAAGATCTCACAGGGGGAGGAGGTGGAAGGTGCCTTTGGTTGAAGCACTTGTTAGCATAGTGACCTTTCTGCTGGCACTTGTTGCAAGTCACCTCTGAGAGCGGACGATGATAAGGAGCATTTGACCTTGGAGCTTGAGGTTGAGACTTGTTATGATAGCCTGGGTTGGGTGGGTGGGAAGATCCACGACCACCTGAGTTCTTCTGCTGATAAGGCTGACGAAACGGAGGAGGAGGAAGGTAGAACTTTTGTTGCTTAGCTGCCACTTGTGAGGAAGAAGAAGACTGAACTGCATCCCTGACTCTCTTCTTAGAAGCCTCACACTTGAGTTGAGCACCTTCTTGCTTGAGGGCCATATTGTAGAATTGATCGAACTGAGTAGGCTCAACAAGAACGAGAGCTAACTGTAGATCCTCTCTGAGGCCACCTCTGAATTGATAGATCATACTCTTTTCATCCGGAACGTCTTGTTTAGCGAAGCGAGCAAGTTTCTGAAACTGCTTGTTGTATTCGTACACAGACATGTTGCCTTGCTTGAGATTGCGGAACTCCTCACGCTTGCTCTCAACAACACTTGTAGGAATGTGGTGAGCTTTAAAGTCCCGACAGAAGTCATTCCAAGTAATCACTCGACCTCCTATGGAATCTTTGTATTGCTGGAACCAATCAGCTGCTTGGTCCTTGAGCTGAAAAGAAGCGAACTTGACGTAGTCCTCAGGCCTGACATTGCTACATTCAAAATGCTTGTTGATATCCACGAGCCAATCATCGGCGTCTGTGGCCTCGGCACAGTAGCTGAAAGACTTCGGCTGATTTGCAAGGAACTGGTTGAGGGTAGGAAACTGGGGCTGATGATTGAACTGCCCTTGACCTTGATTCCCTTGGCTGCCTTGGCCTTGGTTGCGCTCTTGCATGAGCTGAATCATCATCTGGGCATTGGCGTTTGTGGCTGCCATCAAAGCTTGCCATGCCTCCGGAAGCGGAGGTGGAGGTGGAGGGTTCGCCTGACTGCCATCATTGCGATCCGGATTCTGACGCGTTGGCGGAGCCATCCTGAAGAGGGTGACATCCGTTAGCATCTTGATAGACAGATAGACAAGTTGAATCAACGGATAGAAATTGCAACATATAGTCTTCACAATAAACATTCGAACAAGATGAACGAATGAATTCCAAAGCTAACATCACACGTCCATTAAGGTGAGAAGCTGTTGGGGAACGTAGTAATTTCAAAAAAATTCCTACGCACACGCAAGACCATGGTGATGGCATAGCAACGAGAGGGGAGAGTGTATGTCCACGTACCCTCGAGACCGAAGCGAAGCGTTATAACAACGCTGTTGATGTAGTCGACGCCTTCACGATCCGACCGATCCAAGTACCGAACGCACGGCACCTCCGAGTTCAGCACACGTTCAGCTCGATGACGATCCCCGGGCTCCGATCCAGCAAAGCATCGGGGATGAGTTCCGTCAGCACGACGGTGTGGTGACGATGATGATGCTCCACCGACGCAGGGCTTCGCCTAAGCTCCGCGACGATATGACTTCACCGGCGCAGGGCTTCGCTTAAGCTCCGCGACGATATGACCGAAGTGGAATATGGTGGAGGGGGGCACCGCACACGGCTAAGGAACGATTCGTAGATCAACTTCTGTGTCATGGGATGCCCCCCTGCCCCCGTATATAAAGGAGCAAGGGGAGGGCCAGCCAAGGAGGAGGAGGCACGCCCAAGGGGGGAGTCCTACTCCCACCGGGAGTAGGACTCCTCCTTTCCTAGTAGGAGTAGGAGAGAACGAAGGGGATGCGGCCCTCCCTAGTCCAATTCGGACTAGGCCTTGGGCGCGCGGCCTGCCCTAGGCAGCCCCTCTCTCTTTCCGCAGGCCCAATAAGGCACAATACTTCTCCCGGCGAATTCCGTAACTCTCCGGTACTCGAAAAATACCGAATCATTCGAACCTTTCCGAACTCGAATATAGTCATCCAATATATCGATCTTTACGTCTCGACCATTTCGAGACTCCTCGTCATGTCTCCGATCTCATCCGGACTCGAACTCCTTCGGTACATCAAAACTCATAAACTCATAATATAACCATCATCGAAACCTTAGCGTGCGGACCCTACGGGTTCGAGAACTATGTAGACATGACCTAGAACTATTCTTGGTCAATAACCAATAGCGGAACCTAGATGCCCATATTGGCTCCTACATATTCTACGAAGATCTTTATCGGTCAAACCGCATAACAACATACGTTGTTCCTTTTGTCATCGGTATGTTACTTGCCCGAGATTCGATCGTCGGTATCCAATACCTAGTTCAATCTCGTTACGGCAAGTCTCTTTACTCGTTACGTAATGCATCATTCCACAACTAACTCATTAGCTACATTGCTTGCAAGGCTTATAGTGATGTGCATTACCGAGAGGGCCAGAGATACCTCTCCGACAATCGGAGTGACAAAACCTAATCTCAAATACGCCAACCCAACATGTACCTTTGGAGACACCTGTAGTACTCCTTTATAATCACCCGATTACGTTGTGACGTTTGGTAGCACCAAAGTGTTCCTCCGTAAACGGAGTTGCATAATCTCATAGTTACAGGAACATGTATAAGTCATGAAGAAAGCAATAGCAACATACTAAACGATCAAGTGCTAGGCTAACGGAATGGGTCA
The DNA here is from genome assembly GCA_021605205.1 of Aegilops longissima. NCBI lineage: Eukaryota > Viridiplantae > Streptophyta > Magnoliopsida > Poales > Poaceae > Aegilops > Aegilops longissima. The sequence continues at coordinate 410,382,240 of CM038676.1, read as the reverse complement.
TGTCAATCACATCATTCTCCTAATGATGTGATCCCGTTAATCAAATGACAACTCATGTCTATGGCTAGGAAACTTAACCATCTTTGATTCAACGAGCTAGTCAAGTAGAGGCATACTAGTGACACTATGTTTGTCTATGTATTCACACATGTATTATGTTTCCGGTTAATACAATTCTAGCATGAATAATAAACATTTATCATGAAATAAGGAAATAAATAATAACTTTATTATTGCCTCTAGGGCATATTTCCTTCAGTCTCCCACTTGCACTAGAGTCAATAATCTAGTTCACATCATCATGTGATTCAACACTAATATTCACATATGTATGTGATTAACACCCATAGTTCACATCGTCATGTGACCAACAACCAAAGGGTTTACTAGAGTCAATAATCTAGTTCACATCCCTATGTGATTAACACCCAAAGAGTACTAAGGGATGATCATGTTTTGCTCGTGAGAGAAGCTTAGTCAACGGGTCTGTCACATTCAGAGCCGTATGTATTTTGCAAATATTCTATGTCTACAATGCTCTGCACGGGGCTACTCTAGCTAATTGCTCCCACTTACAATATGTATCCAGATTGAGACTTAGAGTCATCTGGATCAGTGTAAAAAGCTTGCATCGATGTAACTCTTTACGACGGGCTCTTTTATCACCTCCATAATCGAGAAATATTTCCTTAGTCCTCACTAAGGATGTTCTTGACCAATGTCCAGTGATCTACTCCTAGATCACTATTGTACTCCCTTGCCAAATTCAGAGCAAGGTATACAATAGGTCTGGTACATAGCATAGCATACTTTATAGAACCTATGGTGAGGCATAGGGAATGACTTTCATTCTCTTTTCTATTTTCTCTGCTGTGGTCGGGATTTGAGTCTTACTCAATTTCACACCTTTGCAACACAGGCAAGAACTTTTCTTTGACTGTTCCATTTTGAACTACTTCAAAATCTTGACAAGGTATGTACTTATTGAAAAACTTATCAAGCGTTTTGATCTATCTCAATAGATCTTGATGCTCAATTTGTAAGCAGCTTCACCGAGGTCCTTCTTTGAAAAACTCCTTTCAAATACTCCTTTATGCTTTGCGAATAATTCTACATTATTTCCGATCAACAATATGTCATTCACATATACTTATCGAAATGTTGTAGTGCTCCCACTCACTTTCTTGTAAATACAGGCTTCTCCAAAAGTCTCATATAAAACCATATGCTTTGATCACACTATCAAAGCGCTTATTCCAACTCCGAGATGCTTGCACCAGTCCATAGATGGATCGCTGGAGCTTGCACATTTTGTTAGCTCCTTCAGGATTGACAAAACCTTCTGGTTGCATCATATACAACTCTTCTTTAATAAATCCATTAAAGAATGTAGTTTTGACATCCATTTGCCAGATTTTATAAAATGTGGCAATTGCTAACATGATTCGGACAGACTTAAGCATCGCTACAGTTGAGAAAATCTCATTTTAGTCAACACCTTGAACTTTGTCGAAAACCTTTCTGCGACAAGTCGAGCTTTGTAGATAGTAATACTACTATCAGCATTTGTCTTCCTCTTGAAGATCCATTTATATAATATGGCTTGCCGATCATCGGGCAACTCCATCAAAGTCCACACTTTGTTCTCATACATGGATCCCATCTCAGATTTCATGGTCTCAAACCATTTCGCGGAATCTGGGCTCATCATCGCTTCCTCATAGTTCGTAGGTTCATCATGGTCTAGTAACATGACTTCCGAATAGGATTACCGTACTACTCAGTGCGGATCTTACTTTGGAAGACCTACAAGGTTTTGTAGTAACTTGATCTGAAGTTTCATGATCATCATCATTAGCTTCCTCACTAATTGGTGTAGGAATCTTTGGAACCGATTTCGTGATGAACTACTTTCCAATTCGGGAGAAGGTACAAATTACCTTATCAAGTTCTTACTTTCCTCCCACTCACTTCTTTCGAGAGAAACTTCTTCTCTAGAAAGGATCCATCTTAGCAACGAATAACTTGCCTTCGGATCTGTGATAGAAGGTGTACCCAATAGTTGCCTTTGGGTATTCTATGAAGACGCACTTCTAAGATTTGGGTTCGAGCTTATCGGGTGAAACCTTTTCACATAAGCATCACAACTCCAAACTTTAAGAAACGACGACTTAGGTTTCTTGTTAAACCATAGTTCATACGGTGTCGCCTCAACGGATTTAGATGGTGCCCTATTAAACGTGAATGCAGCTGTCTCTAATGCATAACCCCAAAACGATAGTGGTAAATCGGTAAGATACATCATAGATCGCACCATATCCAATAAAGTGCGTTCTGACGTTCGGACACACCATTATGTTGTGGTGTTCCATGTGGCGTGAGCTGTGAAACTATTCCACTTTGTTTTAATTCAAGACCAAACTCGTAACTCAAATATTCATCTCCACGATCAGATCGCATAAACTTTATTTTCTTGTTACGATGATTTTCCACTTCACTCTGAAATTCTTTGAACCTTTCAACTATTTCAGACTTATGTTTCATCAAGTAGATATACCCATATCTGCTCAAATCATCTTGTGAAGGTCAGAAAATAACGATACTTGCCACGAGCATCAACACTCATTGGATCGCATACATCGGTATGTATTATTTCCAATAAGTCAAGTAGCTTGTTCCATTGTTCCGAGAACGGAGTTTTAGTCATCTTGCCCAAAGCGGCACGGTTTGCAAGCATCAAATGATTCATAACCAAGTGATTCCAAAGTCCATCAAGATGGAGTTTCTTCATGCGTTTTACACCAATATGACCTAAACGGCAGTGCCACAAATAAGTTGCACTATCATTATTAACTTTGCATCTTTTGGCATCAATATTATGAATATGTGTATCACTACGATCGAGATCCAACAAACTATTTTCATTGGGTGTATAACCATGAAGGTCTTATTCATGTAAACAGAATAACAATTATTCTTTAACTTCAAATGAATAACCGTATCGCAATAAACATGATCAAATCATATTCATGCTCAACGCAAACGCTAAATAACATTTATTTGGCTTTTAACACTAATCTCGAAAATATAGGGAGTGTGTGATGATGATCATATCAATCTTGGAACTATTTCCAACACTCATCGTCACTTCCCTTCAACTAGTTTCTGTTCATTCGCAACTCCCGTTTGAGTTACTACTCTTAGCAACTGTAACAAGTATCAAATACCGAGGGTTTGCTATGAACACTAGTAAAATACACATCAATAATCTGTATATCAAATATACCTTTGTTCACTTTGCCATCCTTCTTATCCACCAAATATTCAGGGCATTTCCGCTTCCAGTGACCATTTCCTTTGCAGTGTAAGCACACAGTTTCAGGCTTTGGTCCAGCTTTGGGCTTCTTCGCAGGAGTGACAACTTACTTGTCTTTCTACTTGAAGTTCCCTTTCTTTCCCTTGGCCCTTCTCTTGAAACTAGTGGTCTTGTCAATCATCAACACTTGATGCTCTTTCTTGATTTCTACCTTCGTCGATTTCAACATCACGAAGAGCTCGGGAATCATTTTCATCATCCCTTGCATACTATAGTTCATCACGAAGTTCTAGTAACTTAGTGATGGTGACTAGAGAATTCTGTTAATCACTATCTTATCGGAAGATTAACTCCCACTTGATTCAAGCGATTAAAGTACCTGCATAATCTGAGCACATGCTCACTAGTTGAGCGATTCTCCTCCATCTTTTAGCTATAGAACTTGTTGGAGACTTCATATCTCTCAACTTGAAATATTAACTTCAATTCCTGGAACATCTCATATGGTCCATGACGTTCAAAACGTCTTTGAAGTCCCGATTCTAAGCCGTTAAGCATGGTGCACTAAACTATCAAGTAGTCATCATATTGAGCTAGCCAAACGCTCATAACGTATGCATCTGCTCCTGCAATAGGTCCATCACCTAGCGGTGCATTAAGGACATAATTCTTACAGTGCAGAATGAGGATAAACCTCAGATCACGGATCCAATCCGCATCATTGCTACTAACATTTTTCAATACAATTTTCTCTAGGAACACATATAAAAACATAGGGAAGCAACAACGCGAGCTATTGATTTACAACATAATTTGCAAAATACTACCGGGACTAAGTTCATGATAAATTAAAGTTCAATTAATCATATTACTTAAGAACTCCCACTTAGATAGACATCCTCTAATCTTCTAAGTGATTACGTGATCCATATCAACTAAACCATGTCCGATCATCACGTGAGATGGAGTAGTTTCAATGGTGAACATCACTATGTTGATCATATCTACTATATGATTCACGCTCGACCTTCGGTCTCCGTGTTCCGAGGCCATATCTGTTATATGCTAGGCTCGTCAAGTTTAACCTGAGTATTCGCGTGTGCAACTGTTTTGCACCCGTTGTATTTGAGCGTAGAGCCTATCACACCCGATCATCACGTGGTGTCTCAAAGACGAAGAACTTTCATAGCGGTGCATACTCGGGAGAACACTTCTTGATAATTTTGGTGAGAGATCATCTTATAATGCTACCGTCAATCAAAGCAAGATAAGATGCATAAATGATAAACATCACATGCAATCAATATAAGTGATATGATATGGTCATCATCATCTTGTGCTTGTGATCTCCATCTCCGAAGCACCGTCATGATCACCATCGTCACCGGCGCGACACCTTGATCTCCATCGTAGCATCGTTGTCGTCTCGCCAACTATTGCTTCTACGACTATCGCTACTGCTTAGTGATAAAGTAAAGCAATTACATGGCGTTTGTATTTCATACAATAAAGCGACAACCATATGGCTCCTGCCAGTTGCCGATAACTCGGTTACAAAACATGATCATCTCATACAATAAAATATAGCATCACGTCTTGACCATATCACATCACAACATGCCCTGCAAAAACAAGTTAGACGTCCTCTACTTTGTTGTTGCAAGTTTTACGTGGCTGCTACGGGCTGAGCAAGAACCGTTCTTACCTACGCATCAAAACCACAACGATAGTTTGTCAAGTTGGTGCTGTTTTAACCTTCGCAAGGACCGGGCGTAGCCACACTCGGTTCAACTAAAGTGAGAGAAACAGACACCCGCTGGTCACCTTTAAGCAACGAGTGCTCGAAGCGGTGAAACCAGTCTCGCGTAAGCGTCTGACGTAATGTCGGTCCGGCCGCTTCATCTCACAATACCGCCGAACCAAAGTATGACATGCTGGTAAGCAGTATGACTTATATCGCCCACAACTCACTTGTGTTCTACTCGTGCATATGACATCAACGCATAAAACCAGGCTCGATACCCTTTGTTGGGGAGCGTAGTAATTTCAAAAAATTCCTACGCACACGCAAGACCATGGTGATGGCATAGCAACGAGAGGGAGAGTGTATGTCCACGCACTCGTGAGACCATAAGCGAAGCGTTATAACAACGCGGTTGATGTAGTCGACGTCTTCACGATCCGACCGATCCAAGTACCGAACGCACGGCACCTCCGAGTTCAGCACACGCTCAGCTCGATGACGATCCCGGGCCCGATCTAGCAAAGCATCGGGGATGAGTTCCGTCAAGACGACGGCGTGGTGGCGATGATGATGCTCCACCGACGAAGGGCTTCGCCTAAGCTCCGCGACGATATGACTTCATCGGCGCAGGGCTTCGCCTAAGCTCCGCGACGATATGACCGAAGTGGAATATGGTGGAGGGGCACCGACACGGCTAAGGAACGATCCGTAGATCAACTTTGTGTCATGGGGTGCCCCCTGCCCTCAGATATAAAGGAGCAAGGGAGGGGCGGCCAAGGAGGAGGAGGCACGCCAGGGGGAGTCCTACTCCCACGGGAGTAGGACTCCTCCTTTCCTAGTAGGAGTAGGAGAGAAGGAAGGGGATGCGGCCCCTCCCCCTAGTCCAATTCGGACTAGGCCTTGGGGGGCGCGCGGCCTGCCCTAGGCAGCCCCTCTCTCTTTCCCGCAGGGCCCAATAAGGCCCAATACTTCTCCCGGCGAATTCCGTAACTCTCCGGTATTCGAAAAATACCGAATCATTCGAACCTTTCCGAACTCGAATATAGTCGTCCAATATATCGATCTTTACGTCTCGACCATTTCGAGACTCCTCGTCATGTCCCCGATCTCATCCGGGACTCGAACTCCTTCGGTACATCAAAACTCATAAACTCATAATATAAGCATCATCGAAACCTTAAGCGTGCGGACCCTACGGGTTCGAGAACTATGTAGACATGACCTAGAACTATTCTTGGTCAATAACCAATAGCGGAACCTGGATGCCCATATTGGCTCCTACATATTCTACGAAGATCTTTATCGGTCAAACCGCATAACAACATCGTTGTTCCTTTGTCATCGGTATGTTACTTGCCCGAGATTCGATCGTCGGTATCCAATACCTAGTTCAATCTCGTTACGGCAAGTCTCTTTACTCGTTACGTAATGCATCATTCCACAACTAACTCATTAGCTACATTGCTTGCAAGGCTTATAGTGATGTGCATTACCGAGAGGGCCAGAGATACCTCTCCGACAATCGGAGTGACAAAACCTAATCTCAAATCGCCAACCCAACATGTACCTTTGGAGACACCTGTAGTACTCCTTTATAATCACCCGATTACGTTGTGACGTTTGGTAGCACCAAAGTGTTCCTCCGTAAACGGAGTTGCATAATCTCATAGTTACGAGGAACATGTATAAGTCATGAAGAAAGCAATAGCAACATACTAAATGATCAAGTGCTAGGCTAACGGAATGGGTCATGTCAATCACATCATTCTCCTAATGATGTGATCCCGTTAATCAAATGACAACTCATGTCTATGGCTAGGAAACTTAACCATCTTTGATTCAATGAGCTAGTCAAGTAGAGGCATACTAGTGACACTATGTTTGTCTATGTATTCACACATGTATTATGTTTCCGGTTAATACAATTCTAGCATGAATAATAAACATTTATCATGAAATAAGGAAATAAATAATAACTTTATTATTGCCTCTAGGGCATATTTCCTTTAGAAGCCACTTGATAAAGGTATGGAATAAAATCAACAAGGTACGGATAAGAACAAGTACTTGGTAAGGATTACCCAATCACAAACCAAATATCTGCGGGAAGAAATGCTAAGAGCTACTTGAATTCCCACTTATAAACTCCCGAAACTTTCTGGTTATGCAATCTGGTGTTGGGGATACAGGGGACACAAAATATATCACCCAAACTAACAATACCTAGATCCAGCTGTATCCATCCGTCAACACATAACCAAGAAACCTTCGGAAATCGTGTACCTCAACCTTCGAAAAGCATCCGTTATACGAGTTATGGAAATACTCCCGAACTCCCGCCCCAGTACTGGGTGGCGTCGAGGTGATCTCACCAACAACTGCATAAAAGAGATTTTTGATGTCGGCGAAACTCAGGTATTCCAGAACTGCAACGATAAAATTGTGACGACAACACCTCGGAGCCCAACTCCCCGGGACACTGCCACAACCCCTAAATGTCAGGAGGCACCAAGAACAATGTTCTCGTCACAAAACCATCGGAACGATTCCAAGATACCCGCGTGATCCTAAAAAAAAATTTAGTGAAATTTGAGGAGAGGAAAGTCAAAACATCTACGTCAGGAGACCTCACCAGAGCGATGAAGGGACTGAGGAGTAAAAACAATCCTACTCTCCGATATATATAATCCTAAGACTCAAAACATTTTTGTTCTAGACTCAACAACGCCAGCGATTCGATCAAGCGGGGGCTCCTAAGTCGGGATGGCTCGATTACCAACTTATAGCATACGATGCGGCTATATCTCCCACGTGTCGAAGCACGACTTAGAGGCATAACCGCATGGTGGTTTTGTCGCAAGAAGGGTCATCTTCACACAATCCCATGTAATGAACAAGAATGGGATAAAGAGAGTTGGCTTACAATCGCCACTTCACACAATACATAAGTAGATTCATACATCATTCAAAATACACTCATAGACCGGCTACGGTCAAAACCAAATGAAAAGAAGATAACCCCAATTGATAGATCCCCGATCGTCCCAACTTGGCTCCACTACTGATCATCTGGAAACGAAACATAGTAACGACCAAGGTCCTCATCAAACTCCCACTTGAGCTCGGTTGCGCCACTTGCGCTGGTATCCTCGGCACCTACATCTGTTTTCGTAGAATCTGTGAGCCACGGGGACTCAGCAATCTCACACCCGCGAGATCAAGGCTATTTAAGCTTGTAGGTAGGAAAGGGGTAATATAGTGGAGCTGCAGCAAGCACTAAGCATATATGGTGGCTACCATACGCAAAAGAGAGCGAGAAGAGAGGCAAAGCACGGTCGTGAAACTAGAAGTGATCAAGAAGTGATCCTGAAACTACTTACGTTCATGCATAACTCAAACCGTGTTCACTTCCCGGACTCCGCCAAGAAGAGACTATCATGGCTACACACGCGGTTGATGTATTATTAATTAAGTCAAGTGTCAAGTTCTCTACAACAGGACATTAACAAATTCCCATCTGCCTAATAACCGCGGGCACGGCTTTCGAAAGATAATACCCTGCAGGGGTGTCCCAACTTAGCCCATTATAAGCTCTCACGGTCAAGAAGGATATTCCTTCTCCCGGGAAGACCCGATCAGTCTCGGAATCCCGGTTTAAAAGACATTTCAACAATGGTAAAACAAGACCAGCAAAGCCGCCCGAATGTGCCGACAAATCCCGATAGGAGCTGCACATATCTCGTTCTCAGGGCACACCGGATGAGCCAGACGTTGGGTTGGCATAGACCCTGATTGCCCAGGGGGCGCCGGACATCGCTCGGGTTGGACCAGCACTCGAAGGAGCACTGAACCGGGGGTTAAAATAAAGATGACCCTCGGGCTCGCGAAAACCCAAGGGAAAAAGGCTTAGGTGGCAAATGGTAAAACCAAGGTTGGGCCTTGCTGGAGGAGTTTTATTCAAAGCGAACTGTCAAGGGGGTCCCATAAATCACCCAACCGCGTAAGGAACGCAAAATCAAGGAACATAACACCGGTATGACGGAAACTAGGGCGCAAGAGTGGAACAAGACACAGGCATAAGGCGAGCCTTCCACCCTTTACCAAGTATATAGATACATTAATTAAATAAGAGGTATTGTGATATCCCAAAATATCCATGTTCCAACATGGAACCAACTTCATCTTCACCTGCAACTAACAACGCTATAAGAGGGGCTGAGCAAAAGCGGTAACATAGCCAAACAAGGGTTTGCTAGGAAAGGATGGTTAGAGGTTTGACATGGCAATATGGGAGGCATGATATAGCAAGTGGTAGGTATCGCAGCATAGCAAAAGAGCGAGCAACTAGCAAGCAAAGATAGAAGTGATTTCGAGGGTATGGTCATCTTGCTTGCAAAGTTCTCAGAGTTGTCGAAAGCTTGATCCTCGTAAGCGTTCTAAAAAGGTTCCTCGTTCACGTACTCGTCTCCCGGCTCTACCCAAAGCAATAACACAAGCAAAGGACCAACAATCAATCACGGGCGATGCACAAACAACATGATGCAAAACATGGCATGATATGCGAGATGTGATATGCAATGCATATGCGTGCTCCGAAAGGGAAGAGATGAACAAGGCATCAACTTGGAAAACCAAGTATGCCGCTGGAAAGGTGAGATGATTTCGGTTGAAATCGATATAAAGATCACCGGATTCGGATGCACGGTTTGCAAATGACAAGCAAGACAAGATATGATGCAAAATGCTTAAAACAGCAACATGGCCACTTGGATGCAAAGTATAAATAAGCTATAGCACCCAAACATATGAACAAAATGCATAGCTGTGATGTACAGGAGATGCTCTACCAAACATGAACACTGAGCTCAATCTATAAACCACTAGAGCATGACTATAACAGCATGGCAATAATGCAAACGATAACAGTTTTTACAGACTAGTGAAAATTTTAGACATAGCAGAAACAGATTCAACATGGCATCTTTACAAGCTTGATTAACTCACTACCAGGCATGTCATGGCATGGAACAAGTACTAGCATGAAGTAGACATGAAAATGAAGCAATCCATGTGCAAAACATCCACGTAGCATGTTTGAAATAAATCACATGAAAAAGACAAAACAGCATCATGATGTAAAATGACATGTTCATGAACTTGCTCAAATGCTGAAACTAATGCCACCACTAGATTGGTGGGATTTTTCTACCCCAAAAACATGTATAATATGCTGGGGTTGCTGTAGAAAAATCATCACACGTGCAATAAGTAAAAACTGCCCTAAATGGAATATGACAGAAATGGCAGTTTGCCCAAAACAAGCTATCCAGAAATGGAAAGCGCGGGGATAAGGAAAAAAATAGAAGGAGGAGGGCGCTGAGAGGCTGACTGGTGGGACCCTTCTGTCATAGAGACTACTGTTACAATTATCAACAGAGGGAAAAAGGGCGCTACAGGATTCAACCGGGTCTCCCAGTGCAGAGCATCGTGGTCAACCACTGCGCTAGAGACTGGTAGTTGACAAAAAGAAGAGCGGACACCTTATGTACTAGCCCGTGGTCTGGGCTAGTCTCCTCTACGCATACAGAAAAGAAAACGACAACGACGCCGGCGAGCGAGGCGACGGCAACAGCGGCTAAGAAGCACCGGCGGGCAAAAGGGAGTGGTGTGTGGCTGCTGGTAATGCAAACGGAGCTGCTACAAGAGTGCGTGTGTGGGGTTCAACTCGAGCACGAGCTCATGGCGAGCTTGGCTTGGGTCCGACGGTGCAGAGGCCGAGTGAGCGACCTCTGTTGGCTGGCGGCGTCGCGATGCGCAGCAGGCTGGCGTGCACACGGCAAGCGCTGGCGAGGAGAACGCGCTAGGTGGGAACCGGGCCTTGAGGGACGAGGCAGGCGCTGCAGCAAGTGCGCTCAACAAAACTATAGACTTCGCCGGAGCACCGGGAGCACAGCAAAGACACGGATCGACCGAGCCTTACGGGGTCCTAAATGCCATGGAAATAAAAGGGAGAGGTAGGTGCGCTACCAAGCTCACCCTAGGACATGATGGGGTCGACGGAGACGAGCCGGAGACGACGCGTGGGAGCTCTGAACTTGGCGGGGCTTCGGGTCCGAGAAGTAGATGCAGCAGAGGAAGAAGACGGGGTCGGGGAGGTCGATCCAGGGGCCGTGGCGTCGCGTGTGTGGAGGCAGGGGCGGAGAGGTACTTGACGGCCCTCTCCACGGCAGCAGGCGGGTCGGAGACGCGACGTGGACGGCTACCCCAAGCTCGAGCTCTTGCTCGCTCGGGTCATGGTGGGCAGGGTGACGGCGAGGCGCGTGGAGACCTACCTGGCGGCGGCAAGGGAAGGAGAGGAGGGGGATCGGTTGAGGGGAGACCCTAGGGCACCGGGGACAACTTTATAGGGGTCTAGGGACGAGCTCCGGCCGTCAAATCATCTGGCATGCCGACGTGTCTCCGCTGGATGTCCTGCCGTACAGGAGGACGATGCAACTGTCACTTGCAGGCTAAAAGGGCTGCGGGAGGGCTGCTGAGCCGCGGATGGACTGCTTGCTACTGGGTTGCGCTGCTGCTGGTGCTCTCTCTCTCCCTCTGACTCTTTCCCATTCCTTTGAACAGTAATAAAAGAGCAAAAAGCACAGAACGATTGGGGGGGTTTGTGAGAGATATGAGAATATCCTCAGGAGTCTGGAATTATTCTCAATTTGATAAAATTGAGTTGGGTATTTTTTTAGAGGTAGAAAAATACAACAAGTTTGAATATAGTTCAAACTTGGAGCATTTTTTAACCTAACCAACACAACTTCAAATGAGCTGTAATTTGGCAGAGAGGCTAGGTACATAGTGTTAGAATATTGGGGAAAATGATCATTTATGGTGGAGGCAAAATGGCACTCTCAAAGAATGGAAGAAAAGGGAAGGAAGGAGAAGTGATGGTGCAATGGTTTGAAAGGGGTACAAGGGTCATGCCCATGATGCTCATGGCATCAACATGAATGACAAAATGCAACATGGCAAGCACAAAGCTATACTTGATATGACCAAGATGCAACATTAGATGGCATAGAGAAAATATGACAAGTAAAGGCAAGACAAAGCAATGGGAAACAAGGCAAAACCCAAAATGAAACCCACAAAGAGGAAAACCACTTGGTATTGAACATGAGAAGGTTCGATACATTGTCAGAATTTGGAAGTTTTACATCCGGGGTGTTACATGGGCCACATGGGACTTAGTGGAGAGAGAGAGAGGGGTGGCTAGGGCAGGCCGCGCGCCCCCTCCCCTTGGGTCCAAATTGGACTAGGGAAGGGGGGCGGCGCCCCCCTTTCCTTCTCCCTCTCTCCCTCTCCTTCCTTCCCCCTCTCTTCCCTTGTTGGAAACCTACTAGGAATAGGATTCCTAGTAGGAATCCTACTTGGGGTGCGCCCTATGAGGGCCGGCCGGCCTCCCCCTTTCTCCTTTATATATGGGGGCAGGGGGGCACCCTAGAACACACAAGTTGACAGTTGTCTTAGCCGTGTGTGGAGCCCCGCTCCACAGATAACCACCTCGGTCATATCGTTGTAGTGCTTAGGAGAAGCCCTACATCAGTAACTTCATCATCATCGTCATCACGCCGTCGTGTTGACGAAACTCTCCCTCGACCTCAGCTGGATCTAGAGTTCGTGGGACGTCACCGAGCTGAACGTGTGCAGATCGAGAGGTGCCGTACCTTCGGTGCTAGGATCGGTCGGATCGTGAAGTCGTACGACTACATCAACCGCGTTGTCATAACGCTTCCATTTTCGGTCTACGAGGTTACGTAGACAACACTCTCCCCTCTCGTTGCTACGCATCACCTAGACAGATCTTGTGTGATCGTAGGAATTTTTTTTTGAAATTACTGCGTTCCCCAACAGTGGCATCCGAGCTAGGTTTATGCGTAGATGTTATATGCACGAGTAGAACACAAATAGTTGTGGGCCATAATAGTCATACTGCTTACCAGCATGTCATACTTTGATTCGGCGGTATTGTTGGATGAAGCAGCCCAGACCGACATTACGCATATGCTTACGTGAGACTGGTTCTACCGACGTGCTTCGCACATAGGTGACTAGTGGGTGTCTGTTTCTCTAACTTTAGTTGAATCTAGTGTGGCTACGTCCGGTCCTTGTTGAAGGTTAAAACAGCACACCTGACGAAAAATCGGTGTGGTTTTTGATGCGTAGGTAAGAACGGTTCTTGCTAAGCCCGTAGCAGCCACGTAAAACTTGCAACAACAAAGTAGAGTACATCTAACTTGTTTTTGCAGGGCATGTTGTGTTGTGATATGGTCAAGACATGATACTTTATTTTATTGTATGAGATGATCATGTTTTGTAACAGAGTTACCGGCAACTGGCAGGAGCCATATGGTTGTCGCTTTATTGTATGAAATGCAATCGCCATGTAATTGCTTTACTTTATCACTAAGCGGTAGCGATAGTCGTGATAGCAATAGTTGGCGAGACGACAACGATGCTTCGATGGAGATCAAGGTGTCAAGCCGGTGATGATGGTGATCATGACGGTGCTTTGGAGATGGAGATCAAAGGCACAAGATGATGATGGCCATATCATATCACTTATATTGATTGCATGTGATGTTTATCCTTTATGCATCTTATTTTGCTTAGTTCGGCGGTAGCATTATAAGATGAGTTCTCACTAAATTTCAAGGTATAAGTGTTCTCCCTGAGTATGCATCGTTGCGACAGTTTGTCGTGCCGAGACACCACGTGATGATCGGGTGTGATAAGCTCTATGTTCACACACAACGGGTGCAAGCCAGTTTTGCACATGTAGAATATTCGGTTTAAACTTGACGAGCCTAGTATATGCAGATATGGCCTTGGAACACCGAGACCGAAAGGTCGAGCATGAATCTTATAGTAGATATGATCAACATAGTGATGTTTACCATTGAAAACTACTCCATCTCACGTGATGATCGGACATGGTTTTGTTGATTTGGATCACGTAATCACTTAGATGATTAGAGGGATGTCTATCTAAGTGGGAGTTCTTAAGTAATATGATTAATTGAACTTTAATTTATCATGAACTTAGTACCTGATAGTATTTTGCATGTCTATGTTGTTGTAGATAAATGGCCCGTGCTACTGTTCCGTTGAATTTTAATGCGTTCCTAGAGAAAGTAAGTTGAAAGATGATGGTAGCAACTACACGGACTGGGTCCGTAACTTGAGGATTATCCTCATTGCTGCACAGAAGAATTACATCCTAGAAGCACCGCTAGGTGCTAGGCCTGCTGTAGATGCTACTGATGACGTTAAGAATGTCTGTCAGAGCAAAGTTGATGACTACTCGATAGTTCAGTGTGCCATGCTTTACGTCTTAGAACCGAGACTTCAATGATGTTTTGAACGTCATGGAGCATATGAGATGTTCCAGGAGTTGAAGTTAATATTTCAAGCAAATGCCCAGACTGAGAGATATGAAGTCTCCAATAAATTCTATAGCTGCAAGATGGAGGAGAATAGTTTTGTCAGTGAACATATACTCAGAATGTCTGGGTACCATGACCACTTGACTCAACTGGGAGTTAATCTTCCTGATGATAGTGTCATTGACAGAGTTCTTCAATAACTGCCACCAAGCTACAAAAGCTTCGTGATGAACTATAATATGCAAGGGATGGATAAGACAATTCCCGAGCTCTTCGCGATGCTAAAAGCTGCGGAGGTAGAAATCAAGAAGGAGCATCAAGTGTTGATGGTCAACAAGACCACCAGTTTCAAGAAGAAGGGCAAAGGGAAGAAGGGGAACTTCAAGAAGAACGGCAAGCAAGTTTGCTGCTCAAGTGAAGAAGCCCAAGTCTGGACCTAAGCCTGAGACCGAATGCTTCTACTGCAAAGGGACTGGTCACTGGAAGCGGAACTGCCCCAAGTATTTGGCGGATAAGAAGGATGGCAAAGTGAAAGGTATATTTGATATACATGTTATTGATGTGAACTTAACTAATGCTCTTAATAGCGCTGGTATTTGATACTGGTTACATTGCTCATATTTGCAACTCAAACAGGGCTACTGATTAGCGAAGATTGGCTAAGGACGAGGTGACGATGCGCGTGGGAAATGGTTCCAAAGTCGATGTGATCGCAGTCGGCACGCTACCTCTACATCTACCTTCGGGGTTAGTTTTAGACCTGAATAATTGTTATTTGGTGCCAGCGTTGAGCATGAACATTATATCTGGATCTTGTTTGATGCGAGATGGTTATTCATTTAAATCAGAGAATAATGGTTGTTCTATTTATATGAGTAATATCATTTATGGTCATGCACCCTTGATGACTAGTCTATTTTTGTTGAATCTCGATAGTAGTGATACACATATTCAGAGTATTGAAGCCAAAAGATATAAGTTCAATAATGATAGTGCAACTAATTTGTGTCACTGCCGTTTAGGTCATATTGGTGTAAAGCGCATGAAGAAACTCCATGATGATGGGCTTTTGGAATCAATTGATTATGAATCACTTGATACTTGTGAACCATGCCTCATGGGCAAGATGACTAAGACTCCGTTCTCCGGAACAATGGAGCGAGCAACAGACTTGTTGGAAATAATACATACTAATGTATGCAGTCCGATGAGTGTTGACACTCGCGGTGGGTATCGTTATTTTCTGAACTTCACAGATGATTTGAGCAGATATGGGTATATCTACTTGATGAAACATAAGTCTGAAACATTTGAAAAGTTCAAAGAATTTCATAGTGAAGTGGAAAATCATCATAACAAGAAAATAAAGTTTCTACGATCTAATCGTGGAGGAGAATATTTGAGTTATGAGTTTGGTCTTCATTTGAAACAATGTGGAATAGTTTCACAACTCACGCCACCTAGAACACGACAGCGTAATGGTGTGTCCGAACGTCATAACCACACTTTATTAGATATGGTGCGATCTATGATGTCTCTTACTGATTTACCGCTATCATTTTGGGGTTATGCTTTAGAGATGGTTGCATTCATATTAAATAGGGCACCATCTAAATCCTTTGAGACGACACCTTATGAATTGTGGTTTGGCAAGAAATCCAAGTTGTCGTTTCTGAAAGTTTGGGGCTGTGATGCTTATGTGAAAAAGCTTCAACCTGATAAGATCGAACCCAAATCGGAGAAATGTGTCTTCATAGGATAGCCAAAGGAGACTGTTGGGTACACCTTCTATCACAGATCCGAAGGCAAGATATTCGTTGCCAAGAATGGATCCTTTCTAGAGAAGGAGTTTCTCTCGGAAGAAGTGAGTGGGAGGAAAGTAGAACTTGATGAGGTAATTATACCTTCTCCCGAATTGGAAAGTAGTTCATCACAGAAATCAGTTCCAGTGATTCATACACCAATTAGTGAGGAAGCTAATGATAGTGATCATGAAACTTCAGATCAAGTTACTACTAAACCTCGTAGGTCAACCAGAGTAAGATCCGCACCATAGTGGTACCGTAATCCTGTTCTGGACGTCATGTTACTAGACCATAACGAACCTACAAACTATGAGGAAGCGATGATGAGCCCAGATTCCGCAAAATGGCTTGAGGCCAAGAAATCTGAGATGGGATCCATGTATGAGAACAAAGTGTGGACTTTGGTTGACTTGCTCGATGATCGGCAAGCTATCGATAATAAATGGATCTTCAAGAAGAAGACTGACGTTGACGATACTGTCACTGTCTACAAAGCTCGACTTGTTGCGAAAGGTTTTCGACAAGTTCAAGGAGTTGACTACGATGAGACTTTCTCACCCGTAGCGATGCTTAAGTCTGTCCGAATCATGTTAGCAATTGCCGCATTTTATGATTATGAAATTTGGCAAATGGATGTCAAAACTGCATTCCTGAATGGATTTCTGGAAGAAGAGTTGTATATGATGCAACCAGAAGGTTTTGTCGATCCAAAGGATAATAACAAAGTGTGCAAGCTCTAGCGATCCATTTATGGACTGGTGCAAGCCTCTCAGAGTTGGAATAAACGTTTTGATAGTGTGATCAAAGCATATGGTTTTATCTGAGATTTTGGAGAAGCTTTGTATTTACAAGAAAGTGAGTGGGAGCTCTGTAGCATTTCTAATATTATATGTGGATGACATATTGTTGATTGGAAATGATATAGAATTTCTGGATAGCATAAAAGGATACTTGAATAAAAGTTTTTCAATGAAAGACCTCGATGAAGCTGCTTATATATTGGGCATCAAGATCTATAGAGATAGATCAAGACGCTTAATTGGACTTTCACAAAGCACATACCTTGATAAGATTTTAAAGAAGTTCGAAATGGATCAGTCAAAGAAAGGGTTCTTGCCTGTGCTACAAGGTGTGAAGTTGAGTGAGACTCAATGCCCGACCACTTCAGAAGATAGAGAGAAAATGAAAGGCATCCCCTATGCTTCAGCCATAGGTTCTATCATGTATGCAATGTTGTGTACCAGACCTGATGTTTGCCTTGCTATAAGTATAGTAGGGAGGTACCAAAGTAATCCAGGAGTGGATCACTGGACAGCGGTCAAGAACATCCTGAAATACCTGAAAAGGACTAAGGATATGTTTCTCGTTTATGGAGGTGATAAAGAGCTCATCATAAAAGGTTACGTCGATGCAAGCTTTGACACTGATTCGGATGACTCTAAGTTGCAAACTGGATACGTGTTTATATTGAACGGTGGAGCTGTCAATTGGTGCAGTTCTAAGCAGAGCGTCGTGGCAGGATCTACGTGTGAAGCGGAATACATAGCTGCTTCGGAAGCAGCAAATGAAGGAGTCTGGATGAAGGAGTTCATATCCGATCTAGGATTCATACCTAGTGCATCGGGTCCAATGAAAGTCTTTTGTGACAATACTGGAGCAATTGCCTTGGTAAAGGAATCCAGATTTCACAAGAGAACCAAGCACATCAAGAGACGCTTCAATTCCATCCGTCATCAAGTGTCAGAAGGGGACATAGAGATTTGCAAGATACATATGGATCTGAATATTGCAGACCCGTTGACTAAGCCTCTCTCACGAGCAAAACATGATCAGCACCAAGACTCCATGGGTGTTAGAATCATTACAATGTAATCTAGATTATTGACTCTAGTGCAAGTGGGAGACTGAAGGAAATATGCCCTAGAGGCAATAATAAAGTTGTTATTTATATTTCCTTTTATCATGATAAATGTTTATTATTCATGCTAGAATTGTATTAACCGGAAACTTAGTACATGTGTGAATACATAGACAAATAGAGTGTCACTAGTATGCCTCTACTTGACTAGCTCGTTGATCAAAGATGGTTAAGTTTCCTAGCCATTGACATGAGTTGTCATTTGATTAACGGGATCACAACATTAGAAAATGATGTGATTGACTTGACCCATCTGTTAGCTTAGCACTATGATTGTTTAGTTTATTGCTATTGCTTTCTTCATGACTTATACATGTTCCTATAACTATGAGATTATGCAACTCCTGAATACCGGAGGAACACTTAGTGTGCTATCAAACGTCACAACGTAACTGGGTGATTATAAAGATGCTCTACAGGTGTCTCCAATGGTATTTGTTGGGTTGGCATAGATCGAGATTAGGATTTGTCACTCCGTGTTTCAGAGAGGTATCTCTGGGCCCTCTCGGCAATGCACATCACTATAAGCCTTGCAAGCAATGTGACTAATGAGATAGTTGCGGGATGATGCATTACGGAACGAGTAAAGAGACTTGCCGGTAACGAGATTGAACTAGGTATTGAGATATCGATGATCGAGTCTCGGGCAAGTAACATACCGATGACAAAGGGAACAACGTATGTTGTTATGCGGTTTGACCGATAAAGATCTTCGTAGAATATGTAGGAAACAATATGAGCATCCAGGTTCCGCTATTGGTTATTGACCGGAGGTAAGTCTCGGTCATGTCTACATAGTTCTCGAACCCATAGGGTCCGCACGCTTAACGTTCGATGATGATCGGTATTATGAGTTTATGTGTGTTGATGTACCGAAGGTAGTTCGGAGTCCCGGATGTGATCAAGGACATGACGAGGAGTTTTGAAATGGTCGAGACATAAAGATGGATATATTGGACGACTATATTCAGACACCGGAAATGTTCCGGAGAAGTTTCGGATAAAACCGGAGTGCCGGAGGGTTACCGGAACCCCTCGGGGGAACTAATGGGCCACATGGGCCTTAGTGGAGAGAGAGGGGCGGTTAGGGCAGGCCGCGCGCCCCCTCCCCTTGGGTCCGAATTGGACTAGGGAAGGGGGGCGGCGCCCCCCCTTTCCTTCTCCCTCTCTCCCTCTCCTTCCTTCCCCCTCTCTTCCCTTGTTGGAAACCTACTAGGATAGGATTCCTAGTAGGAATCCTACTTGGGGTGCGCCCTATGAGGGCCGGCCGGCCTCCCCCTTGCTCCTTTATATATGGGGGCAGGGGGCGCCCTAGAACACACAAGTTGACAGTTGTCTTAACCGTGTGCGGTGACCCCCTCCACAGATATCCACCTCGGTCATATCCTTGTGGTGCCTAGGCGAAGCCCTGCATTGGTAACTTCATCATCACCGTCATCATGCCGTCATGCTGACAAAACTCTCCCTCGATCTCAGCTGGATTTAGAGTTCGTGGGACGTCACCGAGCTGAACGTGTGCAGATCATGGAGGTGTCGTACCTTCGGTGCTAGGATCGGTCGGATCGTGAAGACGTACGACTACATCAACCGCGTTGTCATAACGCTTCTGCTTTTGGTCTACGAGGGTAGGTAGAAAACACTCTCCCCTCTCGTTGCTATGCATCACCTAGATAGATCTTGTGTGATCGTAGGACATTTTTTGAAATTACTGCGTTCCCCAACAGCGGTGAAGCCTGTATTTACAAGAAACTGAGTGGGAGCACTACAGCCTTTCTGATAAGTATATGTGAATGACATATTGTTGATCGGAAATGATGTAGAAATTTCTTGAAAGCATAAAAGAGTGTTTGAAAGGGTTTTTTGAAAGAAAGACCTTGGTGAAGCTGCTTACATATTGGTTGTCGTGGAATTGTCACGGCAGATGTCCTCATGAAAGGACTTAGTCGCAGGGCCATCGCACGGGTTAACCTAGAGGGGTTAAGGCGGAAACAAGACACGGGAATTATACTGGTTCGGCCCCTTCGATGAAGGTAAAAACCTACGTCCAGTTGTGGTGTGATTGATATGGTTTCGGCGACTAGGGAGCAATAGCTTTGCCTTCGCCTCAAATCTCTCTCTAACTCGCCACCGGTCGCCCCTTATATACGGGTTGGCCTTGGCGGTTTGAGAATCCCAATCCGGCTCATACAAGAGTCCGGCTTGGTTTCTCCTTCCTTGCCTTACAATACAAGCTATAATACTAAGGCGGTTTACATGTATGGACCTTAATTCACCTCTGGGCTCCAGGCCTCCATATGGGCCTGGATCACGCACGAGGGTAAACCGGCCCCTCCGGGGCGGTTCACACTCCGTAGTCGTATCCCCAACATTAGGCCCCAGATTGACTTGAACCGGTTCGGGTTAATCTTCTACATCTTCAGTCAACTCTTGATCTCCCCTGTAAACCGCCATCTGCTTGAACCGCCGTGACATCATCCTCTGATCTTCGTGTTAGGGCACCCTGACGTCATTTTGAACAAAAAGATCCAAACAGTAAGATTCCCTTCATTAAGGCTATCCCGGGAATCGAGGCGGCCGCTGCACCTTCCGCCGCTTTTGACTCCTCGATTCTCGCGCCCGTTGATTACTCCGGTCCCTTATAAATAGACCGGTCGGGCCATTTCTTCTTCTTCTTCCTCTCTTCTTCCTCCTCGCGACCCACGACCACGAAGCTCTTGCCGTCGTCCTCAACCTTTGACCGACGCTTCACGCCGGGACATTGCATCAACCTGATCTTACCAGAGTTTCAGCGCTCCTCCATGTTCCCTTTCGTCCGTAAGGTTTCCTTCGAACCCTAGATCTCATCTGACCTCTGTTCGTCTCATAGTTCGTAAGCGTTCGTACCGGTTCTTCCTGCTAGCTCCGCCACGGCCGTACGGCTCAGCCGTACCGCTCATCCTATGCAAGTGGCTGCTTTCGCCGTTTACCCGACTCTATGCATCTTCCCCTTCTGTTCAGATCCTTTACTTTAACATGCCTGAACCTTCCTGCGCTGTAAGAGGTCTGCATAGGTCGTAGAAATTTTCCTTACTGAACTCCGGTAGATCCAAATTATTTTCATTTGCATGGGAAACCTGTTTCTGTCTACACTTTGCAACTTTTTCAGCTCTGCCTCCTCTGGCGGTTTAACTTTTGATAGCTAATCCGTCACTCCATTAGTCCTTAGTTAAACCGGAATGGGAAGCCGGCTACTGAATTGCCGGTTTAACAATATTCGTAACGCCTGACCCGTTCAACGGTGAACTGTTTTCTTCCTTTCTTTCGCAGCTTCAGTCTTCCGGAATGGCTCCTCAATTTTCCGCTTGCAATTGGGTCCGGTCCAGAGTCACGGAAACGCAGCTCAACGGCTATGTCACCACTGGCGGTTTGGCTCCAAAAAATGTCCTCCATTGGCGTGTTCCGGAGGGCGAGTTTCCTCCCGAGCCGCGAGCGGGGGAAGTAATTGTGTTTATGCAGCACCTAGACCGGGGGTTCTGCCCGCCCGGTTCAAAGTTTTTCCGGGACGTCCTTGCTAGCTTGCAACTCCATCCGCAGGATATCGGCCCGAATTCTGTGTCAAACATATGCAACTTTCAAGTCTTCTGTGAAGTCTATCTTCAAGAAGAACCATCTGTGGAGTTGTTCCGGATTTTTCCATCCGAACCGTCGCACAGAATTTTCTCGATGGTCCTAACACGGATCGGGCGGCGTTTCAATCCGTAAGAGGAAGGAAGTCGATTTTCCTCACGCCAAGCACCACAACCATCCAAAGGATCGAACCAAACCTGGTTCTACTGCCGAACACTTGCCTCGCCGACGAAAACCCCTTGCCGGGTTACCGTTCTCACCGGCTCAAGAACCAGCATCCGCTGCTCGCGACGCTTAACCGCTGAACGGAAGAACTTCGCACCGCAAATAATCAAGCTCCGAGCTCTAATGGCCAATGGCTTAACCGGCGTGGATCTTGTACGTTCTTTGGGTCTCTTGGGGTGTTTTGCCACTAAGCCGCCGCCCGGATTGATGCACGAGTACACCGCAGCCTCAAAGATCCTCAAAGGCGCCACGAGCTGCCCATAACTGAACAGAGGTCACTGAGATCGTCAAGAAGATGCTCGATGAGCCAATCTCCGTCTGCAGCCTAACCGGGTTGGCTCCATTTTGTGCCGCCAACAAACCGCCGGCGGTCCGTTCTACTCACTGCCTTTCAGGCTCTTAATACTCTGTTGATATACACTAATCCTTGTTACTTCTCAGGCTGACAGCTCCTTCTGGAAACGCACCAAACCGGTTCGGGCACCGCGTGTAAAGTCCAAAGCCACTAAGAAAACAGGCAAGAAGAAGACCGCCGAATCCTCTGATCCGCCGGAGGACGAAGAATCGGAAGCGAGGTAAACCGCTTTCCGCTTTGTGTTTCTTCCTGCATATGCTTGGCCCTTTACAATCTTTTTATCGACAATTTTCTTCCCAGGATGATCTTTGAAGCCAGCCATGCCGACCTCGTTGAGGTAATCTTACTTTCTTCCGAATCCGATCTTGCGCGGTTAAGAGAATTCGTCATACCGTCCGAAAGTGAAAAATATCATTCTGTGCTTACTTGAATCCAAATCTTAACTTGAAGACACAGCAGGTCAAGAGCACCGCATAACCCGCACGATGGCCAACGGGTTACCTCGGCCCGTTTACAGACACACCAATCCGAAGCGTCGCCCGTGAGGTGACTTGCTCTCTGAAAAGCGTTATCCCTTAAAAGGTTTCTTCCGATGTCCTCTCAATCCGTCTGACCCAAATTATCAGGCCTCTTCCAACTCGTCTGGCGGTTCATCCACCACACAACTGCCTCCGCTGAACATCGCCGTAGGGTATGTAATCACTGTCTGTCAATTCGACTCACCGTCACCTTGGTCAATTTGTCTTGATCCGATTCTGAATATTGCAGCACTAAGGCTCGCTTGAGCAAGAAGGCGAAAACTCTTGATCCTACCCCGGATGTTGATCCGGAGAAGACCCTTAACAACCACACGAAAATCCTGAAGCTGCCAAGGAAAGCTCGCGAGTTGTACAAAGACGACATGCTGATCCGCCGAAGTTGAACCGAGGTCCAAGTGGAAACTTCACAGCCTGCTCCATCAAACCCGTCTGCCGAGCGGTCGTGGATTGTTGAACCGCCGAGCCGAGCAAAACGACATCGAGCCTAAACAAGACCGCTGAAAATGACGATGTTATTGTGACAGTAATCGCTATACTGCTCCTAGCCAACCGTCGCTTTAGCAAAGCACAGCATCAAAGAAAGTTCCACTACTATGAGCAAGGACAAGGGAAGACCGATATGTCGGCTACGACAATTTCTCTGCCCAAGAGCTTCATTCCGGCTTCGAACCGGCTTTACACAAGCCGTGACTTTGAAGCCGGTCTAGTAAATCGCATGAAGGACCGCTATGAGGTAATGGGCTGACCTTTCTTTTACTTTAACTGCATAGTAGCCCCCAAGGGTCGGTTTAACTTTGTAAAGTTAAACCGGACTTAAGGTGTGTCCTCGAGCAAATTGAGATCAACTAGCCATTAGCCCCCAAGTGCCAAGTTGAATACTTGTATTAAGCTTGGGACTTGTATAATGAAACCACTAACATGCTTCCTTTGTCATCGAATGAAATACACCACAAGCTGTGCAACTCAAGGACCTCCAACCAATCTGGAAATCCAAATAATGTAAGCCACCAAAGCCAAGGATGAGCTAAAACTGCCACGACCACCATGGAACAGCTGAAGGAGTGGTATAAATCCGAGCGGGTCAACTGGGACACCGAGAAGGCCGGTTTAGTAAAGCGGGCGGAGGAAGCTGAGGCGGCCCTTAAACCGGTGACTGACGAGCTGACCGGACTCAAACGCCAAGTGCATGCCATGACCTCTGCCATCTTTGGTGAGCAAATTTACACTGAATATGCCTGTGTTAATGCGTCCGCCGGTTTAACTTGAGCTGTCTAAACCTGGTGTAGGCAAACGTATTGCTCATCTGGGCTCTGACGTGCGGAAAAAGCTCAAGGCTTCGTACACTCGATTGAGCAGCTATATACGGCGCCAGCCGGTTATATGCGCCACTTCATATGACAACACGGCGCCGCCCCCGATCGAGAAACGCTGGACCGGCTGTCCATGATTCCGGGCAGCTTGAAGAGATGAAGCGATCCGCAGGCCGGCCGGCACGCCATGGCTCGACGCGTGCCAAAGCATGGATAGCGGATCTTGATCCGCCGACATAGCTAAAGGTTTTCCAGTGCTCAAGAGAACGGTGAAGCCTTTGATAACGATGCCTGAAACGGATTACAAAGGAAGTGCGTCCGTTGGCAAGTCAACTGGCCGCTGAAGCCAATCTGGAGGTTCACCGATCTTTTTATGACGCAAACAACAAGCGGGTGGAGTTTGTCATCCCGGAAGTGCAGAGCCTGATTCCTCCAATCCGTAAGCACACTTACGCCCCTGACGTTGATCCGGCTGAGCTAATAAGTGAAGAAGCTGTCTTTCAGGCCTTAACCCGGATTGACTGGTCTACCAATGACTTCCGGGCTTTGGGTGAGGAAGAAGAAGAAGCTGAACCGACGCCAGGCGCCGTCCCCTCCACCTCGCGCCAACCCGGTGAAGCAGCGTAATCCGTCAAGCCGGGCGACATATCCAAAGCTTCAAGGCATAACTCCGCGTAAACCGCCGGGCCTCGACAGGCTTTGTAATAGGATAGCAAGTGTCTTTTATTGAACAATGCCGGTACAACCTCAGTCTGTAAACTTTTGCATGGCGGTGCTGGATCCGTTGGTTTTTGTAGTAAATTCTGCAACATATTTTGCCTGCAATCACAAGTTCTTAAACCGCCATGGCGGTTTACACCTCTAGCCTATGATACCAATATTTATATGAGAAAATACCGAGGTATACGATCAAAACTATGTGATACAAACATACCTGCCAGCATCAGGCACACAGTTGGCTTTAGCCAATCCCGAAGCGGAGGTCTTATAAACCATCACCGTCAAAAGAGAGCAATCCCTGTGTGTATAAGACCGATTTACCGTGTAAATCGTGTCGGCATGATAAGCCCCCTGTTACTCCACAATGGGATGTTTAACAGTAAAATCAAACCGAAACAAAATCACCAGCTTAAAAACGTATCGACAACGTAAATCCGGTTTAATAAAAAATTTGTCGGTGTAAGAAGGCCGACAAAAGCCAAATGATTGGTATCAAAACCACATAGAAGCAAAATCAATGAAAGAATCGTTTTGCAAGAAAAGGCTGTACTGAGCCGGATCAGATGGTGTTACCATGGTCGGACAGGACCAAGCCCCCTATCTGGCGTAGCGATGGTTCAAGTCAGCCGGTCCCCAAGCGAACTTCGTGGCATGATGCCGATCAAGTGGCATTGCGATGGTTCGGGTTCGACCAAAGCCCCAAGTGATTCTATGGCCTTAGGCCGACCAAAGGCGTGATGGTTCAGACGTGACCATGTCCCCAAATGATCTGGTGGCTTTACCGCTAAGAGGCGTTGCATTGGTTGGATCGACCAAGCCCCCAAATGACAAAAGTTTATGAAAACAAGGCCAAGGGTTAAACCGGAGGCCGGTTCACGACAGCATCTCCATGTACCCAAACCGGTCTTTTATACAGAACAGATGCCCCGCTTTAGCCGAGGATCCGGTTTATTGCTGTTATTCATAATATATACATTGTCTTAATATGTACATAAGCGGAGCCAATGGCTCAGGTATAATAAGGCCGAAGATGAGCAATGTTCCACGGCCTGTTGGTCTCCTCCTCCGACGTGCGTGAGTCCTTTCGCTCTCGAACATCAATCAGATAGTAGGAACCGTTGTATAGATTCTTGCTGACCACAAAAGGCCCTTCCCAAGGTGGGGATAGCTTGTGCATATCTTTATGATCTTGAATGAGCCGCAGCACTAAATCTCCTTCTGAAAGGTTCGGTTTTAACCCGCCGGCTGTGATACCGACGAAGATCTTTTTGGTAGACCCCGAACGGGCTGCTGCCATATCGCGCTCTTCGTCAATCGGTCCAAATCATCTTGCCGTGCTGCCTCGCTATCCACCTCAACATAAGCTGCTACTCGAGGCGTAGTCGTGGCGAATATCATGGGAAGGACCGCCTCCGCTCCATAGACCATAAAGAACGGCGTGTATCCAAAGTGGATCGGTTGGGGGTAGTGTTAATACTCCATATCACCGATGGTAGCTCTTCCACCCAACAACCCGGCGTCCTCTCTAAAGGGACCATAAGCCGGGTTTGATACCCTTCAAAATTTCCTGATTAGCTCGTTCCGCTTGACCATTGGATTGCGGGTGGGCTCTGAAGAAACATCAAGCGGATGTGCTCTCGTTCACAAAATTCCTTCATAGCTCCTTTGGACAAATTGGTGCCATTGTCCGTGATGATCTGTGTGGAAACCCAAACCGAAAATCACCCGCTTGATGAACTGAACCGCCGTGGCTGCATCACACTTGCTAACGTGCTCGCCTCGACCCACTTGGTAAACTTATCCACCGCCACCAACAGTGGGTCTTTTTATCCTTGGACCTTTTGAAAGGTCCAACCATATCCAACCCCAAGTCGCAAATGGCCAAGTAATTGGAATCATCCTCAATTCTTGGGCTGGCACATGAGCACGCTCGAGAACTTTTGGCAACCATCACATCGTCGACCAAATCCTCCGCATCGGCATGGGCAGTCAACCAATAGAAACCATGGCGGAATGCTTTGGCCACTGAGGGACTTTGAACCGCGTGGTGACCACAATCCCTTCATGAATCTCTCGCAATATCTCACAGCCCTCTTCAGGGGACACACAATAAACGCATACGACACCTGCGACGGTGCAACTCGCCATTAACAATGGTCATAGACTTAGACCGCCGAACTATCTGCCGGGCCAACGTCTCATCCTCCGTAACTCGCCCGGTTCATGTATGCCAAATAAGGGAGCGCCCAATCGGAATGACATGCAAGGCCGCCACCAAGTGAGCCTCCGGATCGAGGATAGCCAAATCAATTTCATCGGGAAGTTTAAGCGGCGGTTTGTGCAGCACATCAAGGAAAACGTTAGGCGGACCGGTTTCGCTGGGAACCCAGCCGGCTCAAAGCATCGGCCGCCTCGTTCTTCCGACGATCCACATGGTCCACGATACCCTTTAAAATGTCCCGCAACAACATCCACTTCCCGACGATATGCAGCCATGAGTGGATCTTTGGAGTCCCAAGTGCCGGATACTTGCTGGGCCACCAAGTCCGAGTCACCAAAGCATTTAACCCGGCTGAGATTCATTTCCTTGGCCATCCGGAGACCATGGAGCAAAGCTTCATACTCAGCTGCATTGTTAGTACAAGGGAACATTAGGCGGAGAACATAACAGAACTTGTCACCTCGTGGGGAAGTTAATACGACTCCAGCCCCCGAGCCCTCCAATTGCCTGGACCCATCAAAATGGATGGTCCAATAAGTGTGATCCGGCTTCTCTTCTGGTGCTTGCAACTCCGTCCAATCATTAATGAAATCCACAAGTGCTCGAGACTTTACGACCGTCCGGGCACATACCTTAAACCGTATGCCCAAGTTCTATAGCCCACTTAGCAATCCGCCGTTCGCTTCCGGTTCAGTATGATATCACCCAAGGGAGCCGAGGCCGACCACCGTAATGGGGTGCCCTTGGAAATATTGCTTCAGCTTCGCTTGCCATAAAAACTCCATATACCAGCTTACGCCAATGTGGATATCTTTGTTTAGATTCGATGAGAACCTCGTGATGTAGTAAATCGGCGCTGAACCGGATACTCCTTCCCTGCCTCCTTGCGCTCCACCACAATGGCTACACTCACTGCCTGGCATTAGCAGCAACATATAACAAGAGCGGCTCCTCGTCAATAGGGGCAGCAAGAACGGCGGGTTGGCCAGCTGCCGCTTTAAATCCTCAATGCCTCATCAGCAATGAGCTCGCACGAATTGATCCGTCTTCTTCAAAGATCTGGTACAAAGGAATGGCCTTCTCTCCTAGGCGATCGATAAACCGCTTAGCGCAGCAATCCGCCTGCCAAACGTTGGACATCATTGATGCACTTTGGCTTAGCTAAGGAGGTGATAGCTGTAATCTTCTCCGGATTAGCCTCAATCCCCGGTTGGACACGAAAACCCAACAATTTGCTCGCGGAACACCAAAGACGACTTGGCGGGTTGAGCATCATCTTGTACACCCGCAAGTTGTCAAAGGTTTCCTTCAAGTCCTCAATCAATGTTTCCTTCTGCCTTGATTTCACCATGATATCATCCACATAAGCGTGCACATTACGGCCGATCTGTTCATGCAAACAATTCTGTACGCAACGCTGATAAGTTGCTTGGGCGCTCTTGAGCCCAAAAGGCATGGACACATAGCAGAAGGCTCCAAAAGGGGTGATAAACGCCGTTTTCTCCTGGTCCTTAACCGCCATCTTAATCTGATGATAACGGAATACGCATCCGTAAAGCTCAAGCGCTCACAACCCGCCGTTGCATCAATGATCTGGTCAATGCGGGAGGGCGAAAGGATCCGCCGGACAAGCTTTGTTAAGATCTGTGTAATCCACGCATACGCGCCAAGTGCCATTTTTCTTAAGGACCAACACCGGATTAGCAAGCCACTCGGGTGAAAGACTTCGATGATAAACCCTGCTGCCAAAAGTCTAGCGACTTCTTCTCCGATGGCCTTGCGCCTTTCCTCGTTAAACCGCGAAGAAACTG
Source organism: Aegilops longissima (assembly GCA_021605205.1). NCBI lineage: Eukaryota > Viridiplantae > Streptophyta > Magnoliopsida > Poales > Poaceae > Aegilops > Aegilops longissima. The sequence continues at coordinate 410,353,236 of CM038676.1, read as the reverse complement.
TTTTACGGTTTGTATTTGGTCCACATTAAGAGTGTGCTCAGCGAGTTCCTCGGTACACTGGCATGTCGGAAGGTTTCCATGCAAAATGTCCCGATTCTCACGGATGAACTCGATGAGCGCTTTCCTATTTAGGATCCAGGTTGGCACCGATGGTGAACTGCTTGGATGAATCGCCGGGCACAAAATCAACAAGCTTCGTCTCACCACCGATTTGAACTTCAAGTCCGGATCATGCTTTGTAGTTGGCTTCTTCAAAGGGTCATATCCGCCGGATCAACATTATCCTTATAATACTTTAACTCTTCCGTGGCACAAACCGACTCTGCGAAGCGCATCACCTTCCTCGCACTCCAGAGCGATCCGCGGCTCCATGAACCGTTATCGTTCCTTTGTGACCCGGCATTTTCAGCTGTAAGTAAACATAACAGGGCCGTGCCATGAACTTAGCATAAGCCGCCGCCCAAAGAGGCGTGGTAAGGGCTTTGAATTTTCACCACCTCAAATGTCAACGCTTACGTTCGAGTCATGCTCGTCTCAAAGGTTACCTCGAGCTATTTTACCGACCGGTATGCCGACTTACTGTGCACCACTCCGTGAAACACTGCATCTTTGGATGGCCCGAGATGCCTATCTGTTAACCCCATACGTCGGAAAGTTTAAGTAGTACAGGATGTTGATGCTGCTTCCTCCATCCATAAGAACCTTGGTAAACTTGTACCCGCCTACAGGGTGCCACCACCAGGGCTAATCGACCCGGATTGTAAACCCGGGAGGATGGTCCTCTCGCCCACACAATCGGCTGCTCGGACCAGCGCAGGTAATGCGGCGCAGCCGGTTCAATAACACCGACCGCCCGCTCGAAGTTTTCGGTCTCGTCGGTCCAAGCTGGTGGTAAAGACGTGGTATCGCATCCACCATTTAACCGCTTTGGATTGCTCGATAACCCGATTGCTGCTGTTGTTGATTGTAGCCCCTTGGTTCTCGATCATTACGATTACCTTGATTATTACGATCGCCTTGATTATTACGATTGCCTTGCCGCCCGGATTACCACGAATCTCGGGCGGTATTTCCTCCGCCAGTAACACTGGGCGGACCTCGAACCGCCACGGGCCCTTGATCATACCGGAAAGAGTTGGAGTTTTTGAACTCCTGCATAATATAACAATCCTTCCAAAGGTGGTTCGCCGGCACCTCCTTCGTCCCATGCTTCGGACAAGGCTGATTCAATATGAAATTCAAACGATCCGGATTGTGACCGCCCCGGTTTGACTGCCTACCCCTGCGCCGCTGACCCTTGTCCTGCGCGTTGGTGTTGGCCACAAAGCCCATGTTGCCGTTCGCTTTACGCTTGTTCCCTCCATTGCCTGCCGAATGATGCTGCTGGCTCCTGGAGTTGCCGTTCTGTTTTCCCTTCCCCACTTCATCATTCTCAGATTCGGGATCCTTGGTACTATCAGAATCAGCGTACTTTACCAAAACGCCCATTAGAGTGCCCATGTCATGGCAAAAACGCTTCATGCGACCCAGCTTTAGCTTCAATGGCTCGAACCGGCAATTGGCTTCCAAGGTCAGGATCGCGGAATCCGGGTTAATCCGGTCTGAAGAATGTAAAACTTCCGAGACGCGGCGCACCCAATGGGTTGTAGACTCTCCCTCCGCCTGGACACAAGCCGCCAGATCCACCACAGACATGGGCTGTTTACAGGTGTCTTTGAAATTTTGGATGAACCGGTTTCGCAACTGGGACCACGAGTTGATAGAATTGGGCGGCAAGTTTTTCAACCAAGTCCGGGCCGTACCTTCCAGCATCATCGTGAAGTACTTTGCACATGCAGCTTCATCCACGTCTAGCATCTCCATGGCCATCTCGTAGCTTTCTATCCATGCTTCTGGAGCCAAGTCGGCAGTATAATTTGGCACCTTGCGTGGCCCTTGAAGTCCTTGGGCAGCGACGCGTTGTAAAGCGGGGCGAGGCAAGGCACCCCAAAGAGCCCGTCACCTGGCTCGAAGATGGTCGGACGAACCGGCGCGGCCGGATGATCCTCTACTTGTGCTGCTAACTCGGCCTCCCTACGTGCCCTGGCGCGGTCCACTACCACTTGAGCATCTTCAAAGCCGTCTGCCGGATTTTTGCCGCGAGGCGGACCACGCTGGGCATTGCTTGATACGGCCGGTTCGTCGACGCGTCGGCTATAGCTCCGGCTCGGGCGGGGGGTGGAGTGGATCCGATCCCGACTGTACGAGTAAGCTTCTTGCTGAGCCAAGGCCGTCCGGAGGACTCCTTAACCGGCGTGTCTCTACCTTTGTGGTGAATCGCCTTCAATTGGAATCGCCTCCAACCGTGCCGCAGCCGCTACAAGATTATCCATCGGGTTGGAGTAGTGACCCGGAGGTGTCTGCAAGGTCTGGGGCGCACCGGTATGATGGCGAGGCAGATCTACCAGACGGGGCTGAACGGTGCGGCCGCCCCAGTGCTTCCGGCGGTTCACCAACAGCGGCGGATTCTTGGTCCTGCTCTGGGGTATTGAAAAGCTCCCTACCCTCAAAAGCTGAAAGGCAAACGGGACCTGTACTTCCTTTTCATGACTTCCTGTGATGCACTCTGGTCCAGCCTGAGCCTATAAGCCTGCGCATCCAAAGCGGCTCGTTCCACTGCCATCCGTTCGTCCGCGGCCGCCAGATCCGCCTTAGCTTTATTGATCTGTTCCCTCACCTTTGCAATCTCTACGTTGTGCATGTCCTGATCCGGTGGATTAGCTTCCGCCATGAGCACCGCCAATGCGTCGAAAAGCTCTGATAAAACTTGAGCCGGTGGGCGCACAGGGCCTCCGCCCCCGGCTGCCATCACCGCTGTTGAACCGGCGACCAGGGGCGCCGTGGCCGAAGAGTGAAGCGCCTCCTGCGTATCGCCATGAAGACCCCAACCGGTTGGGTAGATCGAGGTCGGAATACTCTCACCGTCGGAACAGCCCCGATCTGGCCATCCTGCGGCTGGTATAAAGACTTCGGTTTCTCGGCGACGATTCGTCGCCAGAGTAAACAACGTTTAAATCACCGACACCGATCCGCCCTCGTAACCTCCGTGGGCGACTCCCACGAAAACATGCTTGACCGCGGTTCAGCTAGGGCAGGACTCTTCTTCGCCCACGAGCCGTCTCGGCGAGGTCGGTGCGAGACGTCCGGCCCAGCCCCGACTTCGCCAATCTTGCCGATGAACACGTGTATGCGCCAAAGGGACCCGGTACCCGTACTCAACCGAGCCGCCTCGGGGCCCCATCCACATCGTCGATGTAGAGCTTGCCACGACGACTTTTAGTCATCCGCCCCTGCATAGCCTTGAGTCCCGAACTTGCCCTCTAAGATCATCAAACCATCATGCGATAGCCCCACGGTGGCGCCAAGCGTCGTGGAATTGTCACGGCAGATGTCCTCATGAAAGGACTTAGTCGCAGGGCCATCATGCGGGTTAACCTAGAGGGTTAAGGCGGACACAAGACACGGAATTATATCTGGTTCGCCCTTCGATGAAGGTAAAACCACGCCGGTTGTGGTGTGATTGATATGGTTTCGGCGACTAGGGAGCAATAGCTTTGCCTTCGCCTCGAAATCTCTCTCTAACTCGCCGCCGGGTCGTCCCCTTATATACACGGGTTGACGCCCGGCCGGTTTACAGAATCCCAATCCGGCTCATACAAGAGTCCGGCTTGGTTTCTCCTTCCTTGCCTTACAATACAAGCTATAATACTAAGGCGGTTTACATGTATGGACCTTAATTCACCTCTGGGCTCCAGGCCTCCATATGGGCCTGGATCACGCACGAGGGTAAACCGGCCCCTCTGGGGCGGTTCACACTCCGTAGTCGTATCCCCAACATTGGCCATCAAGATCTATAGAGATAGATCAAGACACTTGATAAGACTTTGGATGAGTACATACCTTGATAAGATTTTGACGGAGCTCAAAATGGATTAGTCAAAGAAGGAGTTCTTGCTTGAGTTGCAAGGTATGAAGTTGAGTAAGACTCAAAGTCCGACAACGGCAGAAGATAGAGAGAGAATGAAAGTCATTCCCTATGCATCAGCCATAGGTTCTATACGATATGCCATGCTGTGTACCACACTTGATGCGTGTCTTGCCACTTGTCTGGCAAAGAGGGTACAAGAGTGATCCAGGAGTGGACCACTAGACAGCGGTCAAAGTTATCCTTAGGTGCCTTAAAGAGGACTAAGGAAATGTTTCTCGGTTATGGAGGTGATAAAGAGTTCGTCGTAAAGAGTTACGTCGATGCAAGCTTTAACACTGATCCAGATGACTTAGAGTCTCAATCTGGATACATATTGAAAGTGGGAGCAATTAGCTAGAGTAGCTCCATGCTGAGTATTGCAGACATAGAAATTTGCAATATACATACGGATTTGAATGTGACAGACCCTTTAACTAAACTTCTCTCACAAACAAAACATGATCACACCTTAAGTACTCTTTGGGTGTTAATCACATGGCGATGTGAACTAGATTATTGACTCTAGTAAACCCTTTGGGTGTTGGTCATATGGCGATGTGAACTATGGGTGTTAATCACATGACGATGTGAACTATTGGTGTTAAATCACATGGCGATGTGAACTAGATTATTGACTCTAGTGCAAGTGGGAGACTGAAGGAAATATGCCCTAGAGGCAATAATAAAGTTGTTATTTTATATTTCCTTATTCATCATAAATGTTTATTATTCATGCTAGAATTGTATTGATTGTAAACCTAAATACATGTGTGAATACATAGACAAACACTTTGTCCATAATGAGCCTCTACTTGACTAGCTCGTTGATCAAAGATGGTTAAGGTTTCCTAACCATGGACATGAGTTGTCATTTGATAACGGGATCACATCATTAGGAGAATGATGTGATGGATAAGACCCATCGGTTACCTTAGCATTTTGATCATTCAGTTTTATTGCTATTGCTTTCTTCATGTCAAATACATATTCCTTCGACTATGAGATCATGCAACTCCCAGATACCGGAGGAATGCATTATGTGCTATCAAACGTCACAACGTAACTGGGTGATTATAAAGATGCTCTACAGGTATCTCCGAAGGTGTTTGTTGGGTTGGCATAGATCGAGATTAGGATTTGTCACTCCAAGTATCGGAGAGGTATCTCTGGGCCCTCTCGGTAATGCACATCATAGGAAGCCTTGCAAGCAAAGTGACTAATGAGTTAGTTAAAAGATGATGTATTACAGAACGAGTAAAGAGACTTGCCAGTGACGAGATTGAACTAGGTATGTGGATACCGACGATCGAATCTCGGGCAAGTAACATACCAATGACAAAGGGAATAACGTATGTTGTCATAACGGTTCGACCAATAAAGATCTTCGTAGAATATTGTAACGCCCCGGATTCGATGCGCCAGGTGTCCGCCAGTTATTTGCCGTCGTTGCCATGTCATTTGCTTGCGTGTTGCACTTTGCCACGTCATCATCTGCATTTCATATCATGTCGTCATGTGCATCGCATTTGCATACGTGTTCGTCTCATGCATCCGAGCATTTTCCCCGTTGTCCGTTTTGCAATCCGGCACTCCTATGTCTCCCGGCGCCCCCCTTTACCTCTTTTCGTGTGCGGATATTAAACGGTCTCGGAATGGACCGAGGTTTGTCAAGCGGCCTTGGTATAGCACCGGTAGACCGCCTGTCAAGTTTCGGGTCATTTGGAGGTCGTTTGGTACTCCAACGGTTAACCAGGTAACCGCAAAAGCCTCCTTCTCCTTGCAGCCCAACACCCCTTTCAAAGTGGCCCAAAACCCAGCAAACTCCTCTCCATGCTCTCGGTCGTTCGATCACGATCGTGTGGGCGAAAACCGCTCCTCATTTGGACTCTCCTAGCTCCCTCTACCTATAAATACATCTCCCCCTCCGAAATTCGCGGATGAATTCGCCCCTAACCCTAGCCTTCCCCTACCTCGCGCCACCGGACAAAGATCCCGCGCCGACGGACGTGTCCGCCCCGCCGCGCTGCGCCGCCGCCCGGCGAACCAGGGCGCGACACGTGGCACCCGCCCTGCCGCGCCGCCCGCCCAGCGAGCCCGTGCAGCCCCGAGGCCCGAGCCCGCAGCCCAGCGCCTGCTCCTGCCGCCTCGCCGGCCGGGCGCCCGCCGCCGCCCTCCGCCGCCCGGCCCGTTCCTGCCTGCCAGCCCACCGCCTGCTCCTGCTCGCCGGCTTGAAGCCGCCGCGCCGCCGCCGCGCACCTCGCCCGCCGCCATGCCGGTGCCCGTCGCGGCCGCGCCCTCGCCTGCCCCCACCATCTCCGGCCAGATCCGGCCAGGAGAGGGCCGGATCCGTCCATCTCCGACCCCCTCCGGCCGAGCTCCGGCCAGATCCCGGCGATCCTCGAATTCCGCGCCACGGTTGACTTTCTTTCCCCCCTCCAAATTCATCTAAGTCCCGAATCTGCTAATATTTTTATGCTTTTTCATCATGCCATAACTCTGTCATCGTTGCTCCGTTTCGTGCGTGTAATATGTCAAAATGTTCGTCTCGATGAGTAGATCATTTCATCTCATTGCATCATTTTCATTTGAGCTCATCTTGATGCCCTAAATGCTGTTGGAAGAGTGCTATGTGATGTTAGTTTATGTTTCTTAACAGGACATGCACTTTTGTCATTTTTGCCATGATTGATGTATTGCACCCTATGATCTTGAGTCCTACATGTGTTTTGTAATATGCCATGCCATATTTACAGGGGTGTATGCCACGTATATTTGTGATCTCTGTGGTGACTAGCACAAGCATGCAAACTAGGCTTCATGATGTTGCTGATTTCAGCCCCTGTTCTGCTGATATTTTCATGCCATGTAAACTTGATGCTACCGAGAGATCCATGCTTATTTTGAGATACTTCAGTAAGGATGTTTTGAACATATGGTTATTCTCTATCCATCCATGCCCTTTTTTGCAATTATGGAGTAGTCTAGATTGAGTCAATCGAGCTCTACTTTTGCTATAAAATGTTTCCTGGCAGGTTGTGTACATGTTATTCAATTTTGCCAAGGTTGTTGTAGTTGATCCTTACATGCTATGATGTTGTTCCTGCCATGTATAGCTTCTATGCCATGTCTTATTACTGTGAATGGCCTTGCCATGCCATGTATTGCTCTGTGGTGAGTGGTTCAAGCTCACCAACATGCCTACTTATCGTTGTTCCTGCCATGTATGAATCTGTAATATAACTTGCCATGTTTACATGGGTGCCATCATATTTTCTGTGCCTTTTTGGCTTATGGTCAGTAAAGGACTTTTGTTCTATGCAATTAGTATATTCATGCCATGCCTTTGTTTGCCATGATAAGTTCCTGTAACATGTTGTTTGATAGCTCTAAACATTGCAACTTTGATGTTATTTTCGCCAATGCACAAACTGTTATTATTTGCAATCTTGCCATGTCATTTTGAGCATGTTCTAGTGATTTCTGGAGATAGCTCAGTGTTCAAGTTTTGTCATGCTTTACCTGTAGATCATGCCCATGCCTTTTGTTTTCTTGTTGAGGTCCTGTAGCATGTTGTTTTGATGCTTGCAATATGCCTAGTTGCTGTTTTGGACAGATTGTTGCTATAACTTGTTTGATGTGTATGTGTTGAACCGTTGCTCCGTTTTGAGTGTGCTCTATATGAAACTTGCTTGATTTTGCATGTAGCTTCATATTATCATGTTGCATCCTTGTTTTGAGGTGTTTGCTTTATGTTTGTATGCATTTTGCATCAATGCCATGTTTAACTTGTTTTGCTCATATCTTCTAGACCGTAGCTCCAAATCTAATGAACTTTATATGTAACTTGACTAGAATTTCGTGTAGATCATCGTGGTGCATCTTAACTTGCTGTTTAACAACTTGAACATAAAGTTATTCAGATCTGGACCAATTTCGAAATTTGCATATGAGGACTTGCCGGAGTTGTTCTATGTTGTTCCCGGCCTCATTTAAACTTGCTTTGATGTGTTGCTCTTGTATGCATCATCTCTTGCCATGAGTAGCCTCATCTAGATTTGTCATGCATCATGCTTGTTTGTGCATAATGCCTTGTTCATGTGTGGAGTGTTTACCGTGTTGTGTGCTTCTTCTTGTTAGTTCCTATTTCGTTGTGATCGTGAGGATTCGTTCGTCTACGCTTGGTTCGGCTTCACCCGTTCGTCTTCTTCATGGACTCATTCTTCTTTCTTGCGGGATTTCAGGCAAGATGACCGCTACCCTGGATCTCACTACTATCATTGCTATGCTAGTTGCCACGTTCTATCGCTATGCTACGTTACCTATCACTTGCTGCTCAAGCCTCCCAAATTGACATGTCAGCCTCTAACCTTTTGCACCCTTCCTAGCAAACCGTTGTTTGGCTATGTTACCGCTTTGCTCAGCCCCTCTTATAGCATTGTTAGTTGCAGGTGAAGATGAAGTTTGTTCCTTGTTGGAACATGGAGATGTTGTTCCTTGTTGGAACATGCTTACTTGTTGGGATATCACAATATATCTTATTTAATTAATGCATCTATATACTTGGTAAAGGGTGGAAGGCTCGGCCTTATGCCTGGTGTTTTGTTCCACTCTTGCCGCCCTAGTTTCCGTCATATCGGTATTATGTTCCCGGATTTTGCGTCCCTAACGCGGTCGGGTGATTTATGGGACCCCCTTGACAGTTCGCTTTGAATAAGACTCCTCCAGCAAGGCCCAACATTGGTTTTACCATTTGCCTCACCTAGCCCTTTTTCCCTTGGGTTTCGGAGCCCAAGGGTCATCTTATTTACCCCGGGCGGTGCTCGTCGTGAGTGCTGGTCCAAACCGTCGACCGCCGTGTGGCCACCAGGCAACTCGGGTTCGCCTATCGGAAGTTTGGACAATCCGGTGTGCCACGAGAACGAGATATGTGCAGCTCCTATCAGGATTTGTCGGCACATTCGGGCGGCTTTGCTGGTCTTGTTTTATTCTTGTCGAAATGTCTTGTAGCCGGATTCCGAGACTGATCGGGTCTTCCGGGAGAAGGAATATCCTTCGTTGATCGCGAGAGCTTATTATGGGCTAAGTTGGGACACCCTGCAGGTATAAACTTTCGAGAGCCGTGCCCGCGGTTATGTGGCAGATGGGAATTTGTTAATATCCGGTTGTAGTAAACTTGAAGCAAACTCTTCTAAAATACACCAACCGTAATGCGTAATCGTGAGTGTCTCTTTTCGGGGTTGATCGAGAGGAGAACACGGTTTCTGGGTTATGTCTGACGTAAGTAGGAGTTCAGGATCACTTCTTGATCATTACTAGTTGACGACCGTTACTTTGTTTCTCTTCTCGCTCTCATTTGCGTATGTTAGCCACCATATATGCTTAGTCGCTGCTGCAACCTCACCACTTTATCCCTTCCTTTCCCATTAAGCTTTGCTAGTCTTGATACCCATGGTAATGGGATTGCTGAGTCCTCGTGGCTCTGATTACTACACCACCAGTTGCAGTGTACAGGTTTGCGATGATCATGACGCGAGAGCGATGCTTGCTTGCGTTGAGTTCTTCTTGTGCTTCTTCTTCGATCAGGGGATAGGTTCCAGGTCGGCAGCCTGGGCTAGCAGGGTGGATGTCGTTTGAGTTTCTGTTTATGTTTCATCCGTAGTCGGATGTTGTTCTTGTATGATGATGATGTATTCTTGTGGCATTCGTGCCTTATGTATGTATCCCCATCTATTATGTAATGCTGATGTAATAATATCCACCTTGCAAAAGCGTTTCAATATGCGGGTCTATCCTTGGTGGGACCTTCGAGTTCCTTTGGATAGGGTCGCATATTGGGCGTGACAAATATGTAGGAGCCAATATGAGCATCCAGGTTCCGCTATTGGTTATTGACCGGGGAGGTGTCTTGGTCATGTCTACATAGTTCTCGAACCCGTAGGGTCTGCACGCTTAACGTTCGATGACGATTTAGTATTACATGAGTTATGTGATTTGGTGAACGAATGTTGTTCGGGGTCCCGGGTAAGATCACGGACATGATGAGGAGTCTCGAAATGGTTGAGAGGTAAAGATTGATATATAGGATGATAGTATTCGGACACCGTTAGTGTTCCAGATAGTATCAGGTATTTATCGGAGTACCGGGGGATAACCGGAACCCCCGGGGGGAATAAGGGGGCTTATGGGCCATAGGAGGGGAGCACACTGGCCCACAAGGGGTGGCGCGCTCCCCCCTAAGGAAGGAGGACGAATAGGAGAAGGAGGAGGGGGTTTGACCCCCCTTTCCTTCCTCCCTTCCCTCTTCCCTTTTCCCCTTCGGTGAAATAAGGAAGGGGGGTGAATTTGAATAGGAACCCCAAGTAGGATTCCTCCTACTTGGGGCGCCCCAAGGCTGCTCCCCTCCCCCTCCCACCTATGTATACATGGGGAGGGGCACCTAGAACACATACCAACAATTGTTAGCCATGTGCGGCGCCCCCCTCCACAGTTTACGCCTCCGGTCATATCTTCGTAGTGCTTAGGCGAAGCCCTACGCGGATCACTTCACCATCACACCGTCAGCACGCTGTCGTGCTGACGGAACTCATCTTCTTCCTTGACACCTTTGCTGGATCAAGAGGACGAGGGACGTCATCGAGCTGAACATGTGCAAAACTCGGAGGTGCCGTACGTTCGGTGCTTGATCGGTCGGATCTAGAAGAAGTTCGACTACATCAACCGTGTTATCAAACGCTTCCGCTTTCGATCTACGAGGGTACGTGGACACACTCTCCCCCTTTCGTTGCAACGCATCTCCTAGATAGATCTTGCGTGAGCGTATGAATTTTTTTGAAATTGAATGCTACGTTTACCAACATCTCCGTATTGTCGTGGATGGCACAAGGCTGGTCCAAATTCCAACCTATCTGCGAGGTGCCACCTTTTCCACCTTGGAAGGGCTTCTGTTTATTACCCTGATACGTCTCCAACGTATCTATAATTTATGAAGTATTCATGCTATTTTATTATCACTCTTAGATGTTTTACAATCATTTTATAGCAACTTAATATCATTTTTTGGGACTAACCTATTGACCCAGTGCCCAATGCCAGTTGTTGTTTTTTGCTTATTTTTTACATCGCAAGAAATCAATATCAAACGGAGTCCAAACACCGTGAAACTTTTTGTGGACTTTTTATGGACCAGAACACTTCCAATGGACCAGAGCTGCACCTCGGGGGTGCCCTGATGGGGGCACAACCCACCAGGGAGCGCCTGGGGGCCCAGGCGCGCCCGCACCCCCTCTTTACTCTATAAATTCCCAAAAAATCCGAAAACCCTTGGGGTTAACCTAGATCAGTGTTGGAAATATGCCCTAGAGGCAATAATAAATTAGTTATTATTATATTTCCTTGTTCATGATAATCGTTTATTATCCATGCTATAATTGTATTGATAGGAAACTCAGATACATGTGTGGATACATAGACAACACCATGTCCCTAGTAAGCCTCTAGTTGACTAGCTCGTTGATCAACAGATGGTTACGGTTTCCTGACCATGGACATTGGATGTCGTTGATAATGGGATCACATCATTAGAAGAATGATGTGATGGACAAGACCCAATCCTAAGCCTAGCACAAAGATCGTAGTTCGTATGCTCAAGTATCTTTTCCTTACACCATGAGATTGTGTAACTCCCGGATACCGTAGGAATGCTTTGGGTGTACCAAACGTCACAACGTAACTGAGTGGCTATAAAGGTGCACTACAGGTATCTCCGAAAGTGTCTATTGGGTTGGCACGAATCGAGACTGGGATTTGTCACTCCGTGTAAACGGAGAGGTATCTCTGGGCCCACTCGGTAGGACATCATCATAATGTGCACAATGTGACCAAGGGGTTGATCACGGGATGATGTGTTACGGAACGAGTAAAGAGACTTGCCGGTAACGAGATTGAACAAGGTATCGGGATACCGACGATCGAATCTCGGGCAAGTACAATACCGTTAGACAAAGGGAATTGTATACGGGATCGATTGAGTCCTTGACATCGTGGTTCATCCGATGAGATCATCGTGGAACATGTGGGAGCCAACATGGGTATCCAGATCCCGCTGTTGGTTATTGACCGGAGAACGTCTCGGTCATGTCTACATGTCTCCCGAACCCGTAGGGTCTACACACTTAAGGTTCGATGATGCTAGGGTTATAAAGGAAGTTTGTATGTGGTTACCGAATGTTGTTCGGAGTCCCGAATGAGATCCCGGACGTCACAAGGAGTTCCGGAATGGTCCGGAGGTAAAGATTTATATATAGAAAGTTGTTGTTGGGTTCCGGAAAAGTTCGGGTTTTTCGGTATTGTACGGGAAGCTTCTGAAGGTTCGGAGGATTCGGAGGGGTCGGAGGTCTGGAAATAGTTCCACCACGTCCAATACAGTAGCATGGGCTGTAGGGGGCGCCCTAGCCTTAATGGGCCGGGGCACCAGCCCCCAAGGCCCATGCGCATGGGAAGGGGAAAACCCTAAGGGGAGGGCCTCCACTTGACTTGGGAGGCACTCCTCCCCTGGCCGCCCCTAGATGGGATCTAGGGCTGGCCGCACCCCTTGGGTGGGAAAACCCTAAAGGGGCGCAGCCCCTTTCCCTATATATACTTGAGGTTTTGGGGCTGCCATAGACATGAGAACTTCTCCTCTTGGCGCAGCCCTACCTCCTCCTCCTCCTCTCTTGCGGTGCTTGGCGAAGCCTGCTGGATTGCCACGCTCCTCCATCACCACCACGCGTTGTGCTGCTGCTGGATGGAGTCTTCCTCAACCTCTCCTCTCTCCTTGCGGATCAAGGCGTGGGAGACGCCACCGGCTGTACGTGTGTTGAACGCGGAGGTGCCGTCCGTTCGGCACTAGGATCTCCGGTGATTTGGATCACGACGAGTACGACTCCTTCAACCCCGTTCTCTTGAACGCTTCCGCTTAGCGATCTACAAGGGTATGTAGATGCACTCTCCTTCCCTCGTTGCTGGTTTCTCCATAGATAGATCTTGGTGACACGTAGGAAATTTTTTGAATTTCTGCTACGTTCCCCAACAGTGGCATCATGAGCTAGGTCTATTGCGTAGATTCTTTGCACGAGTAGAACACAAAGTAGTTGTGGGCGCTGATGTTGTTCAATATGCTTACCGTTACTAGTCCAATCTTGTTTCGAGGGTATTGTGGGATGAAGCGCCGGACCGACCTTACACGCATTTCCACGTGAGACAGGTTCCACCGACCGACATGCACTTGCTGCATTAGGTGGCTAGCGGTGCCGATCTCTCCCACTTTAGTCGGAACGGATTCGATGAAAAGGGTCCTTATGAAGGGTAAATATCAATTGGCATATCACGTTGTGGTTTTGCGAGGTAAGAAACGTTCTTGCTAGAAACCCATAGCAGCCACGTAAAACATGCAAACAACAATTAGAGGACGCCTAACTTGTTTTTGCGGGGTATGCTATGTGATGTGATATGGCCAAGAAGAATGTGATGAATGATATGTGATGTATGAGATTGATCATGTTCTTGTAATAGGATTCACGACTTGCATGTCGATGAGTATGACAACCGGCAGGAGCCATAGGAGTTGTCTTTATTTATTGTATGACCTGCGTGTCATTAAACAACGCCATGTAATTACTTTACTTTATTGCTAACCGTAGCCATAGTAGTAGAAGTAATAGTTGGCGAGACAACTTCATGAAGACACGATGATGGAGATCATGATGATGGAGATCATGGTGTCATGCGGTGACGATGATGATCACGGAGCCCCGAAGATGGAGATCAATGGAGCTATATGATATTGGCCATATCATGTCACTACTATATTTGATTGCATGTGATGTTTATCATGTTTATGCATCTTATTTGCTTAGAACGACGGTAGTAAATAAGATGATCCCTCATTAAAATTTCAAGAAGTGTTCTCCCCTAACTGTGCACCGTTGCTAAAGTTCGTCGCTTCTAAGCACCACGTGATGATCGGGTGTGATGGATTCTTACGTTCACATACAACGGGTGTAAGACAGATTTACACACGCGAAACACTTAGGGTTAACTTGACGAGCCTAGCATGTACAGACATGGCCTCGGAACACAGAGACCGAAAGGTCGAGCATGAGTCGTATAGTAGATACGATCAACATGAATATGTTCACCGATGATGACTAGTCCGTCTCACGTGATGATCGGACACGGCCTAGTTGACTCGGATCGTGTAATCACTTAGATGACTAGAGGGATGTCTATCTGAGTGGGAGTTCATAAGATGAACTTAATTATCCTGAACATAGTCAAAAGATCTTTGCAAATTATGTCGTAAGCTCACGCTTTAGTTCTACTGTTTAGATATGTTCCTAGAGAAAATATAGTTCAAAGTTGACAGTAGCGATTATGCGGACAGTAGAAAGCTTATGTCCTTAATGCACCGCTCAGTGTGCTGAACCCCAAATGTCGTTTGTGGATGTTGCGAACATCGGACATACACATTTTGATAACTAAGTGATAGTTCAGTTAAATGGTTTAGAGTTGAGGCACCAAAGACGTTTTCGAAACGTCGCGGAACATATGAGATGTTTCGAGGGCTGAAATTGGGATTTCAGGCTCGTGCCCATGTCAAGAGGTATAAGACCTCCGACGATTTTCTTAGCCTGCAAACTAAGGGAGAAAAGCTCAATCGTTGAGCTTGTGCTCAGATTGTCTGAGTGCAACAATCACTTGAATCGAGTGGGAGTTGATCTTCCAGAGATAGTGATGTTTCTCCAAAGTCATTGCCACCAAGCTGCTAGAGCTTCGTGATGAACTATAACATATCAGGGATAGATATGATGATCCTTGAGGTATTCGCGATGTTTGACACCGTGAAAGTAGAAATCAAGAAGGAGCATCAATTGTTGATGGTTGGTGAAACCACTAGTTTCAAGAAGGGCAAGGGCAAGAAGGGATACTTCATGAAACAGCAAATCAGCTGCTGCTCTAATGAAGAAACCCAAGGTTGAACCCAAACCCGAGACTAAGTGCTTCGTAATAAGGGAACAACCATCGGAGCAGAATTACCCTAGATACTTGGTAGATGAGAAGGTGGCAAGGTCGATAGAAGTATATTGGATATACATTAAGTTATTGTGTACTTTGCTAGTACTCCTAGTAGCACCAGGGTATTAGATACCGGTTCGGTTGCTAAGTGTTAGTAACTCGAAATAAAGGCTACAGAATAAACGGAGACTAGCTAAAGGTGAGCTGACGATATGTGTTGGAAGTGTTTCCAAATTTGATGTGATCAAACATCGCACGCTCCCTCTACCATCAAGATTAGTATTAAACCAGAATAATTGTCATTTGGTGTTTGCGTTGAGCATAGACATGATTGGATTATGTCTATCGCAATACGGTTATTCATTTAAGGAGAATAATGGTTACTCTATTTATTTGAATAATACCTTCAATGGTCTTGCACCTAAAGTGAATGGTTTATTGAATCTTGATCGTAGTGATACACATGTTCATGCCAAAAGATATAAGATAGTAATGATAGTACCACTTACGTGTGGCACTGCCATGTAAGTCATATTGGTGTAAAACGCATGAAGAAGCTCCATGTTTATGGATCTTTGGACTTACTCGTTTTTGAAAAGTTTGAGACATGCGAACCATGTCTATTGGTGTAGACGCATGATGAAACTCCATGCAGATGGATCGTTTGGACTCACTTGATTTTGAATCACTTGAGATATGCAAATCATACCACATGGACAAGATGGTGAAAAGCCTCGTTCAAGAAGATGGAACAAGATAGCAACTTGTTGGAAGTAACACATTTTGATGTGTGCAGCCCAATGAGTCTTTGAGGCATGCGATGAATATCGTTATGTTCTTACTTCACAGATGATTTAAGTAGATACTGAGAATATTTACTTGATGAAACACAATTCTGAATTATTGAATGGTTCAAGTAATTTCAGAGTGAAGTTGAAGATCATTGTGACAAGAGGATAAAATGTCTATGATGTGATCATAGAGATGAGTATCTGAGTTACGAGCTTTGGCACGCAATTAAGACATTGTGGAAATTATTTCACAATTAATACCGCCTGGAACACCATAGTTTGATGGTGTGTCTGAACATCATAGTTGCACCCTATTAGATATGGTGCGTACCATGATGTCTCTTATCGAATTACCACTATCATTCATGGGTTAGGCATTAGAGACAACCGCACTCACTTTAATAGGGTACCACGTAATTCCGTTGAGACGACACCGTTTGGAGAAACCTAAGTTGTCGTTTCTTAAAAGTTTGGGGCTACGACGCTTATGTGAAAAGTTTCAGGTTGATAAGCTCGAACCCAAAGCAGATAAAATGCATCTTCATAGGACACCCAAAACAGTTGGGTATACCTCCTAATTCAGATCCGAAAGGAATAAGGATTGTTTCTTGAATCGGGTCCTTTCTCGAGGAAAGGTTTGTCTCGAAAGAATTGAGTGGGAGGATGGTGGAAAATTGATGAGGTTATTAAACCATCACTTCAACCAGTGTGTAGCAGGGCACAGGAAGTTGTTCCTGTGGCACCTACACCAATTGAAGTGGAAGCTTATGATAGTGATCATGAAGCTTCGGATCAAGTCACTACCGAACCTCGTGGGGCGACAAGGACGCGTCTTGCTTGAGTGGTACGGTGATCCTGTCTTGAAGGTCATGTTGCTAGACAACAATGAACCACGAGCTATGGAGAAGCGATGGTGGGCCCAAATTCGACAAATGGTTAGAAGCCATGAAATCCGAGATATGATCGATATATCGAACAAAGCATGGACTTTGGTGGACTTGCCCAATGATAGGTAAGCCATTGAGATAAATGGATCTTTAAGAAGAAGACGGACGTGGATGGTAATGTCACCATCTATGAAGCTCGACTTGTGGCGAAGAGTTTTTCACAAGTTCAAGGAGTTGACTATGATGAGATTTTCTCATCTGTAGCGATGCTTAAGTCCGTCGGAATCATGTTAGCATAAGCTGCATTTATGAAATCTGGCGATGGATGTCAAAATGAGTTTCCTTACCGGGGCCAGAAGGAAAAGTTGTATGTGATACAATCAGAAAGTTTTTGTCGATCCTAAGGATGCTAAAAGGTATCTGGCTCCAATGATCCTTCTAAGGAATGGAGTAAGCATCTCGGAGTTGGAATGTGCACTTTGATGAGATGATCAAGGATTTTAGGTTTATACAAAGTTTATGAGAAACTTGTATTTCCAAAGAAGTGAGTGGGAGCACTATAGAATTTTGATGAGTATATGTTGTTGACATATTGTTGATCGAAATGATGTAGAATTTCTGGAAAGCATATAGGGTTATTTGAAAAGTGTTTTTCAAGTGAAAACCTGTATTAAGCTACTTGAACATTGAGCATCAAGATCTATAGGATAGATCAAAACCGCTTAATGGTACTTTCAAATGAGCATATACCTTGACATGATCTTGAAGGTGTTCAAGATGGATCATCAAAGAAGGAGTTCTTGCACGAGATGTAAGGTATGAAGTTAATACTTAAAGCTCGACCACGACGACGAGAGAGAAAGGGCGAAGGTCGCCCCTATGCCTTAGACATAGGCCCTACAAGATGCTATGTTGTGTACCGACCGGAAGTGTGCCTTGCCATGAGTCGGTCAAGGGTACAAGAATGATCCAGAATGGATCATTGGACAATGATCAAAATTGTCCTTGGAGTGAATAAGGACATGTTTCTCGATTATGGAGGTGATAAAGAGTTTGGCGAAGGGTTACGTCGATGCAAGCTTTAACACCTATCCGAGTGACTCGAGTAGCAAACCGGATACGTATAGTGGAGCAACCATTTGGAATAGCTCCAAGTGGAGCGTGGAAGCAGCATTTACAATATGACCTAGAAATTTGCAAAGCACACACGGATCTGAAAGGTTCGCACCGTTGACTAAAACCTCTCTCACAAGCAAAACATGATCAAACCTCGAACTCATTGAGTCTAAATCACATGATGATGTGAACTAGTTTACGACACTAGTAAACTCTTTGGGTGTTGGTCACATGGCGATGTGACCTATCGATGTTAATCACATGACGATGTGAACTAGATTATTGACTCTAGTGCAAGTGGGAGACTGTTGGAAATATGCCCTAGAGGCAATAATAAATTAGTTATTATTATATTTCCTTGTTCATGATAATCGTTTATTATCCATGCTATAATTGTATTGATAGGAAACTCAGATACATGTGTGGATACATAGACAACACCATGTCCCTAGTAAGCCTCTAGTTGACTAGCTCGTTGATCAACAGATGGTTACGGTTTCCTGACCATGGACATTGGATGTCGTTGATAACGGGATCACATCATTAGAAGAATGATGTGATGGACAAGACCCAATCCTAAGCCTAGCACAAAGATCGTAGTTCGTATGCTAAAGCTTTTCTAATGTCAAGTATATTTTCCTTACACCATGAGATTGTGTAACTCCCGGATACCGTAGGAATGCTTTGGGTGTACGAAACGTCACAACGTAACTGGGTGGCTATAAAGGTGCACTACAGGTATCTCCAAAAGTGTCTGTTGGGTTGGCACGAATCGAGATCGGATTTGTCACTCCGTAAACGGAGAGGTATCTCTGGGCCCACTCGGTAGGACATCATCATAATGTGCACAATGTGACCAAGGGGTTGATCACGGGATGATGTGTTACGGAACGAGTAAAGAGACTTGCCGATAACGATATTGAACAAGGTATCGGGATACCGACGATCGAATCTCGGGCAAGTACAATACCGTTAGACAAAGGGAATTGTATACGGGATCGATTGAGTCCTTGACATCGTGGTTCATCCGATGAGATCATCGTGGAACATGTGGGAGCCAACATGGGTATCCAGATCCCGCTGTTGGTTATTGACCGGAGAACGTCTCGGTCATGTCTACATGTCTCCCGAACCCGTAGGGTCTACACACTTAAGGTTCGATGACACTAGGGTTATAAAGGAAGTTTGTATGTGGTTACCGAATGTTGTTCGGAGTCCCGAATGAGATCCCGGACGTCACGAGGAGTTCCGGAATGGTCCGGAGGTAAAGATTTATATATGGAAAGTTGTTGTTGGGTTCCGGAAAAGTTCGGGTTTTTCGGTATTGTACGGAAGCTTCGAGAAGGTTCGAAGGATTCGGAGGGTCCGGAGGTCCGGAAATAGTTCCACCACGTCCAATACAGTAGCATGGGTTGTAGGGGCGCCCTAGCCTTAATGGGCCAGGGGCACCAGCCCCCAAGGCCCATGCGCATGGGAAGGGAAAACCCTAAGGGGAGGGCCTCCACTTGACTTGGGAGGCACTCCTCCCCCTGGCCGCCCCTAGATGGGATCTAGGGCTGGCCGCACCCCTTGGGGTGGGAAAACCCTAAAGGGGGCGCAGCCCCCTTTCCCCCTATATATACTTGAGGTTTTGGGGCTGCCATAGACATGAGAACTTCTCCTCTTGGCGCAGCCCTACCTCTCCTCCTCCTCCTCTCTTGCGGTGCTTGGCGAAGCCCTGCTGGATTGCCACGCTCCTCCATCACCACCACGCCGTTGTGCTGCTGCTGGATGGAGTCTTCCTCAACCTCTCCCTCTCTCCTTGCTGGATCAAGGCGTGGGAGACGTCACCGGGCTGTACGTGTGTTGAACGCGGAGGTGCCGTCCGTTCGGCACTAGGATCTCCGGTGATTTGGATCACGACGAGTACGACTTCTTCAACCCCGTTCTCTTGAACGCTTCCGCTTAGCGATCTACAAGGGTATGTAGATGCACTCTCCTTCCCTCGTTGCTGGTTTCTCCATAGATAGATCTTGGTGACACGTAGGAAATTTTTTGAATTTCTGCTACGTTCCCCAACAATCAGAAGTTCCGCCACAGCAAGGCTCTATAGCCACCGAAAACCAATCTAGACCCTGTTTCGGCACCCTGCCGGAGGGGGAATCATCACCGGTGGGCATCTTCATCATCCTGGCGGCCACCACGATAAGGAGGGAGTAGTCCACCCTCGAGGTTGGGGGTTTGTACCAGTAGCTATGTGTTTAATCTCTCTCTCTCTATCTCGTGTTCTTGAGATGTCACGATCTTGATGTATCGCGGGCTTTGTTAATATAGTTGGATCATATGTTGTTTTCCCCTCTCTATCTTGTTGTGATGAATTGAGTTTTCCCTTTGAGATTTCATTGTTATCGGATTGAATACTTTTATGGATTTGAGAACACTTTATATATGTCTTGCAATTGAATACTCGAGGTGACAACGGGGTATCGTATTGATTCACTTAATATATGTTTTGGCACTCAACTCACGGATTCCCGAGGTGACATTGGGGTAATCTATGCATGGGGGTTGATGCACGTTCTTGTCTTTGTTTCTCCGGTAGAAATCTTGGGGCACTGTTTGAAGTTCTTTGTGTTGGATTGAATATTACGAATCTGAATTTGCTTTGGTGTTATTTTAGTACGAACTCTTGGTTAGATCGATCGAAAAGAATAGCTTGGTGTTATTTTAGTACGAACTCTAGGATAGATTGATCAAAAAGAATAGCTTAAAGGTGGTTTCATACCCTACAAACAATTTCGTCTTATGTTCTTCGCTAGATAGGAACTTTGGAGTGATTTCTTCATCGCACTTTGAGGGATGGTTATATGATCCAATTATATTAGCATTGTTGAGAGATTGCACTAGTGAAAGTACGGACCCTAGGCCTCATTTTCAAGCATTGAAATACCGTTTTTGTGCCCGTTTACTATTTGCTACCTTGATGTTTGTATTTATTCAGATTATTAAAATATATTTCTACCATCAATGTTACACTTTTATTACCATCTCTTTGCCGAACTAGTGCGCCTATACAATTTGCCATTGTATTGGGTGTGTTGGGGACACAAGAGATTTCTTGTATTTGGTTGCAGGGTTGTTTGAGAGAGACCATCTTCATCCTACACCTCCCACGGATTAATAAGTCATCCACTTGAGGGACAATTGCTACCATCCTACAAAACTCTGCGCTTGGAGGCCCAACACGAGTCTACAAGAATAAAGTTGTGTAGTAGATATCAAGCTCTTTTCTGGCGCCATTGCCGGGGAGGTGAGTGCATGAAGGTATATCTTTAGATCTTGCAATTGAATCTTTTAGTTTCTTGTTTTATCATTAGTTTGGTTTATAAAAGAAAACTACATAAAAAATGGAATTGAGGTTGCATTATTGATCATCTTTATAATATATTTCTTGAAAATGATGGTTCAGAAAATTGTGCTCAATTGTTAGAAGAAGAAGTCAATAAAATGTTTGGCACAAAATATTTGAATGATGAGTATGATTATAGTGTTGTTAGTATGAATTCTTTGAATATCCATTATGCTAATAGTATGCAAAGCCATAAGCTTGGGGATGCTATATTTGATGAATATGATATTTTTAGTCCCCCAAGTTTTGATGAGAAAATTTATTATGATGATTGCATGCCTCCTATTTTATGATGATTATATTGATGAAAGTGGATTTGGAGAGGTCGTGACTTTATTTAATGATGAATCCACTATTTTGAAGGAGGTTGCAATTGATTATGACAACAAAGTTCCTATATATGATTATTATGGTGATGACATGTATGCTATAAAGATTAATGATAACCATGAAACTTGTCACCGTGATTTAAATTTTCAATCCCATGATAGTTATTTTGTTGAGTTTGCTCCCACCACTATTCATGAGAATAAATTTGCTCATGTGGAGAGTAGTAAGAATTTTATGCATGTAGCTCATGAAAATAATGCTTTATGTGATAGCTATATTGTTGAATTCATTCATGATGCTACTGAAATTATTATGAGGGAGGAACTTATGCTTGTAGGAATTGCAATAATACCAGGTTTCCTCTCTATGTGTTGAAAGTTTTGAAGTTATGCTTGTTTTGCCTTCCTATACTAGTTGATTATTTTTCCCTTAAGTTGTTAGCTCACAAAATCCCTATGCATAGGAAGAGGGTTAGACTTAAATGTGCTTGCCATGTGATTCATGATGCTCTCTTTATATTTCATTTCTTTATCTTTATGTGAGCATCATTGAAATCATCATGCCTAGCTAAAAAGGCATTAAAGAAAAACGCTTGTTGGGAGACAACCCAACACTTTTGCCTACTATTTTTGTGTGTTCACATGATTAAGCTACTGTAGTAATCATGTTTTATTGCTTTTGTTTCAATGAAGTGCCAAGTAAAGCCTTTGGGATAGTGTGGATGATAGTTGACTTGATTCTGTCCAAAAAAAACTTTTGCGCTCAGTCCAGGAATTTTGAAAATTCACTGGAACGTGCTTTTGATCTGATTTTTTTTACAGGTGATAGATATACAAATTACCCAGGTTTTTCTATTTTTCAGAATTTTTGGAGTAGCATAAGTATGGGTGGAGTACAGATTACTACAGACTGTTCTGTTTTTTACAGATTCTGTTTTCAATGCATAGTTTGCTTGTTTCCTAGCTTCGATGGCTTATATTGCTCAATATAAATTGTGGAAATGATATGCTACAGTAGGCATTGTGTGGAAACAATTATGAATCTTGTCTTTGATAGTACCAAAGTGAAATGGTTTGCTCTTTATCATACTAACATATCTCACAAAGTTTCGTTAAGTTTTGTGTGATTGAAGTTTTCAAGTTTTGGGTGAGATGTCGATATGAGGGGAATGAGGAGTGACAAGACCCTAAGCTTGGGGATGCCCAAGGCACCCCAAGATAATATTAAAGGAAGATCCAAGCAACTAAGCTTGGGGATGCCCCCGGAAGGCATCCCCTCTTTTGTCTCCAACATTATCGGTAACCTCACTTGGAGCTATGTTTTCATTCGTCACATGATATGTGTTTCGCTTGGAGCATCATTTTATTTTGTTAGGATTTGCTTTCTGTTATTTAGAATAACGTTTTGCATCTTTTATTTCAATAAAGCTGGCAATGATAGCCTTTGCCATGCTTATTTTGCAAGTATAATGTTGCTGTTTGAAAACAAAAAGTTTACCACTGTTGCAAAAATTCCCTAGAAAAGTCAGAATGTGATAAAATGTTGATTTTATTTTCATAATAAGCTCTGATAAATTTTCTACAGTGTGGTAAAATTTTAATAATTTTTGGAGTTAGGGAAGTATGATTAATATTGCATTCTTTACAGACTATACTGTTGTGGCAGATTGCTGTTATGTTTGCATTGTTTGCATATGTTTGCTTGTTTAATGATTCTATTTGAGGATAGGAGTATTAAATATGCAGACGCATTTAGTATGCAATGTTGAATAATAATTTTATTGATTTGCTACAGTAGAGAATGATAAGGTTTTTGCATTGATTTATACTAACTTATCTCACGAGTTCTTGTTGAGTTTTGTGTGGATGAAATTTTTAAGATTTAGGGAAACCGTGATATGGGAGGAATTGAGGAGACACAAAATTTCAAGCTTGGGGATGCCCAAGGCACCCCAAGATAATATTTCAAAAAGTCTCAAGCATCTAAGCTTGGGGATGCCCCAGTAGGCATCCCACCTTTTTTCTTCAACAATTATCGGTTAGTATCGGTTGAGCCTAAGTTTTTGCTTCTTCACATGAGTTGTGCTATTCTTAGAATTTCATTTTGTTTTGGTTTTTCCTTGTTGTTTTAATAAAATACTTAGATCTGAAAGTATTTAAATAAAATAGAGTCCTCAAATAGTTGCCTGGGAGGCTAAGTAAGCGGCATTCACATCCCGTCAATGAAGCTCTTTTCTATGTAATTGCTCTAGTGCTTCACTTATATCCTATGACTAAATTGTTGAATAAATTGAATGTCATGAAGTTGAAATAATATCATGCCTAGTGGTAGCTTCACATTGGGTTTAGAAAGTGAAATATTTTGAGGTTCGACAATCACAATATTGGTCATACAAGCAATTCACGAATAAATAGTATAAGGAAGAGAACTTTCACATGCAAATACACTATCTTGGAAATCTTTTGTGATTGTGAGCCCCCATCAAAATATTATATGCCAAAATTGTTAACGTTGGACAAGGAAGACAACATAATGGTTTATGTTTGTTCATATTCACATAAAAGTTATATTGTCATAGATCCTTCAACATGTGGTGCTTGACCCCCATCTTTGCTAGCCAAAAATTCCGCACCAAGTAGAGATACTACTTGTGCATCCAAAAACTCTTAAACCCAAATCTTATTTTCAAGAGTCCACCATACCTACCTAAGTATTGAGCAAGATCCTTCAAGTAAGTTGTCATTGGTGCAATAAGGCAATAAAAATTGCTTCTAAAAGTGTTAAATCATTTAGTGTAAGAGAAAATTGAGCATTGTACGAACTTGTGATGGCAAAGAATAAAAGCGACAGACTGCATAATAAAGTTTGCTATCATAAGGGGAAATATAACGTGACATTCTTTTGCACTAAGGGGTTGAGCATACAAACAAATAAGCGCATGGCAACCTCTGCTTCCCTCTGCGACGGGCCTATCTTTTACTTTATGTATTTACTTTTATGCAAGAGTCAAAGTTTTTCTCTCTATTCCTTTTTATTTTTCTCCTTTGGCAAGCATCATGTGGTGAGATCTATGCACATATGTCCACTTGAATATGGGTAGCATGAGTTATTATTGTTGACATCACCCTTGAGGTGAATACGTTGGGATGCGAAACTATGAGCCCCTATCTTCTATGTGTCCGGTTGAAACATTTTGCTCATGTGCATGCGGTGAGTGTTAGCAATCATAGAAGACTATATGATGGTTGAGTATGTGGAGCTCTTACTCAGACTCTGTTGAATAAGTTGAATTGCAATTGCTTTGGTGACTGAGAACATAGGTTGTTGAGTTTCAAGAGAATTCATTGTTTGAACCTTAACATGTGAATTGGTTGCTACTTTAACATGAGAAGTTTCATAAGAAATAATTGCGGTTATGGTACTAGGAAAAGTGATTGAAATTGTCATTGATCAAACTTATGCACTTTGCTAGCATTCACACTTCATAAATTATTCTTTTATCATTTACCTACTCGAGGACGAGTAGGAATTAAGCTTGGGGATGTTGATACGTCTCCAACTTATCTATAATTTATGAAGTATTCATGCTGTTTTATTATCATTCTTGGATGTTTTACAATCATTTTATAGCAACTTTATATCATTTTTTGGGACTAACCTATTGACCTAGTGCCCAGTGTCAGTTGCTGTTTTGCTTGTTTTTTACATCGCAGGAAATCAATATCAAACGGAGTTCAAACACCGCGAAATTTTTTGTGGATTTTTTATGGACCAGAACACTTCCAATGGGCCAGAGCTACACCTGGGGGGTTCCCTGAGGGGGGCACAACGCACCATGGCACGCCTGGGGGCCCATGCGCGTCCAGGTAGGTTGTGCCCACCTCGGTGGCCTCCCGCACCCCCTCTTTACTCTATAAATTCCAAAAAAACAAAAACCCTCGGGTTAACCTAGATCATAAGTTCCACCGCCGCAAGGCTCTGTAGCCACCGAAAACCAATCTAGACCCCGTTCCGGCACCCTGTCGGAGGGGGGAATCATCACTGGTGGACATCTTCATAATCCCGGCGGCCACCACGATGAGGAGGGAGTAGTCCACCCTCGAGGCCGAGGGTTTGTACCAGTAGCTATGTGTTTAATCTCTCTCTCTCTCTCTCGTGTTCTTGAGATGTCACGATCTTGATGTATCGCGGGCTTTGTTAATATAGTCGGATCATATGGTGTTTTCCCCTCTCTATCTTGTTGTGATGAATTGAGTTTTCCCTTTGAGATTTCATTGTTATCGGATTGAATACTTTTATGGATTTGAGAACACTTGATATATGTCTTGCAATTGAATACTTGAGGTGACAATGGGGATCGTATTGATTCACTTGATATATGTTTTGGCACTCAACTCGCGGATTCCCGAGGTGACATTGGGGTAATCTATGCATAGGGGTTGATGCACTTTCTTGTCTTTGTTTCTCCGGTAGAAATCTTGGGGCACTCTTTGAAGTTCTTTATGTTGGATTGAATATTACGAATCTGAATTTGCTTTGGTGTTATTTTAGTACGAACTCTTGGTTAGATCGATCGGAAAGAATAGCTTGGTGTTATTTTAGTACGAACTCTAGGATAGATTGATCGGAAAGAATAGCTTAAAGGTGGTTTCGTACCCTACAAACAATTTCGTCTTATTTTATTTGCTAGATAGGAACTTTGGAGTGATTTCTTCATCGCACTTTGAGGGATGGTTATATGATCCAATTATATTAGCATTGTTGAGAGATTGCACTAGTGAAAGTACGGACCCTGGGCCTCATTTTCAAGCATTGCAATACCGTTTTTGTGCCCGTTTACTATTTTCTACCTTGCTGTTTTTATTTATTCAGATTATAAAAATATATTTCTACCATCAATATTACACTTTTATCACCATCTCTTCGCCGAACTAGTGCACCTATACAATTTGCCATTGTATTGGGTGTGTTGGGGACACAAGAGATTTCTTGTATTTGGTTGCAGGGTTGTTTGAGAGAGACCATCTTCATCCTACGCCTCCCACGGATTGATAAACCTTAGGTCATCCACTTGAGGGAAAATTGTTACTGTCCTACAAAACTCTGCGCTTGGAGGCTCAACACGAGTCTACAAGAATAAAGTTGCATAGTAGACATCATACCCCCGCGCCGGTTGCCGAAATCGGCATTCACCTCGCCGTGCTCGGCATCACTATTGCCTGCCCTGTTACGATACTTTTGTTTCTATTGCGTCGGGTCTTCCCATTTCTGTCTCGTACCTTGGACGTACCAGGGTTGCCATTACGACTACACTTCCAAGCTAGCCAGTTGTTCTCGCCAGCGCAGAATCAAGTCATGAGCTGTGTAATGCCTTTCATAGTTCTCGGCTTATCACGCCTGAGCTCTCTGGCCAGCCATTCGTCACTAGTGTTGTGCTTGAAAGACGCGATTGCTTTTACATCCGGGCAGTCTACTATTTTGTTCTACTTCACGAGGAAACGATTCTAGAACTTCCGAATTGATTCCCTTGGCTTCTGCACAACGTGAGGTAGGTTGTCGGCATCTGGATACCTAGCGTAGGTGCCCTGAAAGTTGGCCCGAAACTCGTCCTCATGGTCATCCCATACGCCAATCAGTTCTCGGGCGCACTGTTAAGCCAATGTCGGGTCAGGCCCTTTAATTTTAATACCATGTACTTGATGACATGAAAGTCATCTTCGCCTTCCATATGTCCCGCCACAAGGAAATCCTCAATCCACACCGCGGGGTCCGTTGTCCTTTCGTATTGCTCGATTTTATGGGATTAAACCCTTCAGGTAACTGGTGTTGCATGACCTCATCTGTGAAGCACTGGGGGTGAGCAGCTCCTTGGACACTTGTAGTGGTGTGACATACGTCTGATAAGGTTATGGTGCGATCACAGGTGTAATCACCAACATCGCCATTCTTAGCCAGCCAAACCAAATGTCCCGTCTGTCTAGCTGGTGGGCGTTTCCTAGACTTGTAGACCGACCGAGGTGGATTTTCTTGCACAAAAGTCCTCTTATCCTTGGGATCGGGCCTCGGAGTAATCCATGGTGGATAATTTCCTCTTCGGTGTCTAGGCGCCTTGGGGGCTTGAATTTGCCAATCATTGATCCAAGAACATCGGCCCCTTGCAGGGCGATCAAGGCCCTCTGCCCATTCATGCTTAGAGAGTGTGCTATCCTTGTCTTCTGCATCCATCCCACTTCGCAGGTTTCTTCAGGGGTAAGACCGCTTAGCCTTCGCCCGCTGCATCTTCTCCTTGAATATTTGCTCATTTCAAAGGAGTTTGGTCCATATGTCGTTGAGGTAGTCCTCGTTGCCTTTAAAACGTCGAGATCTATTTCTATGCTTTTAGCCGTACTGGCCAATCACTCACACATCTTTTCAAGATGAGGTCCCTCAAGGGGTTCGTCAAAACAGTCATACTCCTCGACTCTAAGGTTCTGATCGGGATCAGGGTTGTAATCTCCATCCTCGGGGTCGTCGCCATCGTCCCCGTTAGCCTTGTCATCGCTATTATGGTTGCCGTCGTCGCCGTTGTGTTCCTCGCTGTTACTAGTGTTACCATTATCAGTGCCGCTGTTGCTCGTGTTACCGTTATCGGCGCCATTATTACGGCGGCCTTTGCGCTTGCGCTTCAGATTTCCTCCTCCTCCTCCTCCATCCTTGGGGGGTGTCTGATGTCTACTACACGACTTGTCCTTGTAGACTCGTGTTGGGCCTCCAAGCGCAGAGTTTTGTAGGACAGTAGAAAATTTCCCTCAAGTGGATGAGCTAAGGTTTATCAATCTATGGGAGGCGTAGGATGAAGATGGTCTCTCTCAAACAACCCTACAACCAAATAATAAAAAGTCTCTTGTGTCCCCAACACACCAAATACAGTGGTAAATTGTATAGGTGCACTAGTTCGACGAAGAGATGGTGATACAAGTGTAGTAATGATAGCAGATATTGATTTTTGTAACAGTAACAATAAAAAACAGCAAGGTAACGAGTAACAAAAGTGAGCACAAATGGTATTGCAATGCTTGAAAACGATGCCTAGGGTTCGTACTTTCGCTAGTGCAATCTCTCGACAATGCTAATATAATTGGATCACATAACCATCCCTCAACGTGCAACGAAGAATCACTCCAAAGTTCCTATCTAGCGGAGAACATAATAATAAATTGTTTGTAGGATACGAAACCACCTTAAAGTTATTCTTTCCGTTTGATCTATTCAAGAGTTAGTACTAAAATAACACAAAATTATTATTTCCGTTCGATCTATCCAAGAGTTCGTACTAAAATAACACCATATGATACGCATCAACCAACTCTAATGTCACCTAGATACTCCAATGTCACCACAAGTATCCATGAGTTAATTATACGATACGCATCAAACAATTTCAGATTCACAATGCTCGATCCAACACAAAGAACCTCAAAGAGTGCTCCAAGATTTCTACCAGGGAAACAAAGACGAGAACGTGCATCAACCCCTATGCATAGATTACCCCAATATCACCTGGGAATCCGCGAGTTGAATGCCAAAACATATATCAAGTGAATCAATATAATTCCCCATTGTCACCATGGGTATTCATATGCAAGACATATATAAAGTGCTTTCAAATCCATAACGCTCTGTTTGGATGTCTGTATTGAAGGGCTCCGTATTGAATTGGCTGGAATACCAATTCAGCAAGGAAATTGAAATGGACAAGGATACGAATTCACTTGTTTGGTTGTCAATGAATTGGGTCATTGAATCTCAGTGAGGTTTCAATACCAAATCGTGTTTGGATGACAAACTCTTGAATTTGTATATTTACATGAATTAGAAGATTATGCTTTGTTCTACATACCTCAAAACAAAATCTATACAATATATGACTATTATTCAGAGCATATGAAGGTAGGAAGAAAAGGTAGCAGGGAAGGGGGAGTGCTTGAGGCTCAACACTCACTGCTGACCAAGATTTCATCCCTAATTAAGTCATCGACCTATTTTACCCGAAATAGTGCTTGAGACTTCAACACCAAAGCAACCAAATAATTAACAAAAGAGCTTCATATTAACATTGAAAGTGTGTATTATGTAGCCAGCAGGACACGATCGAAGGAGCTAGAAACGGCGCTTACTTAGCTTAGCGCCGTCGGTGTGGTGCTCGTGGAGGGGCTGGTAGTGGCACTGGGAGGGTCTTGGAGGCGGGCAGCGCGAGGATGAGGGTGGGCAGAGATCCTGCTCCTCTCCATCTCCATGGGAAGGAGGGGTTCCTTTGAAGCCGACGAGGCGGGAAGAGAGGCGGCGGCGGAGCTCCTGCTCCTCTCCTCCATGGGCGGCGGGAGGCTTAGAGGGATGAGAGCGGCAGATCTCCCTGCTCGGCGGCAGCGGCGGCGGATCCAATGAGCACGAGGGACGAGGGCGGAGCTCCACGGGCGGCGGCGGGGACCTCCACAGACGTCTGTTTTTCGGGCGAGACGAAGGATACGTTTTGCGGGAGCGGCGTTTCGAGCAAATCGAGGCCTCGGGCTCGGTATTCATGAGCGATGTGCACAAGTGGGGAAAATCATGCTCAGATTGATGTACGCTTCGACCGCCAATGCAAAGGCCATCCAAACAGCTGAATTGAAACTTCCCAATACCAATTCACAATTCGGAGCCTGAATACATACATCCAAACGCAGACTAAAAGTATTTAATCTGATAAGAACGAAATCTCAAAGGAAAAACTCAATTCATCACAACAAGATAGAGAGTAAGAAACACCATATGATCCAACTATATTAACAAAGCCCGCGATACATCAAGATCGTGCCAAATCAAGAACATGGGAGAGAGAGAGAGAGAGAGAGAGAGAGATTAAACACATAGCTACTGGTACAAACCCTCAGCCCCAAGGGTGGACTACTCCCTCCTCATCATGGTGGCCATAGGGATGATGAATATGGCCTCCGGTGATGATTCCCCCCTCCGGCGGAGTGCCGAAACGAGGTCTAGATTGGTTTTTCGTGGCTACAGAGGCTTGCAGCGGCGGAACTTCTGATCTAGGGTTATTTATGATGGTTTCTCTATTTGTAGGATTTTTCAGCGTTGGAATCACGCGAAGATGGGCCTCGAGGTGGGCATAACACATCTGGGCGCGCCCAGGTGTCTTGTGCTCACCTCCTTCACCTTCTGGTCCTCCCATGAAGCTTCTAGTGCCTCTTTTGTTCCAAAAAAAATTGTCAAATGCATTGGGAGAACTTTTATTTCTGCACAAAAACAACACCACGGTAGTTCTGCTGAAAACATCGCCAGTCCGGGTTAGTTCCATCCAAATCATATCAAAACCATATTAAATTGTTGTAAACATGGCATGAATACTTCATAAATTATAGATACGTTGGAGACGTATCAGCATCCTCAAGCTTAATTCCTACTCGTCCTCGAGTAGGTAAATGATAAAAGGAATAATTTATGAAGTGTGAATGCTAGCATAGTGCATAAGTTTGATCAATGATAATTTCAATCACTTTTCCTATCATCATAACAACGACTCTTTCTCATAAACTTCTCATGTTAAAGTAGCAACCAATTCACATGTTATGGTTCAAACAATGAATTCTCTTGAAACTCAACAACCTATATTCTTAGTCACCAAACAATTGCAATCCAACTTATTCAACAGAGTTTAAGTAAGAGCTTCACATACTCAATCATCATATAGTCTTCTATGATTGCTAGTACTCAAAGCATATTTTTAGAACTAATGGCATCCGTCGAACACAGAGAAAAATAGGGGCTTAATGTTTTGCCTCCCAACTCATTTATCATAGAGATAATTGTCAACAATAATAATTCATGATCAAATATATTTGACTGGTCATATGTGCCTAGATTTTTTCCCACCACATGATGCTTGCCAACTAGAGAATAATTAAGGTTGAAATAAGAATGCATACTATTGACTCTTGCATAGAAATAAATACTGAAAAGTAAAAGATAGACCCTTCACAAAGGGAAGCAGAGGTCGTCATGCATTTTTTTATTTTTAGATGCCCAAAAGCTTAATGCAAAGGAACGTCTTAACTAAAAAAAATGCAAAGGAACGTCACGTTATATTGCCCCTTATGATAGTAATATTTATTATGCAGTCCGTCGCTTTTATTACTTTGCCATCGCAAGTTCGTGCAATACTCAATTTTTTCTAAATAAAAGATCAAACATATTTAGGAGCGGTTTTTATTGCTTTATGCATCGATGACAACTTACTTAAAGGATCCTATTCATCCATAGGTAGTTATGATGGACACTCATGACAAGAAACTGGGTTTAAGGGGTTTTTTGATGCATAAATAGTATTTTTATTTAGTATAATTTTTTGGCTAGCAAAAGATCCTAAGCAAACGCGTTCATCTCGTGTCCATATGGACGCAAATGGGGCGTAAATATGAACCGTAAATCCGTTCACACGGACAGCGGGCGAGCCTTAGGTTTGCTCAAAGCATTGTGCCAGCGTTTTCATCCGTTTTAATTCAAACAGACACACTAGAATCAAAATACATGGACACGTTGCAGTTACCCTTACAACAGAGAAGAGAAGACCACGCTGGCCACCACTGATCCATGCAACCAAAGGTGTCTCACACCGTCTCAAGAAAAAAAAAAGTCTCACGATCCACCGTGTCATCCCGACCGCCCACCTGTCGTCTCCTATATCGACTCAACCCCCAGCCACTGGCCACACGTAGACGTACACGTGGAACCCACCCAACAGCAGCACGTCCAATCCACCCCGAAAGAAAAGCACTGGTAGCACTGGAAAGCGTAAAGGAGAAGCCGAGTTTCCTTCGGCACCAAGTCTCGGGAAGTTTCCCCGCACCACGGCACAGCTGACGTCACGCGCCCGCAGCCTCACCCCCACGCACCAGGCCCACGCGGACCGTGTCGCTTACATCCGGGCCCCACGCGCCAACCCCCGCACGCGAGTGACCTAGATAATTCCGTGAGTCCGGAGCACGGAGCACCCCGACCCGGGCTATAAATAGGCGCCCCGGCGTGATCCCCTGGGGTTTCCGACTTTTCTTTCTCTCTTCCTCCACGCCTCTCCCCAACTCTCTATCCAAGTCGACGCGGCGAAGAAAACAGGCGACAAGATTGCGAACGCTAGATATCTGGACCCGATCCGGATCGGGTCGGCCATGACGGTAGATCGGAAGGACGCCTTGGCGGCGGCGGCGGCGCCCTTCGATATCCCGGCGCTCCAGCCTGGAAGGTGAGATCTTCTGTCCGGCACCTGCTTCCTGTTAGGGTTTGGTCTGGGGGTTCGCAAATCGGTGGGGGATACGGTCCCGGGAGTGTTTAATTTTCTGGTGGGTGGTCGATTTAGGTGCTTGGTGTTGGGAATTGTGAGGTTCGGTGGTGGAGTTGGCCGGCCTTAGTGCATGTGTTGTAGGAATTTGGGGATTAGGGTTTCAGGTTAGGGTTGTATTGGCAATTGGGAGTTACTTTTTAGTTCCAATTTGGCTATTAGCC
The DNA here is from genome assembly GCA_021605205.1 of Aegilops longissima. Classification (NCBI taxonomy): domain Eukaryota; kingdom Viridiplantae; phylum Streptophyta; class Magnoliopsida; order Poales; family Poaceae; genus Aegilops; species Aegilops longissima. The sequence goes on along the minus strand of CM038676.1, from coordinate 410,320,134 downwards.
CCCCGATCGGCTGAATTGGTGTCATCTATGTCCTTTGGATTGGATGCTGCCGCGAGTGATGTCTGGAATCAGAATAAATCATGTAAATTGTTGGTGCTTTAGTAGTATTAGGTTGACACTAGCTCACCTTTTGATACTTTAGATACAACAGTGTGTTAATTAATTTATATTCGGTCAAGATTTCAGAGAATATGTGCAATTTTAGTTCTACATAACTACTATACCAGACGAGGTATGGTTTCTTGTAGCTAGAAGAGAAGTTGTTAACTGTAATCAGTACCATCTCCACAGAAACAATTGTACCAGTTGTTCTGCTCATAGGACCAGGTTCCTTTACTGGATTGGGAGCGATGTTTATGGCACCTAGCATAAAATTTGTTAAATTCTTTCAGTACCATCTCCACAGAATGTTTACGAGCTTGGGACCATGTGTTTGTCTCCCTAGGATAAAAAAGTTGTTAACTTCAGTCAATACCATCAGTTTGTATTGGTATCCTACCCTTGGGGTCTGTTTGTTTCCTGGATTAGGAGCGATGTTTATGTTGCCTAGCATAGAAGTTTTTAACTTCCAGTCAGTACTAAGTTGGCTGGACCTATCTAACTTGTTCTGTTGTTTCATCCTGTTGTCAAATTGGTGTCTTGTTTGTCAATTTTGTTGTTTTATCCACTCCAGTCTCTGATATGTCTTGTTTGTCAGTTTTGTTAGTTTATCCAGTCTCTGATATGTCTTGTTTGTCAGTTTTGTTAGTTCATCCAGTCTCTGATATGTGTTGTCCTGTTTGTCTTTTCTTTTCGGTAACTAGAACTTGTGGAGCAGAGGAAAGTACCTGGAGTCATGTTCTCGTCAAACCAATAGGTATGCTGCTTTGATCACTCCTGTAAACAAAAGCATGAACTATGACTGAGATGGGTACCTCGCGTTTGACTCTTGGAAAGTCAGCAGAAATAACTGTTTGTGTTTCAGCAGGAAGCAGTAATCTTCCCTGTAATGAATATGCACTCTTGGCGCGGCAAAACCCCAAGGGAGATGCGCTGCCAGTGGCATCTATTCTGCGGTGTGTTTAACCGTTCTATGTCTGGCTGCTCTATCTATTATAGAGCATGTGAGCTATGACTAAGAGTTCCAGCCAACCTTTTGGCCATTTTGCCTTCTCATTCTAATAGTTGGTTTCATAGTGGCTGCTATTGAACTATTGTCCTGCTGTTGGTTGATGGTATCACTCTCTGTGGATGTGATCTCATTTGAACTGACTGTAGGTGTTGTTGAACAGTTCTGTACTAAGAGTTCCAGCCAATTTTTGGACCGTTTTGCATTGTCACTCTAATAGTTGGTTTTTTAACCATTGTCTTGCTGTTGGTTGATGGTACCACTCTATCTGGATGGCATCTCACCTAAACTGACTCTAGGTGTTGTTGAACAGTTTTGTAGTGGCTACTTCAAGTCTAGAAGTCAGGTCTCATCCTGTTCTTTTTTGTCATATCTTGCTACTTAAACACATTTAGGGGTAGGAGCCGATTAGTACGATTTAACATGGTATCGTTTTCTGTGGAGATGGTACTTCCGCAAGGAAGTTTATATGTCCCTGTTGCTGTACATCTGTTCCTGTGGGGATGGTCTGTCTGTGTGCATTTAGTAATAGTTTAGTCGTTGAACAAAATGTTTCTGTGGAGCTGGTCTGTTTAGGTGCTTCAATTGTTTTGTGTTATTTCTTGATTGTACCTTGCGCTTATATTGGGTGAAAAAAAATCTGAAGAGAATATAAGGTACTAATTGCTGTTCTGCTCTTTGTTCTACAGGAAAAAGCGACCTCGGAGATCACGTGATGGGCCTAATTCAGTCTCTGAAACGATCAGGCGATGGAAAGAAGTGAACCAACAACTGGAGCATGATCCACAGGGTGCAAAGAGGGCGAGGAAGCCGCCTGCAAAGGGTTCAAAGAAGGGCTGTATGCAGGGGAAAGGAGGACCTGAGAATACACAATGTGGATTCCGTGGTGTAAGGCAACGTACTTGGGGGAAGTGGGTTGCTGAAATTCGGGAGCCAAATCGGGTGAGCAGGCTCTGGTTGGGAACGTTCCCCACTGCTGAGGATGCTGCCCGTGCTTATGACGAGGCAGCCAGAGCAATGTATGGCGCGCTGGCTCGTACCAACTTCCCTGTGCATCCTGCACAAGCTCCTGCTGTGGCTGTACCAGCGGCAATTGAAGGTGTTGTACGTGGTGCTTCAGCATCATGCGAGTCTACTACAACATCCACCAACCACTCAGATGTTGCTTCTTCCTTGCTGCGACAAGCTCAAGCTCCTGAGATTTACTCCCAGCCAGATGTGCTTGAGTCCACCGAATCAGTTGTGCTGGAGTCTGTCGAGCATTACAGCCATGAAGACACTGTTCCTGACGCTGGCTCAAGCATTGCAAGGAGCACATCCGAAGAGGATGTGTTCGAGCCATTGGAGCCTATTTCCAGTTTGCCGGATGGGGAAGCAGACGGTTTTGATATAGAAGAATTATTGAGATTGATGGAAGCCGACCCAATTGAAGTCGAGCCGGTCACTGGGGGCTCCTGGAATGGTGGAGCCAACACTGGCGTGGAGATGGGCCAGCAGGAGCCGCTCTACCTGGATGGCTTGGACCAAGGCATGCTGGAGGGCATGCTGCAGTCTGATTATCCTTACCCAATGTGGATATTAGAGGATCGGGCCATGCACAACCCTGCCTTCCATGATGCTGAGATGAGCCAGTTCTTCGAAGGGTTGTGATCCCCTCCTTCCGGCGGCCAAACCATGTCTATGGTGTTTGGTCGGCTTGCCCTTCGGTGTCCGCTGCTGCGCTCCAATGAAGATTAAATGGTGGACCGGATTGGATTCCTCTGCAGAACTAATAAGCTCCTAAGCTAGTTTTTTGTGCTTCGTTTGTAGTTCTGTTAGGCATGGGAACTCTTCTCTGTTTCGATGTTTCTTGTTATAAGAAACCTTGATTGTGCATCACGATCTTTGGAAGGTCGAAAAAGAAAATGTGAAAATGCATTTCCGTGGCCATGTTTTCTTAATTTTTATTTTTACACTGTCTATTTAGAAATACTGTATGATTCTGATCCTTCCCATCGCTGGAAGGCTGCCGTCAAAACTGCTTAGTATCCTCTAGTTGATTTTGAGGAGCTCCAAATCTTCTATCAATCGAGCAAATTGTATGTTGCATATCGATAAAATTCAACCAATCAAATAAATCGTAAGTGACACGTACATAATCGTATTGCCATACTATTAGATTTAAAATTAGTTGCATCTAATATCAGCAACTTACAAATCGCATGAAAAACACTAAAAACACATCTCGGGAACAAAGAGAGTATAAATAAAATAATAAAATTCAGATAGGTTTCCAGAAGGTGCGTAACCTCCTTTCTGGATTCCCCCTGGGCCCTCCCAAGTCTATATGGAGATCGCTTCCACATCCGATAATTTTTCAAAATATATGGACGAATGTGCATGACTTTCAACTAGATTAGCAAACTGAGGATGACATCGTTGAAAAACACACGTCCGGTGGACGCTACTCGGCGGCCTTCGCTTACATGGCATATTTTGGGTATGATTCTTTCTCCCATGGTAGAAAGCTTGGGCACCATCAAGGTTAAGTCCTTTGCTTAATTGGCGATTCTTTGCTTAATTCACGATTCAAGATAGGGTATGGACGACCCTATCAAATGTAGGTATCCAAATTGTAGACTTTGTCCCCATTGTAAGTGAAACAAGAGTCTGGGACACATCCGTTTCTTCAAGCTATACACTTGGGCTTTGTAACTATCATCGATAAGCTCCATCTCAAGCATATTGCTTTCACTTGGCATCTGAAGGAGGGTCAAAGGTTGGTGGGGTAATAGGACCGACACAAACACTCGATAGGAAGGCAATGGCTTCTCTCAACATGTTATCTCTTGCACCGTTTGGAATGAAAGGAACGTTCAGGTCTCCCGCCACAAATGCGCCCCACAGCCAATCTTCCTCAACATCATCATAGCCAATGCAAAACTTTAGATCACCTCAGGAGCGAAAAATTTTAGGTCAGATTATATTTCCAAGAGTAGCCATTCACATTTTGTTTGAGAATCATTTGTAGAACTCTATTCTCTCCTTAATTAATATCCTTAATATTAAGATGAGGCCAACCTTATGCCTACAATTCGAAAAGCAAAAAAAGATGTGAACCTGGAGAGGTAATGGAGACAAGAGCAATCGATAGGTACATTCCAGACAATGGCAAAGCGACGCGACAGATAACTGAATAACAAATTGAATTTAGGTTCATCTTTCTTCTATTCGGAACGGATCCTAAATTACATTGTACATACATGTACCCCAACAAAACACAGGCTAATATGTTGCGTCATCCGATGATCTTCGCGCATATCCGCTAGTCTCCTCCGCCACTGTCTCCCAACCATCGACGATCTTCTCTGCATATGAAGCCTGTGTACATGCCAAGCAGATGTTTTCTGTCAACGACAGGTAACAAAATGAACGCTACACGAGGTAACCACTGGACAAAGCAAATGACTGCAAAATAGGGATGTTTCTTGAGAAACGATTTATGTGCAACTTGATGTGATATCATTTAAACAGCATAGCATGCACGTTCGAATGTTAGTAAGCTGTTGACGACGAATCCTGAATTCAACATCTAAACTGCTATGGGCCATATGTTCGCTGCTCTGAAATGGCGGAGCACCTGGGTCAGCATGTGAGTGGTAGTGTTGGACAAGGATATGTATCTTTCGTCTCCTCTCCATGGATAAGAAACAACCATCTGTGCAATGTGCAAAGTTATCTTCTTTGGAGAAGGACTGGTGTGACCATCCTGGGATCATTGGTGCACAAACCCACGGGAGTGGCAAACATGCAGGCAGCAAAGGCATACAGAAAATGAAGCGACGATCCAAGGGGTCTAGCATACGGCAAATGAGGTGGCACATGGTTTAGATAAATTTGACTGTAATAGTTCCAGTGTGTTTTCATGGTATAATGATTCTGTCAGACTACTCTGGTGAATGAATAAAGGCCAAGGTTTCTCGCAAAATTAGTTCCATGTAATAATCAATTATCTAATCACTTAGGACGCTACAGAGCAATGTCATGTAATAGACTCCTAAAAAGGTTTTGTAACTACGATCGTTGGCACAGAGGAAGTGTTTGGACATCTGAAATAGTACCTGGCTTGTAACATATCCTTTCAGCATCTCCAGGAAATCTTCTCTCCTTTCTCTGTCTAATCTGCTGAGTTCAATTTTGTTATTTTCCTGCATAAAGAGTAACCACGATGTAAGATATCTGTCACAAATTTGAAATATCCATACATTGGTCACTGCACCAAAGCAAGTGCTCCTCTAGAAGAGAAAGTGCAGAACAATAAAGACACTGCTTTACAACAAGGTTATTGACGCAATTTTGAGTGAAGCAGAGCTACTGCGGAACTATTTAATATTTTCCACCTACAACCCAACAAATAGAAGCCTCTGCTTGGAACAAGATAATTTTCCACAGTTCTTTGTGTATTCCAGTGAATTTCCTGGTCCTAAATGGATCTTCGAGGGAACTATTGAAATAGTTGAGGATTAGGATTCATGCAAACAGGTACTACCTCCTTTCTGGTTTATTAGGCCTGCGCGTGTCCCTAGATTGATAATTTGACCAACATAAGATGAGTTGTATATTCCAAAAATTATACCATTAGAAAGTATACGTTTTGAAGTTTCTAATGATATATTTTTTGTGATATATAACTTGTGTTACGTTGGTCTACTTGTCCACCTAGAGGCACACGCTGGCCTAATAAACCAGAAAGAAGGTAGTAAATAAGATTATTCATGGTGTGCTCACAAATATTAGAAAGAATTCTACAGAGTAGAATATCAAACATTGTGGAGTAACTCCCGCAGGTACCAAACATGAGCAAAATTTTGGCATGCCAGGTTAGAGTTAATGAGGGCAGGCCTGGCGCAGTGGTGAAGTCCTCCCCACTTGTGCCAAGAGGTCCTGGGTTTGAACCAGCCTCTCTGCATTGCACTTCGCAGGGGTAAGACTAGGTTCCTATAATCCCTCCCCAGACCCCACCTTGTGTGGGTGCTTCTATGCACTGGATCTGTCCTTCTTTTAAGGTTAGATTTAATGTGTTTACTGATCTATAAAAAAAGCACAGGAAACACCATAAAATGGTTTTACAGCAGAGAGACTAGTAGTTTCCTACCAATATAAAACATCGCTGGAGTGCAATGTTGATAACAAAAGTGAACTAGCAACTAGAAACTTCGACACAAACTAGTAGAATGTATCTATTTCAAAGCTGAGCTAACCATTGCAGGAGAATAATTCCTTATGAAGCAAAGAAACTAATGATATCTCATATCATCACACTTTTATGAGCTAAAGGTGGTGGTGCTTGCACATCCATTGGACATGACATGCTCATTGCTAGTTATGAAAGCATCCAATCAGTTTTTCGTTAAGCAAAGTACATGTCAGTTACCTTGATTCTCTCATATTCCCTTAACGCGCAGCACTTAGCATCTTCAGTAGCTCTTATTGTTTCTCTCAGCTCGTGAACTTTCCTTAGCCTAGTTCTATCACCACCAAATACTTTCGATGATGCAGCTTCAAGTTTCTCAATCCTTGATTGTAATGATGCAAGGTCTGACATAAGCGTTTGAACAGTCAATAATGCACTAGCCCGATCAGAAAATGCAGTATGGACAGACAGCATTATCCCCAAATGTTCATGCAAAGTATCCTGCAAAAAATAAACGAGACATGTAACATGATTGCTAAATAGCCAGGAGAGACTATAAAAACACAATTTGAGGATTTGAAATAGTACCAGATATTTAACAGTTTGTGTATTCAGATCTCGACATGTCCTGCTAGCTTTGACAGCTGCCGTGGCTACACGTTTGCTGTCAACAGCTCTTATCCTCTGAGATTCATACAATGCCTCCTCAGTCTCAAACTTTGTAAGTTTGACGAATGCCAATCCAAGAGCACCCATTGTGTCACCCATATCTTGCTGAGCCTTGACAAGTGCTTCCGCCTATGGAGAAGAAGCAAACAAAATCAACTCATAAATAACTGTTAAAACTACCTTCAAACATACCATGTGCATACTACCAAAGTACCAATACTTGCTCAAGACTCAAGAGCACCCACCAAAACATTTCGCGCACATTTTAGCATGACTTGATTTCTTATTTTTATGTTCAATCCCACACCAATTATTTGCCTCATGCTATCAGGTACACCACAATCTTATGACTACCGGAAGTGGGGTTCTGGGCTCAACTGACATGATCATTCCTCTCCAGTGTCTAAACATAGTGCATATCTTGAAATGGGGAAATTTCCCCTAAAACCAGAAACTATACCATTCAAATAGGACTCTTGACGCACAGCAACCAGAAACCAAAAGAATCTTGGAAATCCACACAATAAACCATAAATGGCCATTACAGAAAGAAGGAGAAGAATTGAATAGGTCACTTCCGAACCATATTAGTACAAGTTGACTGCATTGAAATGACTCTAAACCAGGATTTCATTACCTCGCCCTTGGCACTTCTCTATTTTATACGTTAAGTGTCAGATCCAGCATTTGAACTAACACCAGCGTCACAGCTTTCATATGAAACCCTATCAATCTCATCCTCCATACAATTATTGTGCTACAGCGCTACATGCATATATGGGTCATGATTTAATTAGTAAGCAGGTAGTATTTGAAGAAACATATTATAACAAGGATCAAAGTAGGACCACAATGTTACCGAAAAATGGATCCCAACCATAATGGTCGTTTGAGTGGTGTATATCGCTTACACTCGCTAATTCTAGAAAAACACAGTGCTGTGCTCCCATATTCACCGACCGGTCACAAAGGAAAGAAAGCGAGCATTTTCTAGTCAACTAAACCAGCTTTGTGATCCACGACTAATTACACATTAAATAAAGTCATGAACGTGCAAAAGCATTGAACCTTCTTTTTATAGAATTGGACATTTTGCATAGAACGAACAATATGCAAGCTGACACGCCACTCTTATGCACACTCATGTCTGGCTGGCAAAAACTATAAAACAAGTACTCCCTCTGTAAAGAAATATAAGAGCATTTAGATCACTAATGCTCTTATATTTCTTCAGAGGGAGTAATTCATAAGATGGTAGACATCTGTGGCTAATTGATTGCCCGGGCATAAGGCACAAATGAGACTAAAACTTGCAGGCTGTTACTTCTGTGTACTCAAGCATGGAGGCCAAGAGGAGAGGGACCTTATTTTCACACACAAAAGTTGCAATTCATTACCACCAATAGCTATCCGAATTGTGATAATTATTGCCCTGCTGTGGTGTGACCAATTTTGGACCTAAGAGCTAAGATGTGTTTCTTCTTCCCTTTCCATATCTTCTTCGCCCATCAGCTCTCATAACTTAGTGATAAACTGACCTTACTAATACGACAAAACCACATCCTACATTAAATGCTTCCATACAGTACTCCACCTCGCCTGCTTCCAAACTCATCGCAGCTCAGCTTTTGGATGAGGTGGGGAAGGCAAGTTAGCTTTTATCTTGCATTAGATACAAGCTATTGAGCAAACAATAAGTCGAAGTGGAGGATTCTTGTATCGATCTTTGTGGCCCAAATATCTCCTGAACCCAGTGACAAGCTGATTGAGAAACACAAGAAACACATCACCTAGATACACACCATTCAGTTGCTCCAAGTGGTACATGGCATTCTGGTTCTTGACAAAGTGACCAAGCACGACACTGCTTAAGATGTATTGATTACACAGTGTTTGAAGAGGAAAAACATTTACAGGAACAATGTTACAATGGGGCGGAAGATTATAACTTTTGTCTTCAAAACGTACAATGACTTGCAATGTCAAGCACAAGTAGAAGCAGCATACTATAACAACTTATAATGTGTTGGTAGTGTATCATCGAGAACATGAAGTTCAGCAGCGTGCTTTATATATTAAGAAAGATGGCCCGAAAATTACCTGCTGCGATGCGCTACTGAGCTGCTGCTCCCAATCCTGCATCTTCTGCTTCTTCTCCAGGAACTCCTTGTCCTCCTCCACGAGTGGTGGCCTCACGCCACCCCAGTCCGTGACCATCGACTGCTTCAGCTCCTTAAATATCCGCAGCAGGTCCCTCCCGCCCTTGGCCGGCTGAACCACGTCCTGCGGCGGGGCCACCGCCTCCTCCCCAAGCAGCTGCCTTGGCAGCCGCGCTGCGCCATCGAGCATCCGCGAGGCAACGTCAGTGCTGCTCGGCAGCGGCATCTTGCCCTCGGCCTGCAGGAACACGCGCAGCTCGTCGCTGGTCCCGATCGCGGGGTGCTCAGCGAGCCGCCACAGGTACCTCTCAAGAGCCGCGCGGCGCTGGGCCACGAACTCGTCGCGCTGCATGACCTGGCTCTCGACGGTGTTCTTGTCTGGGCGCGGGGGCACGAAGTGGCCGCGGAAGGACTCCGCGAGGCGGTCGGCGAGGGTGACAAAGTCGCGGAAGCGGCGGCGGACGGAGTGGCGGCGGTGGTCGCCGCGGCGGGCGCTGGTGACGAGGTAGGAGATGTAGGTGGGGGCGGATCCGGGGACGAGGGAGGTGGCGGCGGCCTCGGCCTCGGTCTCCGGGTCGGAGACGGCGATGTAGGAGTACTCGGACGTGGCGGCGCGCGCGGATCTCGGGGAGGAGGAGGAGGAGGCCGAGGCGGAGCGCGGGGAGGAGGCGGCGACGTCGGCGTATGAGGGCGGGTCCACGAAGGAGGAGGAGGCGCGGGAGAGGGGGGAGGCGGTGGGGGTGGGAGGGGAGGCGGGCGAGGAGGAGGAGAGGAGGGGGTCGAAGGTGGAGGCCACGGAGGCGTAGTCGGAGGCGGCGGCGAGGGGCAGCGTCTCCATGTCGCCGTCGGCAGCGCCGGCGGGCGGCGACGAAGACATCATGGCAAGGGTTACGGCGAGGCGAGCGTGCGGGTGCCGGAGAGTGGAGGGTGTGGGGATGGGTACGGCGAAGACGAAGACGAAGGTTCCGGCGGTTTGTTGCGGTGGGGTTACCGCGTGGTTGGGTTGGGATACGGGAACGGGACACGCTCACGTGGCCCGTCGTGGCGGGTGCCAACTACGAGCTGGGGTTTGCCGTGCACGCAAGCAAAAGCAAAACAGAATCGCATCGAAATTTAAAATATCGTACATAAAATTCCACTTTGGTATTAAGCTCATTTATCACAGTATGGAGGGATGATATCCATCCGATTATTTCTATCCGACGGTTCACAGTATATATAGGATGATTAATTTGAACAGTTGGAAGATAGCTGGATATGCATCATTTGCGTCACTTTTGGACTTCCCATCATGATCTGTATGTACCTGATAACCCGAATAGAGGATTTGTGGAATTTGGCTTTCTCCGGATTCTTCGCTACCTCTCTCCATCGATATTTAAATGCAATATTGAATAACTGGTGGTTACCGAAATTAAAACATTTGGTATGTCTTTGTCATCATTTTATTATGTCTTGTTTGTTTTATTTCATGGAACCATGAGTGTTTTGAGTAGTATAGTGTGCTATTATCGATAATCTATCATTGCTCCAAGTGTAGTAGAATCACATGTGCATGACAGTAAGGTTGTCAGAAAAAAAACATTATATGGATGCAAGAAAGTACATGATGATAATACTAAGTAAAATCTACACAAGAAATGACACGGTGCTACGAGGATGGTGATAAGGTGTGAAGGGGGGTGACCCGTAAGGCGGCCATAGAGGTGACAGTTATGTCAATAGCCTCTACCCTTGAGGCTAACCAACGATGAGATGGGTAACCCTGACGTCTCTCCACCTCCGACATGGAGTGAAGTCTGACCGAAACACCATCATGGCTTTGACTTGCACGAGCATGCATCATGAATGTCCCCTCCTTTATCTCGCCTTCTTCGTCTATCCTCTGCACCCTCCATGCACCCTCTCTCGAGTGCTAACTTGTCGCCTCCCCCTTCCTTGATTTCTCCTCTCCTCTTTGAGGGTGTCCTGGACTAAGGGGTCCTCGGGCGTCCGGCGTGCCATGGGCCGGACTGGTGGGCCGTGAAGATACGAAGACCGAAGACTGCACCCGTGTCCGGATAGGACTCTCCTTGGCGTGGAAGGCAAGCTTGGCGACCGGATATGTAGATTCCTTTCTCTGTAACCGACCTTGTGTAACCCTAGATCTCCCCGGTGTCTATATAAACCGGAGGACTTAGTCCGGAAAAGGAGGATATTCATTACCATAGTCATACATGCTAGACTTCTAGGGTTTAGCCTTTACGATCTCGTGGTAGATCAACTCTTGTAACACTCATATTCATCAAGATCAATCAAGCAGGAAGTAGGGTATTACCTCCATAGAGAGGGCCCGAACCTGGGTAAACATCGTGTCCCATGTCTCCTGTTACCATCGACCTTAGACGCACAGTCCGGGACCCCCTACCCGAGATCCTCCGGTTTTGAGACTGATATTGGTGCTTTCATTGAGAGTTCGGCTGTGCCATCCCCAAAATGGTTGATGGCCCCTTCAATCATTGATAGTGACACTGTCCAAGGGGAAACCTTCCTCCCCGGACAGATCTTCGTGTTCGGCGGCTTCGTACTGCGGGCCAACTCGCTTGGCCACCTGGAGCAGATCGACAGCTACGCCCCTGGCCATCAGGTCAGATTTGGGAGCTTGGATTACATCACGGACATCCGTGGAGAGTTGATCTTCGCTGGATTCGAGACCGCGGCAACCGCTCCTAGTCACCTCGATGAACATGACCTAAATCTGTCATCGGGCCGCATCCAGGAGATCGCTCCTGTAACTGCTCCGGCCATAGACCCGGAGCATATTGCGCTGTCCGAGGATGGGAGGCTCAACCCCACAGCGGGTGCCGCAGATTCCACGGCGTTGGAGCCGAACATAGACCTAAAGTCACACGACGTCTTTGTCACCGGAACTCCGGACTCGTCTCTGGTCATAAATTCCGAGCCATGTGCATCCGCGGACGCCGAACTAGATTGCTTATCGATCTTTGAGTTTAGCGCCGCAGACATCTTCTAGCATTCTCCCTTGGGCAATGTACTAAATTCGTTAAGAAATCTGTCCTTGGCGGGGGACTCACAGCCGAATTATGTCCGGTTCGAGCTGGAGGCTGATCATGGGGGAGAATTTCGTCTCCCACCCACCAGCCACTTCATAGCCACTGTCGAAGACTTAACCGACACGCTTGACTATGACTCCGAAGACATTGACGATATGGACGACGATGCCGGAGACGAGGAGGCCCAAAACCCGCCGTTCACCGGATGATGGACGGCCACTTCCTCATACGACATCTACATGGTAGATACGCCGAAAAATAACAGCGGCGATGACAAGGAGAACCCAGCAAAGGAGGACCCTCCTAAAACACAGCCAAAGCACGGCGTCGTGGCGCGCTCTAAATCCAGCTGCGGCAGGATAGCAACACCGCACAGAGACGACAACACTCCGGATGGTGCGAAACCCGTAAGAACCCGATGAACAAAGCGCGAACGAGACAACCGGGAATCGGGGCATGTCATACAGCGAGCAGGCCATAGAAGAAGACTCGGAGGACGGTAGTTACCGTCCGCCCTCCGAGGAGGAGGTGAGCCTCGACAACAAAGACTTCATTGTGCCTGAGGAGCCCCTGGAGCAGGAGCGCTTTAAGCTTCAGCTAATAGCCACTTCAAGGACCCTGGAAAAGAAGCAGCAGCAGCTTCAAGCTGATCAAGACCTGCTCAACGACAGATGGACCGATGTCCTGGCATTCGAGGAATACGGCCTTCAACGCCCAGCCAAAAGTTACCCGAAGCGCAGATTACTACCTCAGCTCGACGACGAGGCGCCAGATCCCGCACTAGCATCTCGCAGCGCGGCTGATCGGCCACGCGCGGTCGGGATAAAACTGCAACCCGAGCCGAAAACCAGACTGTCCCACTCCACCATAAAGGCAGGGATAAGACAGCTCGGGGCCATACATATGACCTCCGCCAAGAACTGGAAAGTAGAGCGGAACACACAAGATCGATCTACGGATCGCGAGGACGTGACTTAAGGCGCGGGGACAGCTATCTATTCGGGCATGACAAACCTAGTCACGCCCGAGCTGAATGCCGCAGACGAACTCCATCAGAGCTACGTCGTGATGCGGCCCACTATAGAGGTGCCGCGCACCCTCTTTGCTTCACTGATGAAGTAATGGATCACGAATTCCCAGAAGGGTTCAAACCCGTAAACATCGAATCCTACGATGGAACAACCGATCCCGAGGTATGGATAGAGGATTTCATTCTCCATATCCACATGGCAGCGGGATGATCTGCACGCTGATAACCCACAAGTGTAGGGGATCGCAACAGCTTTCGAGGGTAAAGTATTCAACCCAAATTTATTGATTCGACACAAGGGGAGCCAAAGAATATTCTCAAGTATTAGCAACTGAGTTGTCAATTCAGCCACACCTAGATAACTTAAGATTTGCAGCAAAGTATTTAATAGCAAAGTAGTATGATAGTAGTGGTAACGGTAACAAAAGAGTAATGAAAGCAAAAGTAATATTTTTGGTATTTTGTAGTGATTGTAACAATAGCAACGGGAAAGTAAATAAGCGTAAACCAGTAGATGGAAAGCTCGTAGGCATTGGATCGGTGATGGATAATTATGTCGGATGCGGTTCATCATGTAACAATCATAACATATGGTGACACAGAACTAGCTCCAATTCATCAATGTAATGTAGGCATGTATTCCGAATATAGTCATACGTGCTTATGGAAAAGAACTTGCATGACATCTTTTGTCCTACCCTCCCGTGGCAGCGGGGTCCTAATGGAAACTAAGGGATATTAAGGCCTCCTTTTAACAGAGAACCGGAACAAAGCATTAACACATAGTGAATACATGAACTCCTCAAACTATGGTCATCACCGAGAAGTATCCTGATTATTGTCACTTCGGGGTTGTCGGATCATAACACATAACAGGTGACTACAGACTTGCAAGATAGGATCAAGAACACACATATATTCATGAAAACATAATAGGTTCAGATCTGAAATCATGGCACTCAGGCCCTAGTGACAAGCATTAAGCATAGCAAAGTCATAACAACATCAATCTCCGAACATAGTGGATACTAGGGATCAAACCCTAACAAAACTAACTCGATTACATGATAGATCTCATCCAACCCATCACCGTCCAGCAAGCCTACGATGGAATTACTCACGCACGACGGTGAGCATCGTGAAATTGGTGATGGAGGATGGTTGATGATGACGACGGCGACAAATCCCCCTCTCCGGAGCCTCGAACGGACTCCAGATCAGCCTCCCGAGAGGTTTTAGGGCTTGGCGGCTCAGATCGTAAAACGCGATGATTTCTTCTCTCGGTTTTTTCTCTGAAAGCCAATATATAGAGTTGGAGTTGGCATCGGAAGGTCTCGGGGGCCCACAAGGTAGGGCGGCTACGGAGGGGGGCGCCCCACCTCGTGGACAGGTGTGGGCCCCTGGTCTTCATCTTTGGCGAGGATTTTTATTATTTTTCTAAGATGTTCCGTGGAGTTTGGGTAATTCCGAGAACTTTTGTTTTCTGCACATAAAACGACATCATGGCAGTTCTGCTGAAAACAGCGTCAGTCCGGGTTAGTTCCATTCAAATCATACAAGTTAGAGTCCAAAACAAGGGCAAAAGTGTTTGGAAAAGTAGATACGACGGAGACGTATCAACTCCCTTAAAAGTATATTAGCAAGCATGGTGGAAATTTCAGCTTCCGGTATCTTTCTCTTATTGGTAATGATATCCTTCATATACTTAGCATAAGGATTTGTTTTGAGCACATCAGTTAATCGCATACGCAAAAGATAGGTCTAATCATTTCAGCAAAGCGCTCAAAATCCTCATCATCCTTTTTCTTGGATGATTTGGGAGGAAAAGGCATGGGTTTCTGAACCCATGGTTCTCTTTCTTTACCATGTTTCCTAGCAACAAAATCTCTCTTATCATAATGTTGATTCTTTGATTGTGGGTTATCAAGATCAACAATAGGTTCAACTTCTACATCATTATCATTACTAGGTTGAGCATCATCATGAACATCATCATTAATATTTTCACTAGGTTCATGTTCATTACAGATTGTGTTTCAAAGATCGAAATAGATATATCATTTGGATTCTCGTGGTTTAGCAATAGGTTCACTAGAAGTTTGCAAAGTCCTATCATTTTCTTTTCTTCCTTTTAGAAGAACTAGGCACATCAGTATTATTTCTCTGAGAATCTTGCTCAATTCTCTTAGGGTGGCCTTCAGGATACAAAGGTTCCTGAGTCATTCTACCAGTTCTAGTAGCCACTCTAACAGCATAATCATTTTTCTTACTATTCATTTCATTGAGCGAATCATTTTGAGCCTTAAGTACTAGATCTACTTGAGTGGTAACCATAGAAGCATGTTTGCTAACAAGTTTAAGTTCACATCTAACATTAGCCATATAATCACCCAAGTGTTTAATCATATAGGTATTTTGTTTTAATTGTCTACCAAAATAAGCATTGAAGTCTTCTTGTTTGACAATAAAATTATCAAACTCATCCAAGCATTGTCTAGCAGACTTGTAGTGAGGAATATCACCTTCATCAAATCTATAAAGAGAATTTACCTTTACTACCTGTGTCGGGTTATCGGGATCAGGAGGTTCTTCAATAGGTAATGGATCAAGATCATATGTTTCTTCAACAGGCGGTAGATTAAGACCATGTATTTCTTCAATAGGAGGTAAATTCTTAACATCTTGACTTTAATACCTTTTTCTTTCATAGATTTCTTTGCCTCTTGCATATCTTCAGATCGGGAAATAGAACACCTCTCTTCTTGAGTTGGTTTAGGAATAGGCTCGATGGCGGCTCGGGAGCTGGCTCGGGAAGTGCCCAATTATTTTCATTTGTCAACATATTATTCAATAGAATTTCAGCTTCATCCGGTGTTCTTTTCCTGAAAAGAGAACCAGCACAACTATCCAGGTAATCTCTGGAAGCATCGGATAGTCCATTATAAAAGATATCAAGTATTTCATTTTTCCTAAGAGGATGATCAGGCAAAGCATTAAGTAACTTGAGAAGCCTCCCCCAAGCTTGTGGGAGACTCTCTTCTTCAATTTGCACAAAGTTGTATATTTCCTTTAAAGCAGCTTGTTTCTTATGAGCGGGGAAATATTTAGCAGAGAAGTAATAAATCATATCCTGGGGACTACGCACACAACCAGGATCTAGAGAATTAAACCATATCTTAGCATCACCCTTTAATGAGAACGGAAATATTTTAGGGCCATTTGCATTTCTGTCCCTAACTCGAACCACCTAATCAGATATACCCCTAATTCAAAAGCCTTCTCAAAAATGCCCCTCCGCCGTTAGGTGCCCTTACAGAAATGTCCTTCCGTGCCGTTACCGTCCGGTCAAAGAGCTTTGACTGCTATCTGGCCGTTTCTTTGACATTTTTGCCCCTGTGTCCATGTGCCACTTACCGGTGGGTCCCACTCTCAAAAAATAAAATGGAAAACACTTTCTCTCACCCTCTCTCTCTCTCTCTCACACACACACACTTACACGTGGGGCCAGTCTAAAAAAAGAAAAGGAAAAAAGGACTTTTCAAACAGATATTGGGCCCACATGTCATTGCCTTATTAATATTTTCCATAAATATTTTGTTTTAATTAGTGCCTTAATTAATCCTTAACTATGGATTGGGTCGACGGTAGCCGGCGGCGACCAAATCCCGCGGTGGAGGCACGCCGGGATGCTGCGAGGAGGACGACTGAGGGAACCAGGCTATAGGCGTGGCTCTACCTCATCCAGGGATGTGGTCGTCGGACCATATGGTCGCCGGAGCAAACGGCGGCGGCCATTCCCGCGGGGGCTCCGGGCGATGCAAGTGGGGCAGAAACCATGCGAGGGGTAGAGAGAGGGGAACAATTTGTGTGACATTAGGGAGCACACTTGGAGCACGTTGGCGACGCCGCTGGGGCTCGGGGGTGACCGAAGCGATGACTTCGACGATGGCGGCCATGGAAGAGCTCGGAGCTCATGGGGAAGACGACCCGAGGTCATGGAGCTTGCTATGGAGGACTCCCAAGTCTTCTGTGGTGCATAAGTATGCCATAGGAGCCGCCGGGATCGGCCGACATGCTTCAACGGAGTCGAATCGAAGGCGGCGGTCCGAGCTCAGAGGCGCGGAAGATGCATTGTGGCGCTCTGTGCTGGATATCTCCGGTCAAAATCGTCAGCTGGTTGGACAAGGTCATGGCATATGAGCTTCTGGCGAGGTAGGCGCTTCAAGTTGCCGTTATTACGTCCTTGACCGACGCGGCGATGGGGCACTTTGGCGTGCTTATGGGAGAGGGCGGAGAGGAACGAGGCGGCGGCGGAGAGAGCATGAGGTACAGAGGACTACGGCATCAGGGGAGGCCAGCGACAGAGGCGGTGGCCGTTCAGTACTCTTGTCGGAGTTGAGAGGTAGTGGTCGTCGGCCCGTCGTTCGGCGGGGGGGGGGGGGAGGTGAGAGAGATAGTGTTTCCTTTTTATTTTTTCTATAAATGAGGGGCCCACATGTAAGTGTGTGTGAGAGAGAGGGGGTGAGAGAAAATGTTTTCATTTTATTTATGTTTTGATTTGGGTCCCACATGTAAGTGGCACATGGAGACAGGGCAAATGTCCAATAAACGCCCAAGAGATCGGTCGAACCCCTTTGACTGCAGGCGGAAACAGGACGGAAGGGCATTTGTAAGGGCACCTAACGGCGGAGGGGCATTTTTGAGCAGGCTTTTGAATTAGGGGCAAATGTGAGTAGTGGGTTCGAGTTAGGGACACAGATGTAAAAGACCCAATATTTTAAGGATATAAAAGTAGCGAGATCTCTCATCATTAGTGAACAGGGTGGCTATATCATTCAATTTAGTAAGATGTGCCACAACAGTTTCAGATTCATAACCATGAAAAGGATCAGATTCAACCAAAGTAATTATATCAGGTTCAACAGAGAATTCGTAATCCTTATCGGGAACGCAAATAGGTGAAGTAGCAAAAGCAGGGTCAGGTTTCATTCTATCTCTAAGAGATTCCTTACTCCATTTAACTAATAGCCTCTTAAGTTCGTTTCTATCTTTGCAGGCAAAAATAGCTACAGAAGATTCCATATCAAAAACATAACCCTCAGGAATAACAGGCATATGTTCATCATCACTTTCATCAACATTATCAGTTTCAATAATTTCTTTCTCTCTAGCCCTAGAAATTTGTTCATCAAGAAATTCACCAAGGGGCACAGTGGTATCAAGCATAGAAGTAGTTTCATCATAAGTATCATGCATAGCGTAGTGGCATCATCAATAACATGCGACATATCGAGCGAATAGCGTAGCGGGTTAGGTGTCGCAAGCTTACTCATAACAGAAGGTGAATCAAGTGCGAGCTAGATGGCGTTCCTTACCTCCCTCGTAGTTGAGGGATAAATTTCTGTCTTAGCGTCTTTCAAGTTCTTCATAGTGTCCAACAGATATAAATCCCAAGTAACTCAAAGAATAGAGCTATGCTCCCAACAACAGCGCTTTAAATTAGTATTGATAACCCACAAGTGTAGGGATCGCAACAGCTTTCGAGGGTAAAGTATTCAACCCAAATTTATTGATTCTACACAAGGGGGCCAAAGAATATTCTCAAGTATTAGCAACTCGAGTTGTCAATTCAGCCACACCGGATAACTTAATATCTGCAGCAAAGTATTTAGTAGCAAAGTAGTATGATAGTAGTGGTAACGGTAATGAAGACTAATGAAAGCAAAAGTAATATTTTGGTATTTTGTAGTGATTGTAACAATAGCACGGGAAAGTAAATAAGCGTAAACCAAGAGATGGAAAGCTCGTAGGCATTGGATCGGTGATGGATAATTATGCCGGATGCGGTTCATCATGTAACAATCATAACATAGGGTGACATGAACTAGCTCCAATTCATCAATGTAATGTAGGCATGTATTCCGAATATAGTCATACGTGCTTATGGAAAAGAACTTGCATGACATCTTTTGTCCTACCCTCCCATGGCAGCGGGGTCCTAATGGAAACTAAGGGATATTAAGTCCTCCTTTTAATAGAGAACCGGAACAAAGCATTAGCACATAGTGAATACATGAACTCCTCAAACTATGGTCATCACCGAGAAGTATCCCGATTATTGTCACTTCGAGGTTGTCGGATCATAACACATAATAGGTGACTATAGACTTGCAAGATAGGATCAAGAACACACATATATTCATGAAAACATAATAGGTTCAGATATGAAATCATGGCACTCGGGCCCTAGTGACAAGCATTAAGTATAGCAAATTCATAACAACATCAACCTCAGAACATAGTGGATACTAGGGATCAAACCCTAACAAAACTAACTCGATTACATGATAGATCTCATCCAACCCATCACCGTCCAGCAAGCCTACAATGGAATTACTCACGACGGCGGTGAGCATCATGAAATTGGTGATGGAGGATGGTTGATGATGACGACGATGACGAATCCCCTCTCCGGAGCCCCGAACGGACTCAGATCAGCCTCCCAGAGGTTTTAGGGTGGTGAGGAGTCTGGACTAGGGGTGTCCGGATAGCGAACTATCATCTTTGGCGGACTCTGGACTATGAAGATACAAGATTGAAGACTTCGTCCGTGTCCGGATAGGACTTTCCTTGGCGTGGAAGGCAAGCTTGGCGATCTGGATATGTAGATTTCCTACCATTGTAACCGACTCTGTGTAACCCTAACCCTATTCGGTGTCTATATAAACCGAAGGGTTTTAGTCCGTGGGGACGAACAACAATCATACCATAGGCTAGCTTCTAGGGTTTAGCCTCTCGATCTCGTGGTAGATCTACTCTTGTACTACCCATATCATCAATATTAATCAAGCGGGGTAGGGTATTACCTCCATCGAGAGGGCCCGAACTGGGTAAAAACATCGTGTCCCTTGTCTCCTGTTACCATCCGCCTAGCGCATAGTTCGGGACCCCCTACCGAGATCCGCGGTTTGACACCGACATTGGTGCTTTCATTGAGAGTTCCTCGTGTGCGTCGCCGTCGGGAAGGATGCCTCATCCGTCTTTAAAGGCGATACTATCGCCAAAGGCCTTGGCCCTTGGTGAGACTCTTGGTTAGGTGGTTTTCTTATGACCGCCGGTTCGGCCCGCGCCGGCGATGACTTCTCGGGTCGCCGAAACCAATCTTCACGTTAACTTCGGAACTTGCCGAGCAGTTAGATCGATCGAGCTCTCCTCCGTAAGCGAGCTCTTGGATCGCATCGCCGCCACAGGAGTCGCCACAGACTACGACCGGATCGGGCCTAAAACCGATCGAGAGAGATCAACTCTCCCGGGCTACCCATCATGTTGCTGTGGTAGAGGAGCAATCGGCGATTCTTCTTCTATCTTAAGGACTAGCTACGTCCGGTTCGATCCTCCATGCGGATTCCCTTGAGAGGGGCGGATGTCGATCAAGCCACGAACTTAAAGTCGGTGGCGGGTTGGATTCATTGGATAGCATTCAAAATCCAAACTTCCAAGTTCGAAACTTCTCGGCCCTGAGTCTTAAATTGGGCGGGGTTCGGATCTAGTTCCACCGCCCACCCAAACATTAGCGATCTATCCCGAATTCGGCAAGAGCCGCTGAAGCAATACATCATTCTTGGGCGATTCCTCCTGGTTATGGACAGGATAAAGGACTGCCGAGAGGAGGGCGCAATCTCACTTTTCTGCAATAATTGCACGGACAAGGGAATCCTAAGCGCCATAAGTCGTCGCGAAATTACACGCTTTGCTGACTTGGTGACCATAGTACAAAAAATCTTGTGCGATGGAAGTGCTTGGAAAATCGAAAGTAAATTTTGGGATAATCCGGCCCGAATACAGCCCTAGTCCGAAATAAAAGGGTGCATCATCACCAAGCACCTGGGTTAAACATCAAAAACAAAAACCCCTAAAGACGCGGAACCGTCTTGGAGGGTTGGCTAAGCGGACCTGCAAAATTCATAGCACGAGGCGCCACTCCAACTCATAGCCTTGAGCATGTTGGATACTCGACGGTGGCCAAAAGTGGCGAAGAGCTTCTAGCCTCGAGAATCCCAGCCCAGCAACACCGATGCGGTATTAACAGTCTTGAGACTTTCGCATCAAATAACATGCGAAGCGAACACTCCATAACCTTGCGAAGTCTACCAAGTAGCAACAATAAATCCATGGGTGACACGGCTATTACCTTTAATGCGGTGTGAACCCAAATTCGAACAGCCCGAGCACCGGCCGCATTGGTCCTCGGTCCAATAGTGGGCGACTTTCGCCTTACTAAGGTACTCATGGATGGCGGCAGCGGACTAAACCTCATCTCTGAGAAACCCTCCGAAAAATGGAAATAGCTGGAACCGCATTGGCGAAGCAGCACAACCTTTAGAGGAATAATCCCTAGCCGGAAGCATGCTGCAGGGAAAAATCTGCTGGGCGTAGTGTTGGCTCGCCCGGACAATTACAGGTCGAGGAGGTCACATTTCAAGTGGCCCGTTCAGCAGCGGATATCACGCTTTATTAGGCGAGAGGCATTCACAATTTTCAAGCTATACCCCATTATGGGTACATGAAGCTTAAAATGCCGGACCTAACGGAATCATCACTCTCGCTAGTGATCCGAACATAGCACTCGCGCGAAAACAAGACAGCCGCACTAGCCCTCGAGGCACTATCCAAAGCCCTAGCGGCGAGGAACTCACTGCGATCGCTCCACGGTGAACAGGGGCGATGTGATACTTGATAAAAGATCCAAGTCCACCTCTTTTAAACCAGCGGATGAAATAGTCAAATTCCAAGTCCACCCAGCGGACCTGCAAAGCGGCCTCCATTGGGGCACAATTAAACCCTGATGTAGGCGCGCACTTTCGAGAATTTCTCTGAGAAAAGCGGGACATTTTGCTGGCACCCTTGGACATGCCAGGAATCCCGTCGGCTGGCGAGCACAGCCTAAATACCTAAAAGTTCAAGCCAGTCAAACAGGCTCTTGGCGCTTTTCGAACCCAAGAGACAGGCCATGGGAGAGGAGCTAGCCAAACTTCGGAAGCGGATTCATCGGAGATATAAAACATCCGGACTGGCTAGCAAATCTGGTGATGGTACCAAGAAGGATAAATCCTGGCGCCTATGTGTTGATTTCAAAGACCTTAATAAGGCTTGCCCAAAGGATCCCTTCCCCTCCCTCGCATTGATCAAATTATCGATGCTACTGCGGGACACGACTCATTGTGCTTCCTCGGCGTACTCGGCTACCACCAAATCAAGATGGCGGAGCAGACCAAGCCGCAACAGCATTCATCACTCCATCGGCCCATTCGCTTCAACACAATGCCCTTCGGGCTCAAAAGCGCCGGCGCAACATATCGGCGCATGATTCGGACATGTCGGCAAACCAGATCGGCAAAAGCGGTGGAAGCATATGTAGATGGCGTGGTCGTCAAATCCAAGCATGTCGAAACTCTAGTAGGCGACTTGAGGCTCACATTCGACAATCTCGAAAATATGACATTAAGCTCAATCCGGAAAAATCGTCTTGGCGTTCGGCGGAAAGCTCTTAGGCTTCATTGTGTCCGGTAGAGGAATTGAAGCAAACCCAGCCAAGATCCGAGCTCTGTCACAATTGGATATTCAAAGACCTCAAACAAATACAAAAATTATTTGGATGCGTAGCGGCTCTAAGCCGCTTTATTTCCGTTTGGGAGAAAAGGCGTTACCCTTTACCGCCTCCTCCGCGCACCGAACACTTGAGTGGGCGGATGCGCCTGGCGGACTCGAAGAAATAAAAGCCATATTGGCAACAAATCCGGTCTGGCGCGCCCAACATGGGCGAACCAATGCTATTATATATCGCGCAACACATCAAGTTGTCGGTGCGGTGCTCGTCGTCGAGCGAAGCGGACGGACACAGGTTCCCTCTTCAAAAACGGTTTACTATGTGTCCCTTGTCCTAACTCCATGCAAGTCCGGTACCCACATTATCAAAAGATAGCATCGCGGTGTTCATGGCATCCGGAAGCTGCGACACTACTTTCAAGAGTGTTCGATAGCGGTAGCCTCGAAGTACCTCTTAGCGACATTATAAACAACGCGACGCGACGGGCGGATTGCTAAATGGGCCATAGAGCTCCTTCCATTCGACATAACCTATAAGCCACGACGAGCTATTAAGTCGCAGGTTTTGGCCGACTTCGTGGCGAATGGACGGCGAACTCCCTAAAATGCGGCGCATACTCAATTGGATCATGCACTTTGCGGCTCCAAAATGTTGGCGGCACAGGGGCTGGCGTCGTCTGGCGTCCCCAACCGGGGACACAGTCCAATCGTCCTTGAGATAATGTATACGGACTCCAACAACGCGGCGAATCTGAGGCCCATACGCACGGCCTCCGGATGGCGATCTCCATGGGCATTAAGCGCCTAGAGGTGTGCGGGGATTGAACCTCGCGATATCTCAAATAAGCGGAGACTTTGATGCCAAAGATCCGAAAATGGCAGCGTACCGCAATGCGGTCCTAAAAATGTCAGCCGCAGTTGAAGGGCTCGAATTTCATCATATAGCCGGGATAACAACCAGGCGGCGGGCGTATTAGCGCGCATCGGCGCAAAAGCGATGCCGTCCGCCTAACATCTTCTGGAGCGGCTGTTCAAGCCATCCGTACTATGGGAAGGAGTCGGAAATAACAATCCGGACCCAACCGCGCCGCTTGCGACACGAACACTCGACACAATCGGAGGCTCGCCAGCGAGATAACACCCTCCGCCCACGAAATAATGGCGGTTATCGCCCGTGGGCGGAACCATTCCTAGCCTACCTAACTAGGCAGGAACTCCCGAAGACCAAAATGAGGCTCGCTGCATAGTGCGGCGATCCAAAGCCTATAAAGTCCATGAGGAGAGCTCTATAAGAAAAGCACAACAGAGTCCTTCAAAGGTGTATCTCCGAAGAGGAAGGCGAAACCTCTGGCTGAAATTCATGCGGACTGGGTGGGCACCACGCCGCAGCCGGGCCCTTGTAGGCAAGGCCTTCCGTACAGGATTTTATTGGCCGGCGGCCGGGCGAGATCTTGAGGATTTAGTCCAACGATCGTCGGTTGCCAGCTTTTGCTAACCAAAGCCACATGCCACCCGCCCTCAAAACTATACCCATCACTGGCGTTCGCGGTGCAGGGGCTTGACATGGTTGGACCCCTTAAGGGAGGAACCCACAAGCAAAAATACCTATTGGTCATGGTGGATAAATTCACCAAATGGATAGAGGCCAAGCCTGTTAAAGCGGCGAATCCGGGCGGTGATAGACTTCATATCGGGGTAGTGCACCGTTCGGCGTCCCCACAGTATCATCGCGATAGCGGCACCAACTTCACGGCCGATGAGGTCAAATTATGGTGCAAAAACATGGGCATCAAGCTCGATTACGCCTCGGTCTATCACCCTCAAACCAGCGGTCAAGTCGGCGAGCAAGCGGTCTAATCATGGCGGCATTAAACCCGGACTAGTGCGGTCCCTCAAGGAATCTAACACGCCTTTGGGTTGAGAGCTCGACTCCGTACTACGGGGGCTGCGGACCACGCCGAATCGTACTACGGATTCACACCATTTTTATGGTGTGCGGCGCGAGGCAGTCTTGCCTGCGACATAATGCATGACTCACCTCGGCGTGCGCATGTATGAAGAAAGAGAAGCCGAGCTCGATCGGCGGGACAGTTGGGCGCATTGGAGGAGGGGCGCGGCGTGGCAAAAGCTTCGTTCCGCATTTTATCAACAGCAGGCTCGAAGATATCAAAGCGAGGAAATGCGGGCCAAAGCTTACAGCGTTGGCGAACTAGTTCTCGCTGCGGACAAGAAAAGGACAAACTCAAGCCCAAATGGGAAGGTCCCTTCATCATCGACCAGGTCGACGGCGGAGCATACCGTCTGCGAAAGCGCATCGGATAACCGACTCGAGCGAACCCATGGAGCGCAGCCCGTCTCACGAAGATTCTCGCCTAAGCGCGGACTCGAGTTCGTCTCCTTCCTCCGTCCACATTTTCTATTTTGCTGTCTTTTATTTCTCTCCTTCCTCCTCCTTCTTCTTGAAGCCTTTAGAGGCTCGTTTGCGCTTTGTTCGCACATACTTGGTGCGCTGTCGCGCTCATTATACAGGGGCTTCTTTAACGAAGCTTATTTATCTGGGCTTCATGCCCAACACATGTGTCAAACTTCCGCATGTACCTTTTACTCACCATTATATGCATCGATATGACTTAAGTTTTGGCCAAGCTGGGTTGCTGGCTCTGTGCTTACCCCTCGTTCCCGATTGTTCGGCTAGGTGGTAAAGGAGCACCTCTGCGATTATTCTGCCGGGTCAGCGGATGTGTACCTCGGTGGGTGAAGCGAAAGCTAAGCGTTCTTAAGGGAATATTGGTCGGTGAACTGAAAGATGATTTTAACTATTTATCCATCTGCCCCAGATGATTTTCTGCTTTCTTAGCAGTTTGGACATGCACTTTAGGGCATGCCTCGAGAAAGGAACCCTTAGCGGAACTATTCTCCTGGAAGATGTTTCTTACTATCCATGTAATATAACATAACTAGTTGGGCACTTATGCGATACAACAATAATGACCCCTCGCCTTGTCTCCATGCATGCCCGGTTCTTACATAACCGCGAGGTATTCGGACACACTCCGGACTATTGGGTCCCGAGGTCGAAGCGAAAAGGTCCGCTATGACAAGCGATCTACAATCCGGCTAGAAGACATTTTTCATGTCATATTCAATTACATAGTCAACTCGACTAATTGTATTCCTCCTCAATGCCATCTAATAGGCTATCTAATTTACAATCTTCTTTGGGAATACTTGGCGGCCAATTCTACTTGGCGTACACTAACTTCTGAGGATCTCCTTCCCATCGGGCCCCACAGGTCCGACCTCGGCCATGTGGTTTGGGTCAACCGTGTACCGCGTCTTTACCATGGCCCGAGCCTCCTGGCGCCTTGATGGCAGGCGATATCTTCCATAGTCGGAGCGCCGCCGTGCTCCTTGAAGCCGCTCTGCCAGCTCCCCAATGCCTTGAGGCGGGGAGATAGATAGCCACAAGGCACTGGCGGCGCCTTTCATCACTGCCGAACTTCGTTCGTGCGGTAGCATGATTCGGGAAGAAGATCACCCGAAGAACTGGGCATCTCCTCCTCGGGGCGACACTGTGAGCAAACCTACATACATGTTTATGTTAGTCGCCTTCCTCGCCGAACTCTTTCAAAGTTCGTTTAAGCACTTCTTGAAAATGCGCGGCGAAGCCGTCGATTCTCCTTCTGGTCGGACAAGCTGAGCACGAACATCCTTTAGTTCCTCACCCGGTTGGGTGTTGGCATCTTGGAGGTTATTTTTCTCTGCCGCACCCTCGTAAGCACGCTCTCGCTGGCCTTTAGCTGGCGCGAGGAGCTGTTGCTTGTCGGATCCATCCGGCGCTATCTGCAATGTTAATGTCAGATTTATGCACACGCCGCACTTTGAAACTACTTCTACTTTGAAGGGCATATATTACGGAGGAGTCTTCATGGCTTCCCGGTCGCGGCGATCTTGACCTCAAGTTGGGCCTTGCACTCTTCAAGCTCTGGGACAAGCGGGTATTCTTTTGGTAGAACCTGCATTCCAAATGATCCTTAAATCAGTTATCCTAACTATTTTAAGTCTCGGGAGACTCTTGGCATATATAACTGTCAAAATTCCTTACCGTATGTCTTTCACATCTGCTCCGTGGCTCTGGCTAGGCCATCTTGGCGGCACGCAGTGCGCTTCTCCCGAACTAAAGGCGTCCAACGCCTCTTGGGAAAACATGTCGTCACGTAGAATAGTCGTGGCGCCTATGATTCATGGCGCTCTCCACCTCCGACTTGGTGGCGGACAGTCTGTCGGCATCCTCCGTTGGAGGAGCATCCGCCTTGCGCCTCGTGTTTGTACCCCTTCGGACTCGGCTTTTGAGCCTGGTTGGCGGAGGTCCGATTAGCAACTTCTCCGGACTCGGTCCGTGGCGCTCTTTTCTGAAAAAACCACGGCGTCGGTGTGCCTCCGGAACCTCTCCTTAAAACACGATGGCACATCATACCGTTGCGGCGGCGTCTCGAGTCGTACCGCACTTCTTTTCCGCTTCTTTGGGCGAGCTGCCTTGTTGGGCGGCGCGGCAGGCTCGGCTTCCGTTCGAAGGCACCCCTGCGAAACACCATCAAATACGTGGTGATTAGAAGTAAAGCACGGGTGGGTCATGGTATCCGGACTTGGTCACGGTTACAGGAGGCGGAAATAATCCGGGGTAGTCGGCCGTAATGGCAACCAAAGCATTATCGATGCTAAGTTGGTGGAACACCCGTCGATCAGCTCCACCTTTATATCCGGGTCCTCTTGGAGGCGGATCGAGGACCGTTCGGATCCTCGGGTTGTGGGGCGGGCTGTGTATCTTCTCCACGGCCCGGCGCAGTTCTGCGTAGAAACCATGAAATGAGATATTTAACCACGGGAACATGGATCGGACAGGCCACAAAGATATTTGCTTACCCAACCGAGGATTATTGAAGAAAACCCGTTCGATGGATGGGCGCGGAGAAAATCCTCCTCTTCCCTTTGTACATGGCGGACAAGGTCTTCACCAGTTCGGTGACCGATCCGGCCCTTTGCGGCCATGGCGGGTGGCATCGTCCTCCCGTTGAAGTCCCACATGGGGTGGCCCCTATATTGGGCGGCTGCACTCCCCTCATAATGCAGATTGCCATGACTCAATCATGGTCAATCCGGCATGAGCCGATAATCTTATTCGGCTCATCAAGTAAAGGGCGTCGGTCATTTTCCCTCAGGGGGGCTCATGGCGCCAGCTTAGGCGCTTCTTGGAGGCGTTGCTAAACTCCGGAAGGCCGATCCGAACAGGATCCGGCAGCGGGGCGTCCTCCATGTAAAACCATTCCGAGGCCAGTCCTCGGGCGCCTTCTTTGGGGTTCGGATAAGTATCCGGTCCGGCGATCGCCATAGTTGGCTCCGCCCACTTGATATATTGACCCTTCGTGAGAGCGAGGCACAAGGCAGAACAATCTCTTCCAGAGGCGAAATGGGCCTCAATGCCCGAAACAGCTCGCAAAGGGCCACAAAGCCCGCTATATGCGAGATGGAGGCGGCGTAAGGTTGTGCGGTGGAGGCCGTAGAACTCGAAGCCCGGAGAAAGCGGATGGATTGGAAATCCGAGTCCTCTCATTAGGTAAGAGGCGAAGCATACCGCTCTCCCTTAGAGGATCGGGGCGCTCTCCGCTTGCTTCCGCCCTTATAAGTGGCGAGTCGGAGCGCACCGGAACCATGAAGGCGGGGAAGGAATCCCTTGGTTTGGAGCACCACCAATTCGCTGTCTTGGGGTGAGCATCTCCCCAATCTCGGGCTGAGGGCTGGGAGCGCGAGAGGAGGAGCAGCGTCATTGTCCATGGTGGAGTGGGTTTTTTGTCAAAAGCGCTCGATGAAGGCTCGCGAAGGGAGGATGGTGTGATCGGATCTGGATCCCGTCTCTTTATAGGCGGCTCATTTGCACAACAAGGGGTAAATGTAAAGATACCCTGACTTTTCACATTCGTTAAACACGTGGAAGATGGCCATTATTGGGCGTGGAAGCGAAGAAGCGCGATATTCACAAGAAAGCGGACACTATTCAACACAGGATTAGGAGGAACCCGCCTTGCAATGCGAAGACAATCAACACGCGGACTTATCATCATTGAAGCCTGGTTAGGGGCTCTTGAGGAGTCTGGACTAGGGGTGTCCGGATAGCGAACTATCATCTTTGGCGGACTCTGGACTATGAAGATACAAGATTGAAGACTTAGTCCGTGTCCGGATAGGACTTTCCTTGGCGTGGAAGGCAAGCTTGGCGTCTGGATATGTAGATTTCCTACCATTGTAACCGACTCTGTGTAACCCTAACCCTATTCGGTGTCTATATAAACCGAAGGGTTTTAGTCCGTGGGACGAACAACAATCATACCATAGGCTAGCTTCTAGGGTTTAGCCTCTCGATCTCGTGGTAGATCTACTCTTGTACTACCCATATCATCAATATTAATCAAAGAGTAGGGTAGGGTATTACCTCCATCGAGAGGGCCCCGAACACTGGGTAAAAACATCGTGTCCCTTGTCTCCTGTTACCATCCGCCTAGGCGCATGGCAGTTCGGGACCCCCTACCGAGATCGTCGGGATCATCCGACCAGATATCGGCATGGCGGATCAGCCGCATTAGTCCTGGACCCAATCATTGATGGATTCCACCTAACGAGAGTCCTCATGGACGGTGGTAGCAGCCTCAATCTTCTCTATCAAGACAAGGTGCACAAAATGGGCATTAACCCATCAAGGATCAAGCCAACGAAGACTTCCTTCAAAGGAGTCATACCAGGTGTAGAGGCCCGCTGTACGGGCTCAATCACACTAGAGGTTGTCTTTGGATCCCCCGACAACTTCCGAAGCGAGGAGTTAATCTTCGACATTGTCCCATTCTGCAGTAGTTATCACGCACTGCTCGGACGGACGACATTCGCTCGGTTCAATGCGGTGCCGCACTATGCTTATCTCAAGCTCAAGATGCCCGTCCCACGCGGCGTCATAACAGTCAACGGAAACATGGAACGCTTCCTCCGAACAGAGGAGCACACCGCCGCCATAGCAGCAGAAGTACAGAGCGGCCTTATCAAGCAGAACCTTAATCCGGCTGCCGAGCCCCGGGACATCGTAAAGAGGGTCCGGACTACGCGGCACCAGGAGGGCGCGGCTCATCAAGAGATCGACTAGCAATCTGGCCTCCGTCCCAGCCCCGATCAGGCAGTGGCATTCGTACCACGCGTACATAATTACGCACTCAAAATTCCATGGGCATCGACGGAGGCACAAAAATCTTGTGATCCACAGTTCGGCTTGACCGATCCCGGACACACATATACTTTTATTATTCCCTTTTTCCTTTTCCAGGTGTCTTCTACATAGGCCTTCTTGGACGGCCTACTTATCAGTCATGTAAAAGGCTAAAAACACCAGGATGGCAAGAAGCACAGACGTATAGGGGAAATTCTAGAGGTCACTCTACCTGTTGTCAGGACCCACGCGCAGCTCGCCTCTGGTCATAGCATGTTAAATAGCCGGTTGCCTATTGCACTATTTGTATTAATGCGCTTTGATGCATTAACCAAATTATAATGAAACAGTTCGTGGCTCAATTTTAAGGGCCCAATATATCACCTCTTCTTTTTTCTGTTTTTCATCAATAATTCATTTTCTAGCACCCGTACACTCTGGTACGTTTCATATTTGCCAGGGGCTCCCTGGCGCCCCACAATACGGCAATAAAGTCCGAACACTTTTTATAGTATAGTTCGGCACCCCAGATTTAGCATTATATGCATCGGCTCCGAATCATGTCTTTGGTCAATAGTTGGGTTGCCTGGCTCCTGTGCTTGCTACCTTACGTTCCGCTATATCGGCTAAGGTAGTAAAGGGAGAACTACTGCGATTGTGCCCTAGTTTATCCAAAGGAGCACCTCAGTAGAGAAAGCCGAAAACTGACTGTCATGATGTGGCGAGAGCCGGTCAGCTGTTCGGAGGTCACAAATCGTTGGAGATTTCTCCCACATTACGTGAAGGATCGGTACTTCCCGATCAGGCGCTCATAGCACTCTGGTTTGAAAACTAGGGGTTGCGCCTATGTTTTATTGTAAAACTCCTATGGCTAAGTGAGGGTGTTTAAGCCGCATAGTCCGGTTGCCTGGTTCGTTGCGCTAAACAACTCTTTCAAGGACCATACAATTGGATCAAGATTGTTTAGATTCCATCCCGAACACCCCCGTACTACCTACGTGGGGGCAGAAGCCGACGACTGGCCAACCCTCAGATTCCATATAACACGGCCGCACAGGAGGAAAATATTAAGACATAACAAAAATTATATTACAAACTGACTTTGCTTCATCATACAAGGCAAAAGACAACACGAATGTATTCATTCAAAAATAATGTCATGCCCACACTGCGCTGTTATAATGCGAGACCCCTCCAGGACATCCGCGAAATAGCGCTCGGGTGTGCGGTGCTCCTTGCCCTCGGGCCAGCTCGACGGCGTTCATCTTCGCACACCACATCTTGCAACGGGCAAAGGCCATACGAGCACCCTCAATACAGGCCGATCGCTTGACGATATCCAGCCAAAGGACAAGCATCCAACATCCGCCTCACGAGTCCGAAGTAGCTGCCGGGCATAGCTTCGGCTGGCCACAGACGGATTATCAAATCCTTCATGGCTAGTTCGGCCACCCTATGCAGCTCCACCAGCTGTTTCAGCTGATCGGTGAAGGACACGGGATGCTCTGGCACAAGATATTGCGTCCAGAATAGCTTCTCGTAGAACTCCCTTCTTCGGCTCGGAAGAACTCCGCGGCGTTGGACACACTTCGCGGCAAATCAGCAAAAGCCCCTGGAGAACTCCGAATCCGGGTTAGTAAAAGATACTTTCTCTTTGCATATTTGCTTTGCCTACTGAATGCCTTACCCGCCGCGATCTTCCTCGCCTCTTGGATCTCTTGGAGGGCGCCCTGGGACTCGTTCCAGGCCGTCTCCGCGCTCTGGCGAGCCTTGGAGAGTTCGGCCTCTTTAGCCGACACATCACATTACAAGGTCTCACACTTCTTCACCGCGTCATGGAGCTCTTGTTGGACCTCGTTGACCCGGGCCTTGAGCTTCTTACGGGCAGCCCGCTCCTTGACGGCCTTCCCCTTGGCTTCGCCCAGGGAATTTAGTTAGTTTCCTGCCATAAAAGGATTGATCCTCTGTCCGGCTTTTCTTTCCGAATACCGGACAGTGTCTCAGGGGCTACTGTCTATATGGGGACTTTCTCCTTTTGCATCGCCTACCTCAAAACCTGTCAGCAGGTTGCGGCAGGCTTCGGTTAGTCCGCTCTTAATGGACTGAGCCCTTTCAATCACCGTGCTCATAAGAACACGGTGCTCATCCGTAATGGAAGCGCCTCGCAGCGCTTCCAGCATATCATCTGGTGCCCCTGGTTGGACAGGGGTCACCGGTGGAATAGGCACACCCCCTTCTTTCAAAGGAGGTTGTGTGCCGGATTCCGAAGCCATATTGGTCTCCGGAATCAAGTCTGGTTGAGGGCCGAACTGTGTACGGCCCTCCTCCCCAGTCTCCTGGGGGATTGTTTCCCCTGATGTTCGGCGACGGGGGCTTCGCCTTTGGGCACCTCTTGATCCTCTCCCCGGCCTGGGAAGGTCCGTTGGGAGAGCACCTCGTCGTCTCCTTTCACCATGGGAGAATAAGCGGCCGGCGGTGTCTCGCTGGCCATCTCCTTCGTGTCCAACGAACCCTCTGACGAGGATTGCTGGGAGTTGTTGTGGGCTGGACTGTAATAGCATGATTGATCATGTCAATACGACAAGGAGGAAAGGTTAGATCTATGGGCATGCATGAGTCTTAGCACTTACGATGCGGCCCGGGGCTTAGTGCGGGGGCGTCGTTACAGACTGCTGCCCATGTCCCACGTGGAGTTTGCCGCAAGGGCGTCCTTCCCCTTCTTGGGCGTTCCCGCCTCCAGATTCGTGGAGGCCGTCCTCTTCTTCTTTCCCTCCTCGGGGGGAGGGTTGTTTTCCTCCTCCTCCTCTTCCTCGTCGTCGTCCTCAGGGATGGAGGAATGGGTTTCTTCATCTTCGGACATCACGTCCGAAGCGCCCTTGCGACGGGGGCCACTTTTGGCCCCCTTGGCCTTCTTCTTGGCCTTCTTCTCCGGCGCCTTATAGGGTGCCGGCACCAACATCTTTGCTAAACGCGGGATGACTGGTTCTTGAGCAGCGGGAGTCGACATCGATCCGCCGCCTCTCCATCCATCTGAAGAAGCAATGATAAAGCTCAGACATCATCCTCGAAACAGGCAAGTAAGGGACGCGCTGGAAAATAACTTACCTCGCTGGCGAGATGGTTAATGTCATGCCTGCGGTCTGAATCTATGGCCGCCGGCTTCTCGTTGCCCTTAAAGAGCAACTTCCAGGCGCCTTCATGAGTGGTCTCGAAGAGCCTCTTCAGGGTATGGTGCTTCTTTGGATTGAACTTCCATAGAGGGGGGCTTCGGCTTTGG